>CM019162.1:10095581-10408958 GCA_009733165.1 Naja naja
GGTGGTGTTAATGGCAGAGGCAGTGATGGTGGAGGCGGTGGACTGGCTAGCGATGACTCTGGGCCACGAGGTGGAGATGGTGTGGCCTTGGGGTTGCTGCCAGGCCTGGCCCCTTGTCGTCTGCTTTGCTCCGGCTGGACCTTTTAGATCTGTGTTTGCTGCCCTCCCCTCCTGCCTCCTTTTGCCTTGCCTCTTGGGGCCATTTCCCCCTCCCTTTTTACACCCGGCGGAGGTTGGTGAGGGTGTGGATGCATCCCACCCGCTACTGTGTGAGGGTTGCGGACTGGGATTGCTTGCCCCCCTAGCTAACCTCTGTTATCATCTTGCCACCGGACGTGCTCGCCTGACAACCCTGCGGTGAGAGCGGTGGCTGGCCGGATGAGGGCCTTTACCATCGGCCCACCAGGATTGTGGTGAGAGAGCAATCCTGATTCATCTCCTGGGACCATTTGGCTGTATCACGGATGTTGGGACTGGACCGGGTGTTTTAACATCTTTGATATACGGACTTGTTCCACCTTTCGACCTTTTATATGTGCAATACAACATCATACGGGTCTACTCGTCAATGGACCTGCGGGCCCTACGGGAGGTCCCTCTCTCCCGGGCCTGGCCCGCTGGACTTTCCACAATGTACCTCGAGGACAGGTCATGGAACCCAGAGAGTTGGCACTGCGCTGGTAGGGGTTGGGGTGGGGGTCCTGGGAAGGGTAGAAGGGGGGGTTCCAGGCCTTTATTAGTTAAATTTTTGATTCGATTTTTAAGTGGGTTAGGGAAGGGGGGCGTCTTATAGATGCTCATTGCAGCCCGAGTCAGGATCGTGGTTGGGGGGTGCATGGGGGGGGGGGGGGGCTGCGGGACCCCGGGCGGAATAGTGGGGGCTTCAATTCCCAGGGTGGTTGGAATGGGTAGGAGTCGATGAGGAGGGGGCCAGTATCATGTTAGGGGAGCACATCCCTGCTGCATCCGAGCTGTGGCATGCTCCGACCCCTTGGCCTCTTCTCAATCTCTGGGGGGTTTTGGGATCTAGGGCCCCTGGGCTCCGGCTGGTGTATTTTAATGCCAGGTCCGTGGCGAATAAGGCACCTCTCCTCCGGGAGGTTATTGAGGAGGAGGCCGCAGACCTGGGCTGCATCACCGAGACCTGGCTGGGGCCGGAGGGTGGAGTCCCTCTGGTGATATTTGCCCCCAGGTTTTGGGTTATGCACGGTCTCGACCCCAGGGAAGGGGTGGAGGGGTGGCTGTTGTTATTGGGAGACCCTGCTTCCAAGGGAGGACCCTGCTCCGGAGATAGGCAGGTGTGAGTCCCTCCTCGTGAGGTTCAGGCCTAGTGGTCGGATGGGCGTGCTGCTTACATACCTGTCCCCCAGCTGTGTATCAGCCACCCTGCCTGGGCTGCTCAATGCCGTCTCGGGGGTGGCGGTGGAGTTCCCAGAGCTTATAGTTCTGGGTGACTTCAACCTGCCCTCCTTGGGGGCGGTGGCGGGGTTGGCCCAGGAATCTATGGCTTCCATGGAGTCCATGGGTCTGACCCAGTTAATAGATGGCCCGACTCACGAGGGGGGCAATATGCTTGACCTGGTTTTTGTCTCGGAGCGGTGGCGTAGTGGCCTGGGGGATGGTGTTATAGAAACCCACCCCGTTCCATGGTCAGACCACTATCTCCTACAGCTGGTCTTCCATCAAGTCGCCCCACACCGCTGGGATGAGGAGCCACTTAGATGGTTCCGCCCCAGGCACCTGATGGACCCTGAGAGGTTCCAGGCAGAACTGGGGTTTTTTCCTGCATCCCTCACGCACAGCCCTGCCGAGGTCCTTGCCGCTACCTGGCAACAGTCTGCCGCGGGGGCTCTTGACAGGGTTGTCCCCATGCGTCCCCTTACTCGACGCAGATCCCGGTTAGCTCCCTGGTATACTGAGGAGCTCGGGGGGTTGAAGCGTCATAGAAGGGGACTAGAGAGTAGGTGGAGGGCGACCTGCTCCGGATCTGACCGAGCCCAGTTGAGAGCCCATATTAGGACTTACCTGGTAGCTGTGGGGGCAGTGAGGAGATCTTACTTCTCCGCCCTCATTTCATCCGTAGATAACCACCCAGCCGCCCTGTTTGGGGTTGCCCGTTCCCTCTTACAGTTGGGGGAGGTGGTGGACCCCCTGCAGGGCAGAGCTGAGGAATTTGGTCTTTATCTGCAGGATAAAATTGCTCGGATCTGGGAAGGGTTGCGCTCGGACTTGCAGTGGTCTGAGGAAGGGGAGGCGAGCGGTCTGGCTAATGTAATCTGGACTGAGTTCGATCCTGTTTCTGAGGATGAAGTGGACAGGATCATGCGGCGGCTGAGTTCCACCACATGTTTATTGGACCCGTGCCCTTCCTGGTTGGTTTATGCCTCCAGGGAGGTCACCTGCTGGCTCCGGGCAGTTGTCAGCGTTAAGGGAGGGCTGTTCCCTGCCTTGAAAGAGGAGGTGGTGAGGCCCCTTCTGAAGAAGCCTGCCCTGGACCCAGCCGTGTTGAACAACTTTCGTCCGGTCTCCAACCTTCGCTTTTTAGCAAAGGTTGTTGAGTGTGTGGTGGCTCAGCAATTGCCACTTTTCCTAGAGGAAGCGGACTACCTGGATCCGTACCAATCGGGCTTCCGACCCGGGTACAGCATGGAGACAGCATTGGTCGCGCTGATTGATGATCTCTCTAGGGCTCGGGACAGGGGTTTTTCCTCTGTCCTGGTCCTGTTAGACCTCTCAGCGGCTTTCAATACCATCGACCATGGTATCCTGTTGTAGCGTCTCAGTGGCTGGGAGTGGGAGGCACTGTCCTACAGTGGTTCTCCTCCTACCTCTCGGGACGTTCGCAAACAGTGTTGGCAGGAGGGCAGAGGTTGACTCCGAGGTCTCTCACTTGTGGGGTACCTCAGGGGTCGGTCCTCTCACCTCTCCTGTTCAACATTTATATGAAGCTGCTGGGTGAGATCATCCGTGGTTTCGGGGTGAGTTATCATCAGTATGCTGATGATACGCGGTTATACATCTCCACCCGGACCACATCAGTGATGCTCTCTCCGTGATGTCCCGTTGTTTGGAAGCGGTGCGGATCTGGATGGACAGGAACATGCTTCGACTCAACCCAGCCAAGACAGAGTGGCTGTGCATACCACATCCCGGTCCAGTTCGGAGGTTCCATCTTTGGTCATGGGGAGGAGGTGTTACCCCGTGGACAGGGCATGGAATCTGGGGGTCCTCCTGGATTCACGGCTCAAGTTGGAGGAGCAGGTGGGAGCCGTGGCCAGGGGGCCTTTGCCCAGGTCGGCTGGTTCGCCAGTTGTGCCCATATCTGGACCGGGATGCCCTGCGCGATCACTCAGGCTCGTTGTCTCCCGACTGGACTACTGTAGCGCTCTCTATTTGGGACTGCCCTTGCATACCACTCGGAGGCTTCAGCTGGTGCAGAATGCGGCGCGGGTAGTGATGGGAGCCCCGATACTCCCATATCACACCCCTCCTGCGCGCCTGCATTGGCTTCTGGTTGCCCTCGGGTGAGATTCAAGGTTTTGGTGTTAACATTCAAAGTCCTACATGGCATGGGTCCAGGATATTTATGAGAACGACTCCGCCCTGCATCAAGTACCAACCACCCGTGCGGGCACACAGGGGTCTCCTCAGGGTGCCGTCCGACTCAATGTCGCCTGGCTGGGACCGGGGAGGGCCTACTCTGTGGCGGCCCCACTTTATGGAATCTTCTTCGCTGGAGCTCCGGCTGGCTCGATCTCGCACCTTCCGCCACGAGTTAAAAACCTGGCTGTTTTTACAATCTGGGCTGTGCTGACTCTTTGGGGTTTGTTCATTTTAATTTTGGGGTTTTAATGTTAATTCGGCTTCATTGTTTAATATAGTTTTAGGTAATTTATTGTTAGTATTGTATTTTAGCTGTGAGCACCGAGTCCTTCAGGAGAGGGGCATATAAGCAATAAATAAATAAATAAATAAATAAATAAATAAATTTCTTCTCTGCTAATTTTATCACCTCTAATCCAATTAGCTTTGGATGAAGAGCTGTTTACATATTGATTATCAATGAGTGAATAGTCTAAAATGTATCGTTTGAAGTTTTAGAATTAGAGGCACCTTAATGGCAATTACCAGAGTTGGCTAAGGAAAGGAAAGAAATACAGAGAAAATACATTTAGAAAGAATTGGATGGCGAGGGCTGCCCTAATTATACCTGATTTCTAAATTGAAACACTTAAAAGCACAAGTGAAATGATGTACATAGGATTATTTAGTCTAAAAACTGGGCTTTAGGCAGTATTATATAGAGAACAGAAAGATATAGGACATGAGGGGTCCTTGGTACTCTCTGAACTTGCTTGGTTTCTTGCAGACGTTTCATTACCCTAACTAAGTAACATCATCAGTGCTAGTAAGGAGTGCTGTTACAGATATAGGACACTCAGAATATTCAACAAATGTTTGGGGATGAGGAGGTTTTATACTATTTAATGACTGTTTCAAAAAAAGGTAAAATCGCAAGCAATCACATGGTGACCTGCTTAACGATTGGGACAACTTATGACCATAATTCTGGGTTCAATTATAGTTGTAAATCGAGGACTAGCTGTAATTCTCATGAATTCCCAGGCTTTCTTCACCTTATCGTTGAGCACAAGGTATATGAGGCTCAAAAAAAAAAATCAGGCCCATTCATGTAGGAGGAAGCAGAAGTAATTTATTTGAAGTTTATGTACAAGAATCTGGTCAAGTAATGGTCAGCACTAAATTGGGACAAGATAAGGGCCAATGGAATTCAAGAGGGACTGGACTTGGCTTATTTATGGCAACAGAAGGACTCTAAGCTGATGACACAATTTATTCCACCTCCCAGTTCTGACTACTCTCCTCCTACACATACAACGTACTGTATTCTCAAGTCCCCAGGTTGTGATGACCCGGGGCGTGGCACAAAGGCAACACAGTCAGATGATCAATAGGAGTCCCTTTATTATCTCCAACTTTGCCCTCAGGTTACCTTCTGGCTGGAGAAAAACTCTCCCAGGAACAGCCTTTGACTGCAGAAAATTCAGTCCAAAACAAGGTAAACACAAACTGTAACTTAAGTCCAAACAAACCAAACTGAAGTAATCAGTTTGGCAGGGTAGGAGCAAGAATTTCAGACTTGAAAGCATGGCAAAACTCACTCAATTGGGAAGATGCCAGGAACACAGATAAGTCACGACAATACAAGATAAAGTCACTTTGTTCCCAACAGCCTGCCGCATGCAGTTTGTCTTTTTTATAAACTATGTTCCCAGCTGCAACTAATGAAGGGAATCAGGGCCCTTTCCTCCCCTGTAAGCCACACAACCCACATTGCTCTCTTCTCCATTCCTCCCTGCGTGCCCTAGGATGAAGAGGGAGTGGTCCTAGGTCTTTCTCTAAATTCCCTCTCCCTTGTTCTACCTCTTTCCCTGCTCTGCCCAGCCAGACTTTGCCCTTCCCCAGTTTCCTCCACAGCCAATGGAGCCACATTCCCACGCCCTGTGAGCTGTTCGTCTTCCTCCTTGGATTCAGACTCTGACAGGGGCATGACACAGGCATTCAAACAGAGTTTGCCAAGTTTGCAAATTGGGAAGAAGGATCATACATGCAAAACATAGCTCTTATCCTTTCCTCTTTTTGGGGGGTTGGTGGGACAAAACTCAGCTTCCTGCTACAATACAAAGAACTAAAATACAACTGTAACTCCTTTTCAGCTTTCAGTTTTAAAAAATGATATAAATCTCAATACAATTGAAGTGTCAGACATCTAACGTATAGTAGCTATCAATAAATGTCTCACCTAAGGCATGATATATATAAATAGGCAGGAACCAGAGCACTTCCTAATGTAACCATTCAATAACACGTGCAATCTATTTCAGTCTAACTCTTGCAATTCAGAAAAAAAAGAAAAGAAAAAAGAAAAAAAAGAAAAGGCTATTTTGGTTTCTACAAACATAAGTTTCTTACCCTTACTATTTCACAGTCAACATTTAATTCTGCAGCAACGGCTTCAATTTTCTCTCTGCAAACCGATCCAAGGCTGGTCATGCCTTTATCCCAGTATTTCTTAAGGGTGGCTAAATCTCGGTCGCTAAATTGTGTACGGTCCTGTAACTGTAAAACAAGCACATATCCTTTTTCCCCCCTCAATGAAAAGTGCAAAAAAAGCAGACAAGGATAGGCAGTGAAAATGAAGATCTTCTTAACCAGAACAGGACAACTTGCTGCTGCCAATTTGCCATGGCCAACTCACCATGGTCAATTTACTGCAGCCAACTCATGGGAAAACTTGCCATGGCCAACTCACAGTGGGACAATTCAACAATCAATATAATTATTTAAAATAATTAGAAATTATTTTAATTTTTGTCATTCACAATTAATTTTGTCCTTCCTTTAGCATCCTTTCTTTAATGATTCTACTGGATTATTTCTCCAATATTAATGTAACTCTTGTTTCATGGAGAGTTGTCCCGTGGCAAGTTGGCCATAGCAAGTTTTCCCATGGTGAGTTGGCTGTGATAAGTTGGTTGCAGCAAATTGTCATAGTCCCCTTCTCAACATCAAGTCTTACTTATAATTATACCATCTGGTCAAAAATCTTGGTTTATTTATAACATCGGTTAAAACAAATTATTCTAAAGAAATAGGTGCAAAATTGAGGAGACTTGTTACAAATTAGCACAAACATAGTCACTTGTACCAAATTAAACTGGCTGCATTTAGCTGCAGAATTTTGCAATCTTCTTTTACCTTGAATAACAGAACGCACCGTTGTTTGGAAAAAATACAAGGACATGGGTGTGCATGCACAAGTATGCAAAGATTACTAAATGCAGCTTATTAAAAGTCCAGAAACTTGGAAAAAGAACATAGCAATGTTCCAAGAAGTTGCCACAATCAAATTAAATCTTTTTAAGCTAGTCAGTGATCAGCAAGGTAAAAAACAACAACCCAGAAACAATAATTGAATACAATATATATAGTGCAGGTAATCCTCAACTTACAAAAGTTTGGTTAGTGACCATAAGTGGCAGGCTTCATTATGGACGCAAGTTGAGAACTACCTGTACCTCAGCCACTGAACCTGATAGGCAATAAATAATACATTTAAAAAATTCTGCAACTCACAACCAATAAATTCTGTGTTGCCCAACAACCTGAACAGCTTATAAAAAGACTCAGGCAACTATTATGTCAATGCCTACATAACTAATTCGGTATTTGAAAAGAAGGGGAATATAAGATCTTGCAAAATAAAAGGCTTCATACTTTGCTTATGAGCTTCCCAAGAGATTCGGCCAAACTTCAAAATGCAAAGATTATTTCAATTTTTGATCTTTACACTAGGATTCTTAGAACATTAAAAGCAGGATTGCTACCCTCACCCATGCTCTCCCCAACTATGAAAAATAAAAAAATTAGCTTGATTCGCACTAGTATTTTGATTATATTGATAAGAAGTAGAGAGATTAGTGTGCCATAATCCAAATAAATCATATTTATATCATAAAATTAGGTTAGAGAAAAGCTCAGCCCTTTATTAATGAATATCTGTATTTATTAAGGAGTCATTTATTGACCATGGCTTAAAACATTAAGAAACTTTGCTTCAGATCAGTTTTCAGAGTGTTTCAGAAGATTATTCTGGTCACAAAACCAGCTTGTTAATAGTTTGTTATACTACCATAATTGGAGACAATGACAAATTGCTTTATTTCATTTGCAAAACTCATTTGAATACAATTTCCCTGTGCAAATGAAGATTATGTAAAAGTCTATTTGTTAGACTACAGCTTCTGCAAACGTTTAAAATGGCCTTGAAAGCATTTTTAATTGCACCGATTCAGGCTATTTAACACCAACACAAATTAATATAAGATAGTTAAACAACAACATTAAAGAGGAATCTGCGCAAAACTTTTTTTTAGGAATAGATTTAGAGTTATTGCAGAACTAAAAGATTCACAGCTTTTCTGTTCTACTCTGCTTTTTCCTTTGTGCCCCACAGCCTTGATTTCACTTGCCTGAAATTAAACGAGAAAGAAAAAAAAAAGAAAGACAAAACTATTTGGAAGCAGACAGAATTTAAACTGAGACTGGTCGAAATGGACTATAAATTGGGACTATGAAGGTTTTACTTTGATAGCCCACAATTGAAACTGTCTTCATTATTCTTGGGATCAGCAAGGCTCATCTTTCAAAAGATTTATTTTGTTTTCCAAGAAGATTGTCACGTTGTTTTAACCCTCATTAGGTTTTCCAGTTGCTTTTAAAAATACCGCTCCATTGGTACAATTATTTTCCAGCCTTTTTTATTATTGTGATGCCGTCATTGAAACGCAAGAATGAAAACTGTTCATTGATATAATTAATATTAAACCAATTCATAATAGTTAATGGACAGGATTTTTGAATAACAGAGTATAATAACTTTAATTGACTACTGCCTGCATTGATAACAATCCCCCAAAATTTACAGGGCTGCAAAAGAAAAACAACTCAAATCAGAATTATTCCATGCAATGATGTTTCTTGGAAAAATAATGAAAATACTTCTCATTGTTGGCTAAAATTCATTATAAGCTACTCAGAGCTGTGCAGTATATGAACATATGCAACAAATGAACACACAATCTAAAGCTGAAGGTTGGTGAAGTTTCACAAGATCTACTTACTGCTCTTTTCCTGGAGCACCCAGTAATCCAAGGCACAGTAAGGTTTCCTGAAATCTGTGGAAAATAAAAAAAAATACCACAAAGGTACATTTGCATGCTGCATAGATAATCATCTGAAACAATGGTGGGATTCAAATTCTTTTACTACCAGTTCTGTGGGCGTGGCATGGCTTAGTAGGCGTGGCTTGGGTGTGGCAGGGGAAGGATACTGTAAAATCTTCATTCTCTGCCCACCCCACTAACCTGCTTTCCAGCTCCGTTCTCCTATGCAGGGCAACAAAAGAAGACTCAGCCAATCAGCTGGGACTCGGGAGGCAGAGAATAGATGGGGTTGGCCGGGCCAGTCAGAGGGGGTATTTCAAACTATTCAAATTTCCACTACCAGTTCTCCGAATTACACAAAATTTCTGCTACCGGTTCTCCAGAACTGGCCAGAACCTACTGAATACCACCTCTGATCTGAAGAACAGTTAAGTGTATTGGAATGCATTCTTTTGAGAAGAACATAAACCTTTCTTCTTTCTCTAAGAAATCTGCTTTAGAAAGAATAAACCAGCGGTTCTTAACCTTTTCTTCACCATGGACCCTGTTTTAAATACCTTTTGTGGCCACACATCATGGCCATGGACCCCCAAGACTTAAGATTTAAATCATATGATTTCTTCAAGCCTTTACAGATCCCCTGTGATGACATCACACACTCCACCCCAGGGTCCGTGGACCACAGGTTGAGAGCCACTGGAATAAATCATCATTTACTGGATCTCAAACTTATTCAATAATTCTAAATTCTTGCAAATTCAGCTAACTGCTTTAAAAAAAAGTCTTCAGTTGATTTAAATGTTTCTCTAAACCAGAACATGAATCAAGATGTAATCTTGGCTTTATATGGTTCTGAAGATATTTTCAAAATATCTTCAGAACCAAATTCAGGTATCATCAGAATTGTAATCTCTATATATAAAAGCAAAATACCACTCACGCATCATCACAAAATCTCCAGAGCCGTAAAGCCTACAAACTTGAAATTTGGCATGTATGTTCCTCTTGGCTTCTAGGTGCTCACTAAGAAAGGATTTTTCTAAATGACCATCAGAGCATTAGTATTTTGGATATTATTATTATTAACACGCTCTGATGCTAAGGATTTCTACTCCCCCTTCCCACCTGAAAATAAATCTGTTCCATATGCAAAACACAAGCAGAGAAGAGTTTCAGTTTGTTTCACAGCAGCAACCAGCATTAGTACAGAACAATTGAGCTAAGCCATGCCCAGGCTCCTTGCTGTCTCCTTCTTGCTCACACAGCAAATACTGTTTCACTTTCCAAACGGCCTTCAACACTCTCACACATTGACAGGATGCTAGCCAGATAAATATCGATGGATGCTGGTAGGCAGAGGCAGATTTCCCCACCCCCCCTTATTTTCCTCCCCAAAAACTAAGCCCGACCACATAATTTCATCGAAGCACGGGTATCGAGCTAGTACCAGAATGAAATATCAAAATGCCAGGGACATAAGAGGAAAACGGGCATGTATAAAGAAATGAATAAAGGTGGGGAAAATAGAAAATTGTTCTTATTTCCTGGTAGCAGAAAAGAAGCAATTCCCTTTACAGTCGCTCATGAGCTGGAGTTGGTGATTCACATTTTTTTTAAAAAAAATTGGAAGTGGCACATTTCCTAAGTGTCGGACCTTAGGAAGAAAAGCCCAATTACCTGATAATTATTTTGGTTCTGAGATAGCCTTAGTTGATTGGATGCTGCAAAATGAGAAGAAAGGTGACTTCTTGATGGATAGGAATTGCTATAGAGCGTACTGGATGTGCTGTGCAATGAAGTCCGTGGAGGTAAACGATAGTCTCTGTTGTGGTACAAGATATTGTTGTGCAAGTTCCTTGCGTTCAGCATGTGCGAATTGCAACTCATGCTCCTGCCTGAGCCAGAAAAACCAGATCCCGGATTCTCAACGCGGAGGGACGTGCCGCTTAGCCGAGAGTAGTTTTGTATCTGGGCGCCCATGGAGGCCAACTCTTCCTCTCTGGCGTATTCGTCGTCCACATCTCCGGTTTCCATCGCGATAGACAGACAACTGCCTTCTCCAGAAGACGACAGGGCCTTCTCTCGACTTCCTCCCAGGGACTGATCGGTAACAGCCAAGGAAAAAACCTCTCGGATTTCCAAGTTGTGGGTGCTGCAGGAAGGATCCCTAATGTTAGATCTCTGCCCGGATGGCACGGAAGAAGCGAGGATGGGGTGCTCTGGCTTTTGCAACCTCTGGCAGCCCGCCTGGTCCATTTTGTACGGCTGGTGGCACAAGACGGGCTTTTGAGGTAACACTAATTCCGCCGTCTGAACCGAGGAGCCGCCGTAGCTTTTCTTCGTGTGGTTGTAAATAGAATTCCCTGAATTCAGCACACTGGTTTGCCTGGAGAGGATGATGGTTTTCTCGCCCAGGAAAAGCGAAGCGTTTTTACAGTGGGGAGCTTGGCGGGTCACTGCGATGTGTTGCCGCTGGAATTCGGGTTCGTTCTTCCCAGCCGGCCTCGACAGGGAATTTTTATGCATATCGTTCATGAAGGAGTTAGTCTGTTTGGTGGAGACCACCCTGCCAGACGAAGTAGCCGGGTTATAGATGCCGGTGACGATGACGTCGTTATTGGAGGACGTCCATGAGGACTGCTGGCTCTGAGAACGGGCTATGCTGACCACGTTTTGAATGGCCACTTCTGGAGGCATTGTCAATGTGCTGCTGGTCGTGGCTGATGGGCTTCCTCCAGAATCCACGGCGTTCTTGCTGCTCATCTTTCTTCTTTTGTTTCCAACCCACGTCTGCAAACAAAAAGGAATTTGTAAGCAAAGAGGATTTGTAATTTTCAGCTAGCTTTCGAGGTGGCCTTTTCATGGCTCAACTATAATTTTCAGCTAGTTTTCGAGATAGCTTTCCATCCCCACACCTATAATTCTAAGCTAGATGGTTTTCCAGGTCTCCGCTATAATTTTCAGCTAGACTTCAAGGTGGTATTTCCATCATTATGTCAAAAGGTTTCCTCCCTTACGTCTGCAAACAAACTTTGTTTAAAGTTCTGAGAAAAAAATAAACATCTTCAACACCTGACTGATATATATGGGAATGAAAGACAGTTAAGTAATTAAGGATGTAAAAGCCAGTTTAGTATAGTGGTTAAGACACCAGCTAGAAACTGGAAGATTGTGAGTTCTAGTCCTGCCTTACGGCATGAAGCCCACGGGGGACCTTATGTAAGCCAGTTTCTCTTAAGTCTCAACCCTAGAAAGAAGGCAGTGGCAAGTCACTTCTGAAATCTTGCCAAGGAAATTGCAGGGACTTATCCAGGCAGTCACCAGGAATCAACACTGACTCAATGCACAATACAACATTGTGACTAGGAACCTGCTCATTGAGAAGTTACAATATCCAGGACTGTTTTATATGTTTAATTTTATATTAAATGTTATAATTATATTAATTTAGAAACTGGAAAAAAATCAATCTTTACAAAGCCATTGATGGCACTATTCAATTTCTTGAATTTTAACTGTTTTATATATAGAAATGTCACTCGAGTTCTATTTTATGATTTCTTTGTGTAAAATATGTTTTTAAAATGTGGGTCACTGCTAAAAATCTAATGTGCATAAACTTCACTGACAATGATCAGCATGACATAGTTGATGACAATTCTGTTTATTATTTCAATACTACTATAAAGGAGTGTGTGTGTGTGTGTGTGTGTGCATTACAAATGCAGGTCAGTTTATGACTGGATATCAGTTTCATATTTCTTCTATCATAAGGGAGGAGAGATTCATTAACTAAATAAAATTATATTTATTTTGCACATCTGCTTTAAGAGACAAGTTACCACTAACTCTTTTCTCAAAAATTCTCAAAAAAAGACTTTCGGTTTTCTATACCAGTGCTCCCCACAAACTTTGCGGCTTGGTGGCCCAGCAGGGGAGGAGGGTGAGAGGGGACTGGGACGCACGAGAATTGGGCTAGCGCATGCAAATGTGCAGCCTGACTTACGTAAGTGGTGGGTCAGTGAGCACCTCGATTTGTGCAAGCAATGGGGCTGGTGCATATGGACACGAGTGCCCGCCGCCCTGCATCTCACCCAAGTTGAGCTGCGCACACATGCGCACACGCTGGCCAGCCATTTGCATGGCCACAGCTTGGTAATGGCTACTGTATAGCATAGGACTCTGATGGGGAACCTATGGCATGTGTGCCACAGGTGGCATGCAGAGCCATTTGTGCAGGCACGTGAGCCCCAGCTAAACTTACCTGCACTGCACTGCGCATGCACATGCCTCCCAGCTGATTTTTGGCCCATTTGAGGCCATTTTCGCCCTCCCAGAGATTCGAGGGAAGCTTCTGCAGTGTCAGGAGGCCGAAAAACAGGCCTTTTGGAAATACCAGAAATGCCTAAACGGGCCCGTTTTTCAGCCTCCAAAGGCTCCAGAGGCTTCCCTCGAGCCTCCAGGAGGGCGAAAATGGCCTCAAATGGGCCGAAAATCAGCTGGGAGGCATGCACATGCGCAGTGCAGGTAAGGGGCGGGGTGGGGGTGTTGCGTGTGCATGCGTAGGGGGTGGGGCACATTGCATTGTGGGTGCCGGCACGCGCATGCTTTTGGCACATCTCAATAAAAAAGTTCACCATCACTGGCATAGGACGTTCATGATAAGTTTTATCTTACAATGCTGCAAACATTTCAAGGAGGATCCATTTATGCAAAAAGGTCTTTAGCCACAAGGTTAAGTTTCTAAGATAAAGTTAAAAACAAGTAATGAAAAACATGGGACCCTCACTCTCCACACCTAGCAAACAGAGGAAAGGAGCCTTTATGGTACTGTATCAAACTGTGTACATACGATTAAAAAGGGATAATTAATGTATTACGCATGATTATTTATTTATTTATTTGTTTGTTTGTTCATTTATTGGTCTTATATGCTGCCCTATCTCCCTAGGGACTCAGGGCGGCTCACATAAAAACACCCAATACAAAAGTTAAAAGAATTAAAAGATAATTAAACTAATTAGACCAGATAAAGTATTTAAAACCCAATCAACATGACATTTGAAACTAAACCCACCCACTCAGTCCAGGCCAGTTTGTTTGAATAACTAGGTCTTTAGGCCGCGGCGGAAGGAGCGGAGGTCAGGGGCCAATCATAGCTCCAGAGGAAGCTGGTTCCACAAAGTGTGCACCCCCACAGAGAAGGTCCTCCCCCTAGGGACTGCCAGCCGACATTGTTCGGCCGACGGTACCCCAAGGAGGCCCTGTCTGTGAGTGCGCACCGGGCGATGGGTATTCGATGCTGGCAGAAGACATTCCCGCAGGTACCCCCGCCCTAAGCCATGTAGGGCTTTATAGGTAAGTACCAGAATGATCCTGACTACATGCTGCAAAAGGAAGACACATCGATGGCCAAGAATTGACTGGGAATCCTACTAAGCGTATAGAGGGGTTCTGGAGGTCCAAGGGGAAAACCCACCAAGTCAAATCAAATCAAACTTTATTATCTTCACAGATCAGTGTTAAAAAAAAACCCGAAATTGGAAAGAGGAAAGAGACAGAGTATGAAGACTTTTTGTTTTGCTTCTTGGGGCAGAAAGAAGTCACGCCGTTCAGTTTCTAGTGGAAATAATTCTGATTTCTAAGCCTTTGTTTTGCCCAAAAGCGTCACCACAAAGGTGACTAGTTCTAGCCGTTCAATGGAGTCACAACAATACTGCTCTGCTAGAGCAGCCCACACCTGCCATTTAAAGAAAAAGAAGAAGTTCTTGTCCTAAGCCCACAAGAAATGAAGCAAGAAAACAATACGTAATATAGCATTGTCTAAGCAACCGATTGTCAAGCGTTTATAATTTTTTTCTTCACAGGCTACGGAACAGACAGAGAAAATCCATGAACTCAAGTGTCAAATAACTTGCAAGAACTGTAAAATTCTTCTGCCAAATAGGTATGACCAAAAGGGAAAAAAAAAGCAAAGCACAAGGGTGATCCCAATCTTATTACACATCCTGCCTCGCTCATAAAGTTTTGTGGAGATGTACAAGATTTTTTTCCCCATCGTTTTTAATATCCTGTTCTTATTAACAAACCACAGATTAAAAGAGAGGGAAGGAATGAGATAATTACACATTCTCTTTTTATTATTAGTTTAGAGGTAATTCTATCTGGAAATACTTTAATTTTCTCAGTCATGGATTTTCGGGTGAGACTTCACTACCACACAAGCATTTTCCTTAAGATATTGGGTCCCTTCTTGTACAGATAAGTGGTAACAAAATGAAACTTGCAATTCACTGAGTATGCCAAACAGAAGGGTTATGATCATTGTATTCCTCCCATAATATCAGACTTTTAGGTATTTTAACCAAGAATAATTCAGGTTACACCCCATCAATCTGATGCCCTTCAGACTGAGACCAGGCAGCTTTGTTGCTACCTGCAAAAAATGCCACCTCAATCTACAACCTCTTATCCAAATTGGATCGAATACTGCAAAGTCCCAATCCTAAAATGTTTCCCTACATCCTTCTCCCTGGCCTTAAAAAACAGAAATAAGCAAGTTTTGTGACAAAGAACACTCTCTGAAACAACTGCTACACCCCAGACTGTAATATTTGCCACCTCAATTTCATCTACTTTATTTATTTATCAAACTTGTATGGCTGCCCATCTCACCAAAAGTGACTCTGGATGGCATATAACAATTGAACAACGTAATGGTTCTAGAAGCAACAAATGTAATAACAGACAAATCTACATTAAAAAAATAAATAAATACACAAACAAAAACAAACATACAAACCCTGGGCAGAGAAGGGAGAAGAATGGCCATCTCAACAATGGAGCCAGCTAAGCATGCATCTGGGTCTCAGGGAGCATCAAGCCTGATAAGATAACCAGGTCTTGAGGGACATAAATGATGTCAAAAGGGATGAAGCTAATTTAATTTTGGGGAGAAGCATGTTCCATAAAAAGCTGTGAAAGTTGGAGCAAAAGGAAGGCTGAGCGCCAAAGAATGGAGGCCTTTGAACTATGGTGTTGGAGAAGACTCCTGCGAGTCCCTTGGACTGCAAGGTGATCCAACCAGTCAGTCCTAGAGATCAACCCTGACTGCTCTTTAGAAGGCCAGATCCTAAAGATAGAAGTATTTTACTTTGGCCACCTAATGAGAAGGAAGGACTCACTGGAGAAGAGCCTGAGGCTGGGAATGATTGAGGGCAAAAGAAGAATGGGATGGCAGAGAAGGAGGTGACTGAAGCAGTCGGCGTGACCTTAAATGGACTCCAGAAGATGGTAGAGGACAGGAAGGTCTGGAGGAACGTTGTCCATGGGGTTGCGATGGATCGGGCACAACTTCGCAACTAACAGCAACAATGTTCCATAAGATGGGGTCCTAGGCAGAGAAGGCATGTCTCCTGAAGTCCACCAAATGTAGGTTCCTAGCTGGCGGTACCTGCAGCAGGCCTTCTCTGCCAGATCCAATGGAATGGGATGGTGTAACCAGAGACAGGCAGTCCCTGAGATCGCCCAGTTCCATGCCACGAAGGGCACTGAAGGTTAAAACCAGCATCTTTCATTGGAACTAGAAGCAAAATGGCAGCCAACGCAGCTCGTGGAGCAGAGGTGCCACATGAGATGCTCTGTTTTAACATACGCTTAAAAGAATAACTAAGCTAAACCATAACATTTAACTAGGCTTTGCGCCCAAACAATTGCTTTTATGAGCGAGCTATTTCTCACTCATTTCGCAAAGGCCAACCAAATTTTGCCACCAAGCAGACATTCAACTGGAAACTAGTACAGTTACAAAGCCAGTTATAACAACCTGACTTGCCTAATGCAGTTTTTTTTTACAAATGCAATTTGTTGTATGAATGCTTTAAACTTACAGCTGCACACTTACAATATAATGCAAGTGTTCCTTCCTTCCCATATTATCATACAGAGGGGCTCTTATGCGTTTTATACCCGCTGAAAGTCTGTAGAGATTCTCAGTCATCCAGGTCATTGGTTGTCCCAAAGGTGCTTTTTTCAGGAGGCAACTGGACTTTCTTGTTTTTTCTTTTGAAGATGTTTCGCTTCTCATCCAAGAAGCTTCTTCAGCTCTGACAGGATAATCTTTCCATTCCCTACTGTCCTGTCAAAAATGAGGAAGCTTCTTGGATGAGAAGAGAAATGCCTTCAAAAGAAAAAAACAAGAAACCTTTGGGTTTATACCCACTGCAATAGTTAAATAAATAAATACAAATACACTCTTCTTAAATTTAATCATTTTGTATTATATTTTTTTTACCCTTTTACCCTGCAACAGTGAGATGGGTGGCATATAAGTTTAATAAATTTAATAAATAAAGTAGAAAGGTTTTCAACAGAAATTTCTAAACACACATTCTATTGAAGCATAAAGTTACTGGTTTTCTTTTTACAGCTCCATGCCCTGTAGATAAGCTAAGGAAACACCTGTGTCTGTTAAGACTGTCATGTAAATTTGAGCATGGAAACCTCAGTACTTACCCTGACTACACTGAAGTCCAGCTTAGTTTCTTGTGCACACTGTAATATGAGCTGAAAGCAATTTTTACTCTGATTTGTCATTCCATTTTCATAGTAACGCTGCAAAATCCTCTGTTGTTCTGCAGTAAATACAGAACGCAGATTCATCTAAAAATAAAAGAAGATACTCTGAAAAGAGGAATAATTTAATACTTACAGGGCATTAAAAAAAGTACAGGCTCCCATTTAGCTAAAGAAATAGAAAACTACAGCAGACTGACTCTAATTTATTCCGGTTCCCCTGTGAATATTCTTAAATATAATTTACAAACACTCGAAAACAAAACGGAGCAGTAACTATTTACATTCAGGAATTAAGTGTAGCTCAATGCAAACGGAACTCTGATACTATTAAAAAGATTAAAAGGGTGTTTTACTAGAGAAAAATTGGCTTTGTCTCTTCTTAGTAACACGCAAAACAAAACAAACAAACAAGAAAAAGGGATATTGAGTGAAGTTGCAGAGAGAGAGAGAGGTCTTCGTTCTCTATTGCAGTGGTCACCAACCAGTGGGCTGGGGACCACTGGTGGTCCATGAGAAAATTTTGGTGGTCCGCAGAGGAATGTCACCCCCAAAGCAATTAATCCAGGCTGCGTGGGAACACAAGGCTGCACCGCCCACATGGCCCGTGGGAATACAAGGCTTGTGTTGCTTGCATTGCGCACAACATGAGGAAGTGAGGGGAGGGGGGAAAGGACAGAGGGGGGCAACTTGCCCCACTCACCGTGCCTGGCCACCAGGGTGCTTCTTTCCGCTTCTTTCTTCTTCTGCTTTTGGCTGCACGCATGGAAAGCAGCAAAAGTCTTTCTTTCTCTCCCCCAAACTCCGCCAGAAATGAGTCTTTGGGACCGTGCAAGGCATCCTACTCCAAGAGGCTGCGCTGGCAAAGACTCATTTCTGGCGGAGTTTGGGAGAGAGAAAGACTTCTGCTGCTTCTGCTGCTTTCCTTGCATGAAGCCAAAAGTCTCTCTCTCTCTCTCTCCCCGCCCCCTGAGAACGGAGCTGGAAACAGTATCCTGCGATCCCAAATAAAGAATGATCGATCTGTAAGAAAACAGGGTGGGGAATTTTCCTGCAGACTTTTTTGGGGATTTTCCCAGGGTCTCTGGTCCGTGGGATTTAAAATTACGAGTTTGGTGGTCCCTGAGGTCCAAAAGGTTGACAACCCCTGCTCTATTGATCCCAGAGACACAATTGTGAAACCTAATTCACTTTTTCCTGACCTGAGTCTTTTTTATTGCCCCTGATGAATGCTAAGCAGGCTGTAGCCTCAGATATCTACAAAGTTGCAGAGAGGACTGTTATAGTGGTCTATCACTAAGCTCAAAGCTCTTACAGGAAGCTCTTGACTTGCAACAATTCACTTAGTGACTGTTCGAATTTACAACAGCCCGAAAAAAGCAACTTATGACCATTTTTCACACTCACGACCATTGCAGCACCTCCATGGTCACATGATCAAAATTCAGAGGCTTGGCAATGGACTCATAGTTATGATGGTTGCAGTGACCGTGATTTTGTGACCTTCTGACAAGCAAAGTCAATGGGGAAGCCGGATTCACTTAACAATGGTGTTACTAGGTTAACAACTGCAGTGATTCACTTAACAACAGTGGTGTGAAAAATGAGTAAAATGGGGCAACATTCGGTTAACAAACATTTCTCTTAGCAACAAAAATTTAGGGCTCAATTGTGATCGTAAATTGAGGACTGTCTGAATTAGTTACTATAGTTTGTAAACACTAGCTGGAAATGAGACACTATAGCATGAAATGAGCCAGACATGATTTGTCCAGTAATCTATAACGAGGTTATCATCATGGCTTAGAGTGATGAGTTTATCCAACCCATGGCAAAATGTGACATGTTATATTGCAATTGTTTGAATGCAGTATTGCAGGCTAATTCTGCCGACTGCCAGCAGTTCGATTCTCAATGGCTCAAGGTTGACTCAGCCTTCCATCCTTCTGAGGAAGGTAAAATGAGGAGCCAGATTGTTGGCGGCCATAGGCTGACTCTGTAAACCGCTTAGTGAGGGTTGTAAAAGCACTGTGAATGGGTATACAAGTCTAAGTGCTATTGCTATATAAAAGCCGTAGTGGTATACTGGTTAAAATGCAGTACTACAGGTTAACTCACTGCCCACTGCCAGCAGTTCAATTCTG
Organism: Naja naja; assembly: GCA_009733165.1. Classification (NCBI taxonomy): domain Eukaryota; kingdom Metazoa; phylum Chordata; class Lepidosauria; order Squamata; family Elapidae; genus Naja; species Naja naja. The sequence goes on from CM019162.1 coordinate 10,115,047, forward strand.
ATCAGTTCAAGGTTGACTCAGCCCTCCATCCTTCCGAGGTTGGTAAAATGAAGACCCAGATTGTTGGGGGCAAGAGGCTGACTCTGTAAACTAGTTAGAGAGGGCTGTAAAAGCACTGTGAAGCAGTATATAAGTCTAAGTGCTATTAACATTGTTATGTTAATGCAAAATGTATGTTATGTTATATCAAACAGATTCTGTCAAGCAAACATATTTTCTTAACATTGTTGGTGATTTTGGCTAAGACATACTTTGATTTTCTTGAATATTCAAACTGCCCAAGGAGCTGCTGATCCAGTTCTACAGAGGAATTATTGAGTCTGTCATCTGCACCTCTATAACTGTCTGGTTTGGTTCTGCAACCCAACAAGACAGACACAGACTTCAGAGAGTAATTAAGACTGCAGAAAAAACAATTACTACCAACCTGCCTTCCATTGAGGACCTGTATACCACATGAGTCAAAAAGAGGGCTGTAAACGTATCTACAGACCCCTCACATCCTGGACATAAATGAGAAGGCGCATGTCCAAGATGGCGATTAGCAGCTAGCGATGGTCTCTCCCGTGGAGGTAGCCGGCTTCTCTGTCCCTGGGGGCGTTTGGAGGCTTGTATTCCCCTGAAAACTCACTAAACTCCCAGCGAACATCCAAGGAGTCAGGTGGGCCGAACGATCCAGCCCTGTCGGAGAGTCGCGGTGTTAAACGCGATGATCTCCCGTGGGCTTGCAGCTGGAATGACGGGGCGAATTACGGGCCACCCCAGAAGCAGCGACTCGCCAGCAACCAGCCCACTCAGAGGCCTCGGGAAGCAGCTGGCGTGCTTTTGGCATCCGCAGCTGCTATAACATCTATAATGAACTTGTGTTTTGTTCTGGCCCTGGAGTCACTGGAGCAGCAGCCAGATGCCTTAGCTGTTGGAACATCTTGGGCCTGGCGAATTACATCTTGGCTGGGGGTTGGTTGAAGGTCACGGCCCTGGCATGACGATGGTTGTACCCAGCTGGGGTGGACAGGATATGGCTTTGTTGGCTGGGACCCTGCTCTGGTGGCGACGGTGGCAACGGCGTCACGGCGCGGCGTGTGTGGACCAAGGCCAGTGTGGTTGCCGGAACCGGCGCGGATGTTGAGGTGAGCCCAGAGGCTGCCCTGGCTGGGAGGTAGGCACCGATGAAGATAAGGGCAGCTGCACCTGGATGCTGCCCCAGTTGATCTTCTCTCCCTTCCCCCTTGCCTCTCTTTAATTCTGACTCCTTGAATGTCTGGGATGAATGACTGGGTTTTTGGCCACAAGGGTTTGTTGGCCAATTGATGTGATGCCGAGGGCAAGAAAACTCTCCCTGTTTCCATCTGGGATGTGAATCTCGGATGGTTTTATCCATCTGCCATCCAGAACTCTTGTCTCCTCCATGCTGTGGGGTTACCTCTCCCGCCCTCATTAGTCTTCATTGGCGAGGGTGATGGAACTTTGTTGGCTCACCCACCCACTGTTGTGAGAGAACAATGGGATGGGTTGTAACACCTCCTCCCCAGCGCAACTTCAACTGCGGTGCAACATCTCTTTTAATCACTGGGGGCCACGAGTGGTGAGAGAGCAGTGGCCAGCCTTAGATGCTCGACCAACAGCCCCCTGGAATGCCGTGAGAAGGCATCCAGGGATGGAGGCAACTCAGTGGTTTTTGAATTATGCCAATGGTTAGACTATAAGATCTTTATGAGGACATAGCACTTACATCTAGGGCCGCTCCTCCCTTTGTTGATGGGACATGTACCAACATATGCGAACTTTTTGGGCAGCTGAATTGTGGTCTCTGAGGAATTCTCCCCTCTCTTGGGTTTGGCCCACTGGTTTATCATCAGCCTGTCTCGAGGACAAATTCTGTAATCCGGAGAGATGGCATGATGCAGGAAAGGGTAGGGGCTGGGGCTTGGGGAGGGATAAGGAAAAAGGACCCAGGGCTTCTCTGTTAAAATTTTTATTTCGGTTTCTTAGGGGTAGGGAAGGGTGGGAGGGGTGGGGGTCTTATTACAGCAGTTCAGTGCAGCCTGAAACAGGGCCGTGGTTGGGGGGTGCATGAGGGGGCCTGTGGGACTCCGGGCGGAATAGTGGGGGCCATGATCCCCAGGGTGGTTGGAATGGGTAGGAGCCCGAGGCGGGGGCCATATCATGTTAGGGAGCGCCCCACTAGTCCAAGCTGTGGCGCGCTCCGACCCCTTAGCCTCTTCTCATCCCCTGAGGGTTTTGGGATCCAGGACCCCTGGGCTCAGACTTGTGTACTTTAATGCCAGGTCTGTGGTTAATAAGGCACCACTCCTCCGTGATGTGATTGAGGAGGCCGCGGACCTGGCTTGTATCACCGAGACCTGGTTGGGGCCAGAGGGTGGAGTCCCTCTGGTTGACATCTACCCCCCAGGTTTTCGGGTGTTGCACCAGTCACGACCCCAGGGAAGGGGGTGGGTGGCTATTGTCATTCGGAGACCCTGTTTCCAAGGGAGGTCCCTGCCCCAGAGATAGGCGGGTGTGAATCCCCCTCCTGAGGTGTGGGCCTGCAGGTCGGATGGGTATGCTGCTTACATACCTGTCCCCCAGTTATGTCTCAGCTGCCCTGCCTGGGCTTCTTGATGCCCGTCTAGGGTGGCAGTGGAGTTTCCAGAGCTTATAGTTCTGGGTGACTTCAACCTGCCTTCCTTGGGACTGGCGTCGGGTTTGGCCCAGGAGTTCATGGCCTCCATGGAGTCCATGGGCCTGACCCAGATAATGATGGCCCGACTCATGAGGGGGTAACATGCTTGACCTGGTTTTTGTCCTCGAGCAGTGGCAGAGTGGACTGGGGGTGGTGACATAGTTACCCACCCCATTTCATGGTCAGACCACTATCTCCTGCGGCTGGTCTTCCATCAAGCTGCCCCACACCGCTGGGATGAGGAGCCACTTAGATGGTTCCGCCCACGCCTGAGGACCCTGAGATGGTTCCAGGCGTTGGAAGGCAGAGCTGGTTTTTTCCTGCATCCCTTACCAACACCTGCCAAGGTCCTTGTGGCTACCTGGCAACAGTCGGCTGCGGGGGCTCTCGACAGGGTTGTCCCCATGCGTCCCCTTACTCGGCGCAGATCCCGGTCAGACCCTGGTATACCGAGGGGCTCCGGGAGATGAAGCGTCGCAGGAGGGGACTAGAGAGCAGGTGGAGGGCGACCCGTTCTGGATCTGACCGAGCCCAGCTAAGAGCCCATATTAGGACTTACCTGGTGGCGGTGAGGGCAGCGAGAAGATCTTATTTCTCCGCCCTCATAGCATCCGCAGATAACCGCCCGGCCGCCCTGTTTGGGGTCGCTCGCTCCCTCCTCCAGCTGGGGGGGGTGGCGGACCCTTTGCGGGGCAGAGCTGAGGAATTTGGCCAGTATCTGCAGGATAAAATCGCTCAGATCCGGGAAGGGTTGCGCTCGGACTTGCAGTGGCCTGAGGATGGGGATGCAAGTGGTTTGGCCAATGTTATCTGGACTGAGTTTGATCCTGTTTCTGAGGATGAAGTGGACAGGATTATGCGGCGGCTGAGCTCCACCACGTTTATTGGACCCGTGCCCTTCCTGGTTGGTTTATGCCTCCAGGGAGGTCACCTGCGGCTGGCTCCGGGCAGTGGTCAACGCTTCGTTAAGGGAGGGGCTGTTCCCTGCCGCTTTGAAAGAGGCGGTGGTGAGGCCCCTTCTGAAGAAGCCTGCCCTTGACCCAGCCGCGTTGAACAACTTTCGTCCGGTCTCCAACCTTCGCTTTTTAGCAAAGGTTGTTGAGAGTGTGGTGGCCCAGCAATTGCCACTTTTCCTGGAGGAAGCAGACTACCTGGATCCGTACCAATCGGGCTTCCGTCCCGGGAACAGCATAGAGACAGCATTGGTCGCGCTGATTGATGATCTCTCTAGGGCTCGGGACAGGGGTTTTTCCTCTGTCCTGGTCCTGTTAGATCTCTCAGCGGCTTTCGATACCATCGACCATGATATCCTGTTGCAGCGTCTCGGGGGGTTGGGAGTGGGAGGCACTGTTTTACAGTGGTTCTCCTCCTTCCTCTCGGGACATTCGCAAACAGTGTTGGCAGGGGGGCAGAAGTCGACTCCAAGGTATCTCACTTGTGGGGTGCCCCAGGGCTCGGTCCTCTCGCCTCTCCTGTTCAACATTTATATGAAGCCGCTGGGTGAGATCATCCGTGGCTTTGGGGTGAGTTATCATCAGTATGCTGATGATACACAGTTATACATCTCCACCCCAGGCCACATCAGTGATGCTCTCTCCGTGATGTCCCGTTGTCTGGAGGCGGTACGGATCTGGATGGACAGGAACATGCTTCGATTCAATCCAGCCAAGACAGAGTGGCTGTGCATACCGACATCTCGGTCCAGTTTGGATGTTCCATCTTTGGTCATGGGGGAGGAGGTGTTACCCCCCGTGGACAGGGCATGGAACCTGGGGGTCCTCCCGGACTCACGGCTCAAATTGGAGGAGCAGGTGGGGGCCGTGGCCAGGGGGGCCTTTGCCCAGATCCGGCTGGTTCACCAGTTACGCCCATTCCTGGACCGAGATGCCCTGCGCACAGTCACTCAGGCGCTCGTTATTTCCCGACTCGACTACTGTAATGCTCTCTACCTAGGACTGCCCTTGCGTACCACTCGGAGGCTTCAGCTGGTGCAGAATGCGGCCGCACGGGTAGTGATGGGAGCTTCCTGATACTCCCATGTTACACCCCTCCTGCGCGACCTGCATTGGCTTCCGGTTGCCCTCTGGGTGAGATTCAAGGTTCTGCTATTAACATTCAAAGTCCAGCATGGCATGGGTCCAGGTTATTTACGAGAACGGCTCCTCCCACCATCAAATACTAACCGCCCTGTACGGGCTCACAGATGGGGTCTCCTCGGGGTGCCGTCTGCGACTCAATGTCGCTTGGCGGCGACCCGGGGGAGGGCCTACTCTGTGGCGGCTCCCACTCTGTGGAATCTTCTTCCGCTGGAGCTCCGCCTGGCCCCCGATCTTTGCACCTTCTGCCACGATTTGAAGACTTGGCTCTTTTTACAATCTGGGCTGTGCTGATTCTCTGGGGTTGGTCCTATTTTAACTATGGGTTTTAATTTTCAATTCGGCTTAACTTGTTTAATATACTTTTAATTAATTTATTTATCGTTGTATTTTTAGCTGTGAGCCGCCCCGAGTCCTTTTTGGAGAGGGGGCGGCATATAAGTCGAATAAATAAATAAATAAATAAATAAATAAATAAATAAATAAACTGTTTCAACTCCTACCCTCAAAACAACGCTATAGAGCACTGCACACCAGAACAACGAGATACAAGGAGTTTTTTCCTGAACGCCATCACTCTACTAAACAAATAATTCCCTCAACACTGTTCAACTATTTACTAAGTCTGCATTTCTATTACTATTAATTTTCTCATCACTCCTCATCACCCATCCCCTCTCACTTGTGACTGTATGACTGTAACTTGTATCCTTACGATTTATATTGTTTGCTAGTATGATTTGATTGCTTATTGTACCTTATGACTATTATTAAATCATTATTAACCTTATGATTCTTGACTCTTGATAATGTATCTTTTCTTTTATGTAGACTGAGAGCTTAGGAACTGGAGACAAATTCCTTGTGTGTCCAAACACACGTGGCCAATAAAGAATTCTATTCTATTCTAATTCTACTTCGGCTGCACCACCAGCATAGCGTAATCCAAGAAACAATATGGACACTGCTTGAGCAGCTGTTTCTCCTGTTTTCTGCTCCTGTTGTGTGCTCACTTCCTTAATAACAGAGGTGAGCAAGATGCTGATGTATATCTTGGTTGAAAGTTGTTCCTCTTTTGACAACCTTGCATCAATATATTGGGATTATCAATCAGGTTCTCAAAGGTGCCTATTGATCCCATTCTTTAAACAGAGAGACATCAAGTTTGATTGAAAAGTCAATAGCTGAAATGAAGCAAACACTAATGAAAATGACTTCCGATAGAAGTCAGTGAACAAAGAAATGGTACAAATCAATGCTAAAAATACTTCTGCTAAAGCCATTTCAAGATTGCGAGTTAACTGTTATTTCCAGTAGGTATGCTATAGCAGTGGTTGCCAACCTTTTGGGCCTCAAGGACCACCAAACTCATAATTTTAAATCCCGTGGACCACTAATATGAATTTTGACTGACGGTGGCTTACTGACGTTTTTCCAGGGTCTCTGCAGAAAGTATCAGAGACCCTGGGAAAATCCCCCAAAAAGTCTGCAGGTAAATTCCCCACCCTGTTTTCCTACTGATCGATCATTCTTTATTTGGGAACGCAGGATACCGTCTCCAGCTCCATTCTCAGAGGGAGAGGGGGAGGGGGAGAGAGAGGGGGGGAGAAGGAGAGAGAGAGAGAGACTGAGACTTTTGGCTTCATGCAAGAAAAGCAGCAGAGGCAGCAGAAGTCTTTCTTTCTCTCCCCCAAACTCCGCCAGAAATGACTCTTTGCTGGCACAGCCTCTTGGAGCAGGAGGCCTTGCAGGGTCCCAAAGACTCATTTCTGGCAGAGTTTGGGGGAGAGAAAGAAAGACTTTTGCTGCTTTCCTTGCGTGTAGCCAAAAGCAAAAGAAGAAAGAAGCGGAAGGAAGCAGCCCGGTGTCCAGGCCAGGTGCCTCTCTACCCTTTCCCCCCTCCCCTCACTACCTCGTGTTGTTCCCAATGCAAGCGATGCAAGCCTTGCTTTCCCGTGGGCCATGTGGGCGGTGCAGCTTTGTGTTCCTGCGCAGCCTGGATTAATTGCTTTGGGGAGTGCTTTGGGGGTGATATTTCTCTGCGGACCACCAAAATATTCTTGTGGACCACCAGTGGTCCCCGGCCCACTGGTTGGCGACCACTGTGCTATAGCACTAGCACTTAGACTTATATACCGCTTCACAGTGCTTTACAGCTCTCTCTAAGTGGTTTACAGAGTCAGCCTATCACTCGCAACAATCTTGGTCCTCATTTTACGCACCACGGAAGGGTGGAAGCTTCAGTGGTCAGGATCAAACTGCTGGCAGTAAGCAGTGAATTAACCCTGCAGTATTGCGCCACCACGTCTCTTAAGAAAGTAGACATTAACCCACAAATTACACTCAGACTCAATGTTTTTCTGCTGAGTGATAACAACCATCCTTACCGTTATTAACTAACAGATAGTCCTTGACTTACAACGGTTTGTTTAGTGACTGTTTGAAGTTACAACAGCACTGAAAAAACTGACTGACGGTTGTTTTTCACACTTAAAACTCTTGCAGCATCCCCGTGGCCATGTGACCACAATTGGCAACTGGTTCATATTTTTGACGTTTGCAATGTCCTGGGGTCATGTGATCCCCATTTGCCACCTTCCGACAAACAAAGTCAATGGGGAAGCCAGATCCACTTAACAACTGGGTTACTAACTTAACAACGGCAGAAATTCACTTAACAACAGTGGCAATAAAAGTTGTAAAATTGGGCAAAATTCACTCATCTCACTCAGCAACAGAAATGAAGGACTCAATTGTGGTTGTAAGTCAAGGACTCTCTACATTTTAAAATAAATGTGATGCCATCAGATGCAGCCATAACAGATCACTGAAGTGTTTTGCATGCTTTTCTATTTCAAAAAAGTAGACAGGATCATCTAAGTGACTTAGGCCAACTGATCTCTTTATATCAGAACAACAGAATAACAGAGTTGGAAGGGACCTTGGAGGTCTTCTAGTCCAGCCTCCTGCTCAAGCAGAAGAACCTATATTATTTCAGACATGTAATTGTCCAATCTCTTCTTAAAAACCTCCAGTGTTGGAGCACCCACAACTTCTGGAGGCCAGCTGTTCCATTCATTAATCACAAGTAGCTTCTGGTACATGTAAAATAATGGCATGATACATTTCTTTATCTTTAAGGTGACACAAGATGTGTGTTATATGTACTCAACTGCACATTTGTTCTTCTCTAGCTCTATTGTGAAGGAAACCAGTTCCAAAGAATGCTTAAATGCTCAGTTCCATAGAATGCTTAAATTGGCTAGAACCACTCCGAGGATCGTCTCCCCTTAGTATGATGGCAAAAACACAAGTGTTGGCACATCAACACAAGTGCCTCTCTAAAACACAAGCTTAGACTTAATTGAAAAACCATATAAATGCATAACCTCTTGTAATTTTCATGCCACAAAACAACAAACAAACAGAGCCTTCTACTACTATAGCCACATAGCAAATGATAAAAAGGTATGAATAAGGTATAAGATGGAGTAGATGTTATTCTTTACTGCCATAATTGAGTGAGGCAGTTTGGTCTAGTGGTCAAGGCACCAGGTTAGAAAGCACGAGATCGTGAGTTCAAGTCTTGCCAAAGCCAGCTGACTGCCAAAGCCATTGAGGGCCAATCACCAGCAGACGGGGTGAATTCGAATCTCACCTTAGTCATGAAGCCAATTGGGTGACTTTGGACCAATCACTCTCTCTCAACCCTTTCCACTTCATAGGGTTGTTGTTGTTATGGGGAAAACAAGAGGAGGAAGAAGGAAGGTGTGTTGGATGTGATCACTGCCTTGAGTGGTGAAAATAATAAAGGTAGGAAATGAATGAATGAATGAATGAATGAATGAAGACACAAATAAACAATGGAATGCAGCCTGTCAGAATCATTCGTACTCATATTATATTTTATAAAATAAAATTTTTGTTCCTTGCTGGCAAGTTGCAAAGAAGATACTGTATAAATACTGATTCAGGAACAATGAGTGATTCTGTATGTTTCTCCCCAGAAATTTCTATAAGCTAACTGTTAGTCAAAGACTGCCACCTAAAGTCAACAGAAATTGATGCTGCCCATACCATGCTCTCTCCCTAAGTATATTAATTTACTGTCCAAATTTATGTGAGGAAGGCATGAACAGAAAAATGAAGAACATGATACCAAACTGAGCAACGACATAGTAAGTCCGGCATATGAAAGCTAACAGAACAAATGCTTGTTTGCAACCAACATGCAATTAGTTGCAACTCACAAAACCGCAGGGTTGGATAGAACTCCAGTTGAGAAAGAAAACCAGCCTTTTTTTTTCCTAATGAAAAGGAACTCGGATTTGACTGAATGTTTCAATTTACTACCATATATCCACTCTATTATTGTGCCAGATATTGATTCGAAACAAGAAAAGCTACCTTGGTAGAGAAATAAAGAGAAACAAAGTTGTGGATGTTCCATCATTGAAGGCTTTTAAGAAGAGATTGGACGGCCATTTGTCTGGAATGTTCTAGGCTCTCCTGCTTGAGAAGTAGGTTGGACTAGAAGACCTCCAAGGTCCCTCCCAGCTCTGTTATTCTGCAATAGAATAATACGAGAGCCGGTTTGATGCAGTGATGAAACCAGGAGCTGGTGAATTCTAGGTCTTCCTTTCTCATGAAAGCCAATGGGATGACTGGTCCAGTTCCTCTCTCTCTCTCTGCCCAGCCTCATAGGGTTGTGGTGGCAAAAAAAAAGGACATGGCAGGCGAACCAAATAATTTTACCACATTGAATTATATGTAAAAAGGGGAAGGTAAAAACCATCTGGCTGACCACACAACCAAGAATCATTGTAATAGTACAATTCCCAATTATCTTTTCGGTATTTTAAATAAAAGTTGGAGAGCATGAAAAAGAAATTAGGCAAACATATACAGGGATGGATTTGAAACTTAACCATCACAGAAACCCCCCAGCTTCAAATACCAATTTCTAAACTTGGATTAGAGACCCTGCAAACTGGTATCTCCCATGTCAGGAGGCCAGGAAGGGTATAAGGCTTTGATAATTTTTTAAAAATGTGGCTGACAGATTTATTGGAACCAACAGGAATGTAGTCTCCCTTACAGCTGCTAGCTCTGGGATTGACCAAAGCAACCTCAGCTTGACGCCAGCTTAAAATTAGACTAGACAAATTACATAACTTCATGTTATGACTTCAAAGCACTTTATATATATAACCACATAAGCAACCCCTCACTATTACCTCCATATTGTAGATCATGGGTAGGTACTGCACTGAAGCCACATCTCACTCCCTGAAATTATTAAGCAATGCTGTAATTCAAAGCACAAGTCTTACAGAATACCAGTATCAGCTGAATCTTTTATTTATTTTTATTCATCTATTCACCCATTTATTCATTCATTCAATTTCTATAGCCACCCATCCGATTGACGGTACTTAAAAAATGGCACCAAGAGTTCATCGACAGAAAAGTATCTTTCCCCAAAGTGAAGGGTTTGACACTGACTCTTGGCATGTTTTTGGTCACTATTCAAACAGTTTTTTAAAAAATGAATGAAACCACGAAAGACCCATGCATATGCATATGAAGCTGCTCATTCCCCAAAAGCATAATTGTGTATTCTATTGTTCTCATAGTTGAGGCTTCTCTCAACGTTACACCTTGCCTTGGTATATTCCACAAAGCTCACATGCCATTCATGCTTTTGCATTTGAGGCATGACATTAAAACCATTTTATTTTATTCCCAGAGGCACCTGTTTGCCTGACTGCTGCCAACTTTTATGCTTGATTTTTTTTTTGGTAGCTTCCTTTGTTCTGCCGTGTCCTACTTTGGACATATATGTTGAAGATGCAATATATTAACTATAGGAAAACTTAGAATTTTCTTAACATGCTGAGCTGACTAATGTAATACAGATTTCATTTCAAAGTCAAATTAAGCTGAATAGAATAGAATAGAATAGAATAGAATAGAATAGAATCATAGGGAGCCTCTGTGGCACAGTGGTTAGAGTGCAGTACTGCAGGCTACTTCTGCTGATTGCTGGCTGCCTGCAATTTGGCAATTCGAATCTGACCAGGCTCAAGGTTGACTCAGCCTTTCATCCTTCCAAGGTGGGTAAAATGAGGACCCAGATTGTTGGTGGCAATAGGTTGACTCTGTAAACCGCTTAGAGAGGGCTGTAAAGCACTGTAAAGTGGTATATAAGTCCAAGTGCTTTGCTATAAATAAATAGATCAGACAATAGGTAAGGTAAAGGTTCTCCTCGCACATAGGTGCTAGTCGTTTCCGGCCCTAGGGGGCGGTGCTCATCTCCGTGACAAAGCCAAAGAGCAGCGCTGTCCGAAGTCATCTCCGTGTTCATGTGGCCGGCATGACTAAATGCCGAAGGTGCACAGAACACTGTTACCTTCCCACCAGAGGGGTCCCTATTTTTCTACTTGCATTTTTTACGTGCTTTCAAACTGCCAGGTTGGAGGAAGCTGGGAGAAGTAATGGGAGCTCACTCCGTTACGCGGGGCTAGGGATTTGAACTCCCAAACTGCTGATTTTTCTGATCAACAAGCTCAGCATCTTACCCACTGAGCCTACACAGGGCCTATGTCATGCATTTCCTAGAGGGGACTGCAAACTCATATTTACATTTAAATTAAATTAAACTAAGCAAAAACTGTTTTCTGAAGTACCAGAAGTTGCAATGCTCCCATTTTCAAAGCACTGCTCAGTTACTACGGTTGCAGAAGATTAGTATGGAATAATGTTTGTCATTACAGGAAGTGTTAATCACTTAATTCCTAGAGAGGAATCATTAGTGCAGCAGCCTAGATGTAATCTTTTGATGCATATTATCCAGTCTTTCTCAACCTTGGCAACTTTTAAGACGTCTGTACTTCTGACTCCCAGAATTCCTCAGCCAGCATGCTTTGAGATGTGTGGATTTCATAAGTCTCAGAATCCCCCAGTCAAATTGCTGGTTGAGGATTTTGGGAGTTGAGGCCCACAGAACTTAGGGTCTCCAAGGTTAACTTAACAGAATAACAGAGTTGGAAGGGACCTTGGAAGTCTTCTAGTCCAACCCCCCTGCACTAAGCCATCGCTTAACAAACCATGTTTGATTGAATGAAACCAGCTGTCTGATTTCAGGTACAACACTATGAAATATACAGAAAATCTTCTGATTGGATTCACGTCAATAAACTGTTATATTTTTCTTATGGCATTTTATAGCATGAGAAGCACTGATGCAGAGGCAGAAATAACTTTTAAAAATAGACAAAGCCTATTTCGGTATTATTTTAGCAAACGCCAGGCAGATGACTCAGAAAGCTACCTTGTTGCTTCTACCCCTTCTCCAACTCATTTTTTGACAGATCCCATGAGATATGTTTGCAAACCAATTTTTTTAAATTTAAAGAACCAGCTGCCTGCACGAAAGGCCAACGCTGGACCGATACCAAAGGTATTTTGGACCTCGCCAGCTGCCTTCCTCCTTCTCCCCCGCCCCCCGCCTGCCCAAATCGACCTATACGTACAAAAAAATAAGACGAAGGTACGTAATTCGAGGGCAGTCCGGCGACGGGGCGCACTTCTGCGCAGGCGCAGCCTTCCCTCGCGCTCCAGCCGACGGCTCCAAGCGTCTCTTGCCGCAGATCGAGCGAGGCGAGCAGCACGCATGCGCGTCCCGAGTTCTGCTCCACGAGCTCCGGACTGAAGCCCCGAAACTCGTCAATTCTTTCTCTTTTCTCCCCCCCTCCTTTCTCCGTCGGCCCGTTGCCCGCCAAGCCGTAAACCGAGGAAGGGCCGTTCTCGCAGGTCCACCCTCTACAAGGCCTGGCGGGAAGGCCGCCCCCTCCCCACACCTTCCCTCACCGTCGCCCCTCCCCCCTCCGGGGCCGCGCGCCCTCCCCGCCCCTCCCCCTCCCCGCCCGCCAGCCCTCCGCCCCTCTACCGGACCCACCGTGCTCTGTGGGGCGGGCGGGGCGGCCACGGGGGGCCCCAGGGCTCCGAATTCAGCCGGTTTCGGCTGGGTCGGTCCCGGCGTCACACAATGAAATCAGCGCCTCCGATCATTAATTCTCATCATGATCGTGACGTCAGCGTAGACAGCGGCCAATCGCCGCTCGAGATCAGCGCCGGCCGGGACAGTCTCTGCCCCCGCCTCTCAAGCCTCGGGGGGGAGAGAGACTTGCGAGGAACAGCCCCGGCTTGCGCGCGCCGGGATTGGGGGTCTCCCGCGCAGGCGTGCGCGCGCGCGCGCTTTGAAAGGAACATCGGCGGCGGGGGCGATGCTTGGCCGGCAACAGCCAGCCTGCCTGCCTGCTTGGCCGGAGGGAAAGGAGGAGTGGCGCGTTCCGGGAACGGCGGCGCGGGGCTCGAGTTCTCCAGGCTTTTCCTGGGCTTTGCAAAGGAGGCGGCGAGTGGGAGGGGGGGCAAGGACGGAAGGTATCGAGGGAGCGGAGGTGCTGCATCCCGCCCCTTTGCTTCCCCGCAGGCGTGATGGTGGGGGTGCCTAGGAGGTGGGGTGCAAGGGAGGTTGGGGTTTCCCACCTGTTCCTGTTGGAAGGACCGCGACGGACCCTCTTTGCAAAGAAAAGGACCCCAAACTGCCATGCAACGACTTGGCAGCTGGGGAGGGTACCAATTGGATTGGGGGGGGGGTCCCTTCGTGGGTCTGTGAAAATCAGCCTTGGGGGAAGCTTTCCCAGTTAAACCCCAACCTCCCCAATAGTGGGGGGGAACGCCTGAGCACTCCTGAATTGCACCAGCCGCTCCGTTCTTCCGTTGCATATGCAGGAGCTGGACTCGTGCAGGACTTTAAAGGGAGGTGGGGGCTGGAGGTAGAAGGCATAAGAGAGTTTGGTTATGCTGGTTTACCTGCGAGCGAGGCGCCCTCCAAGTTCCATCTCTCGTTTGAAGGTGAATTGCTGCAGCGTTAAAACTGGGGTCCAAAAGCTGCTTTTTTTCAAGAGGCAACTGGACTTTCTGGTTTTTCTTTGAAGACGTTTCGCTACTCATCCTAGAGGTTTCTTCAGCTCTCACTTGACGACGGAGGGATTGATACTCCTTGCAGACATTCTTCCATTCCCCACCAGCCAGTCGGAGCTGAAGAAGTTTCTTGGAGGAGAAGCGAAACAAAGAAAAATGAAGTCCAGTTGCCTCTTGAAAAAAGCACCTTTGGCACAAACATGACCCAGATGACTTGAGAATCTCCATAGACACTTAAAACTGGGGTGCTCACAGCATGACTGCAGAAGGAATGTTCCCCCCAATGACTTTGGCAGGGATTCTGATTAGTTCTCCCCAGATTGCACGCAGCTGTTCTGTTTGCCGTTGTTTTAACTTGCCAAGTTTGGCATGCATTGCTGGAGAGTCAAAAACTGGGATGCCCTCAACCCTAACCTTAGGAAAATAAAAAGTTCCCGGGATTAATGTTTTTTTTAAATTCACATTTATCTGCCGCCCTTCTCCGGAGACTCAGGGCGGTTTACAATCTTTGGAGCACAACCCAATGTGCTCAGCAATATGTTGCTGGTTGGAATACAAGTTGCATTTGAGACACATTACAAGTTATCTTACCAGCAATTGTTCTTTAAACTCCATCCTGTTTGATGAGATAGCTTGTGACCTTTTGATGTATGTGCAGTAGGGATCGGCATAATAATCAGAATAACAATTTTGGACCCTCAGGTCAACCTTGGTCTAGACAAGCTTATTGCTGTATGCCATATTTCATAACTTTCCTTATGATTCGGATGCTATTAATTTGTTCCCACAATAAGTTCTGGAGGATCAGCTCCATTGTAATTGGTCAATTAATGAATTCAAATGAATATCAACTGTGTGATGGTGTTAAAAGTGGTGATTACTTTCTTAATCACCATTGTACAATATTTGAGCACTTTTATCCCAGCTTTTATAAAAGGATCTTGTCTTGAGATGAAATCAAATCTACGTGTATTTACATGAATCTAAAATACAGGAAAATGCTTGGACTTGAATAACAGAACGGCAGTTGGAAAGTCCTTAGAAATCTTGTAGTCTAGTCCAACTCCCTGTTCAAGCAGGAGACCCTATAACACTTCAGACAAATGACTGTCCAATTTCTTTTTGAAAACCTCCAATGATGGAGCACCCACAACTTCTGGAGACAAGTCGTTCCACTGAATAATTGTTCTCACTGTCAGGAAATTTCTCCTTAGTTCTAGGTTGCTTCACTCCTTGAATAGCTTCCATTCATTGCTTCTTGTCCTGCCTTCAGGAGCTTTGCAGAATAATAAAGTAATGCAATTAGGTGGGAGAAATAGCCCAACATATTAAAATATTTTAATATATTCTTCAGATTTACATCTGATACCCATCTTTTATAAAGTTGAAATGTATGAGGAATTTTCCCCAATAAATTACACAGTAATTACAAATGTTTGAGATGGAACATATTTTTATATAAATTTAGTTATTGCTAAGAAAATTATGTTTATGCACATATATTTTTGTATGAAATGAATTGGAATTGTTCCTACGGCATAACTATGTCCTCCGGTTATTTATCATTATCATCATTATTATTTTGAAGTATCCATTTCTATCCCTAAAAGCATTTAAAGTGCCTCAGAATGCAAGAAAGACCAAAAATGCCACAAAGCATACCTAAATTATTTAAATTAAAAAGCAGTAATATCTAAAATGTACTCAGTTGCTCAGGAAATTCAGTGTGCAAATTATTAAGCTGGCCAAAAATCAAGGGGGAGGGGAAGGAAAATGCAGAATAAATTGAATGTGCACTCAGAAGTAAATCTTGGAAACGTTTAAAAGCATCTATTTTTTGAAAACAAATAGCACAGAACTGAGAAAGCATTTCCTTTTGTTTATCATTACCACAATTCTGACCCATAAAATAATTATTTTAAAATGTAATAGCTTTTGGTTTAAGGTGAAACCAAAAGGAAGCTAAACCCAGTATATTTTCCATGCATCTACACTTCTCACAAATTTGAAATTGAGTCAAGAAGGTGAGATTTGTATATTGCTGATAATATTTTTCCCACCACGTGTATTGTAGCGTGTTCTTAAGATAATTCAGGAAGGTTTTAATTTTGAGTTGTCAGTAAAATTTTCTGTAGGTTTAAAAGCATGCAAATTCTTTGCCTAACAAAATTAGGTCATTTAAAATTATAATCTAGTGCAAGAATGCAAACTTTAGGAAACGGGGTCAACTTTTTCTCCAGCAAGATCAAAAGTAGGAGGGCAGCTGTTTGTGCAGGATTCACTAAAACGAAAAAGAAAATTCAACAATGCATGCTCCCTCATTGGGAATATAATATGCAAATATAATATCCAGAGAGAACTTATTAAGCAAGAAAATAGTTAAAATCTGAGTTGTAATTGCTTATCTTTGAACGCTTGCATGGATAGCTGTATGCATGCATTGCAAATTATACCACTGTAAAATGGAACCATAACCATTTGAAATACGTTAACTAGAGGTTAATAATAAACATCTCTGAAAAATGTGGAAAATTTTGTTCAAAGGACTGACATAACCAGTAGAGGGGCTTGAAAATTAGGAAAACCTTCCAGTAATATGGCAAGAATGTTTTTTCCTAGTCTGGTGCCTTCCTAGAATTATAACTCCAAATATGGGAGATGGGAGCATTTAAATTATTTTGCAGAACAGATTTATTTATTTATTTTATACGGCTCCCAACTTCCAGAAACTCTGGCTACTTTACCAATGAATGAAAATGTTTAGAAACAAGGGAACAACAACGGAAGGACAATGATGTTACAAGGAAGTGGAAGCAGAAATAAACTGAAGCAACATGATCTTGAGTGAGCTTCAAGATGAGTTGGAAAATACTGAAGTGTCAAAAATTTCGTAGAGCACATATATTTGAGGAGAGATTTGTCTAATAGCCATCATCTTAGGATAGAAAGTAGGATGATAGAAGAATACAAATCTCACAGAAGTGAAAAGGATCTGGTGGACCAGAAGGCGATTCAGGATGAGGGAACCCACAGCAGAAACTTTGAGAAGAATAGCATTCCAGACAAATAGGTTTTCCAATCTCGTCAGACAGGACCTCCTTATGACCCAAAAAACAATTTGAAAAACAATGAATGGAGTCGTTCATCACAAATTGCATAAATCCATCATATTCCACTCTAAAAGGGAACATTCACAGTTCAGAGGGTTAACAGGCATTATTTAAGCAGATACTGATTATGGTGAGAGAGTCCATTAAACAAAGTATACTACAATGTAGGTTGAATAGCAGATCGCTCAAACCTGTAAATTATCAGCTTTGGAGAGTAATTGAAAGGGGTAGTTTTTAATCAGCATATTTAGGGATTTATGTTTGTGTGTGGAAGTGACTTGATGCTTTTACTGTCAAAACTATCGTTATTTTTAAGTACATAATTGCATGTTTTTTGTTAGCAATAGTCTTACTATTTTAATAATTTTTGAGCAGCTGTCCATGCCCAGAATTTATACTTAACCACTGGGATATGTTGGTAATGAATTCCTAAGGTATAAAGAAGGCAAAGTGCTGGCATTGCAATTAGGAACAATCATCTCAGTATACTATTATTGTTTATTTACAGTATTGCGAGTAACTGCAATGCTAGCTGTATCACTGTTGAATGTTAGTTGATCAGTTTTCTCACTATTTTGAAATTATTAACCTATAACAACAATATCTTTAGGAACTGAATAGTATTTCACAAACAATACAATTTGGAAAGTCTTATTTGCTAAATAGTTTTCCGAGTTGGAAACAAATGAGATCTGTATACAATAGCATGCCATCTACTGGTAAAGCGGGCATCACATATTTAAAACAATATAACTTTCATTTTCCTGCTGTAGCATTTGATCTTCCTGCTTGCTTTTCTTTTTTAAAAAACATTCTATGTTAAATACTTTTAAAATATATTGCTTGTTACTAAAATTGGCAAGGCTTACTTTTGCAAACGTGAAGAAAGGCAGAGCTCAACGTCTTGTTTGATTCAGTGGCTCTCAACATACCAAATTTTCAGCGAAACCTATTTTTTAAAAAATGCAAATCTGCTATTATATAAAATCAATTTTGCATAGGCCAATTACTGAGAGAACCTTTGATGAAGATTATGCAGTAAATAATGTGGGAGGGAGGTTTTGTTTTGTTTAACAATTTAACATGTTGAGAACATTTCTAAATGCTTCCTCACGAAGGAATAAAGAATTTGTTGATTTCAATGTCGACCATTATGGTTGCTACTCTGTGATTGTATTGTTCTGATTCAATAGGAACTTAGATTTTGGAATATATCCATTTCCTTATGGGCTAATACATCCAATATCTGACCCATTTTCCTATAGAAAATAGCTTTAGATTTCCTGTAGGAACTTGTCCAAAAGGTTCTTTTTCAA
The DNA here is from genome assembly GCA_009733165.1 of Naja naja. Lineage (NCBI taxonomy): Eukaryota > Metazoa > Chordata > Lepidosauria > Squamata > Elapidae > Naja > Naja naja. Next base: position 10,133,240 of record CM019162.1, read on the forward strand.
AAGGCAACTGGACTTCATTTTTGTTTTTTTCCTTGAAGACATTTTGCTTATCATCCAAGAAGCTTTTTCAGTTCTGAACTAAACAGAACTGAAGAAACTTCTTGGATGAGAAGCAAATGTCTTCAAGGAAAAAATAAAGGAAGTCCAGTTGCCTTTTGAAAAAGAACCTTTGGGATAACCATGACCTGAATGACTGAGAATCTACATAGACACTGTAGGAGCTTGGTTACAATTTTAGGGGAAATAATTTGGCATTTGAAACGAAGTGTAACGAGAATGCCATCTGTTCCACTTCAACAGATAACATGGGGAAACCAAAAGTATTCCAATATGCTTCTCTTGGTGAATGACTTTCGGTTCTATTAAAATGTATTTGGAAAAGGTCTTGCCAACAGGAAGAAAAAAATGCACTTGTTAAATTTATTAAATATATTTTTAGGTGACAACAGTCTATGGGTGATTTCTTGAGAATATTTACGGAGGTAATTGATAATTGCTTGGCTAGAGGAAAATACTCTCCTCTTTTAAACCAGGAGTCTTAGGGCTGCTTAATAAAAGAGTTTGCCAAAAGAAGATTGCTCATTATCTGAATCTGCTCTTTACATTGTTAGAAGCCCATTGCAATACAATATTGCGGGTCACAAAGTCAGTTCTCTGAAGTGCCATTAGTATCTTTGCAATAGCTTTTGACAATGTGTTATCACGTTGTCTTCCTCAGGTAATAACCATCTCATCTTTTTTTTTAATTTGTTCATCAGATTCCATGCTGAGACATTTTTATTTTTTTTTATGTAAAGGAGCTGTTTTGTTGCACTGTTCCTGGTTCATGCCCGATGTGCAGCCACACATTTTACAGTTAGTACGTTATTCTGTGTCTCCTTTTCCTTTAGTTATATTTTGGATTGCCTTAAAATGAGACGACATTTAGGGGCAAGGAGAAGAATTTTGAAAAATGCCAGAAATGATGTAATTGTCTTTCGATTAGGATGCAATTATTAGAAGCTTTCCCACCTCAAAAAATTGGATAATCAGATTTTTTTTTTGACTGGACAAAATCTTCTGTTCCTTCTGCAAATGGTTAGTGATTGTTCTTGATCCTAACAGAAGAGAATATGAATATGTGTGAATGTCAACTATCAGAAGACAATAATACCTTGATCTTTCATGGACAGACTCAACCATAGTTTGAACTGGGAAACTGAGCATCCTAACCAAGCTAAATGCAAAAAACAGTAGAGAATTCCTGGAAGCAGCAAGGCATTTGGATAAATCACCCATCAATAAACACATAGATATAAATGGTATTACACACTTTTGAAAGGAGACAATAAAAAAACTAAGAAAGAAACCAAAATATCAGAACACATCCTCTCTAGCAGCCAACACCCAGATAAGCAGGGATTAAGACAAGACAAACAAGCAGAAAACAATACCCTAATCAAGATAACCAACCACTAAGGGGAAAGCTGAACCCCACCAACGCTGGCAGGACAAGTTACTAGTGACAGAGTAGCAGAGGGAGTTATAAGCAATATAGCCATCTCATTAATTCACCATTTTCTTGAAGCTTCATGATACAACCCCATTTTAAGGGCCTCTGGAATGATGTCAGGGATGGGGCCAATCTTACCTTGGGGGGAATGATGTTCCATAGGGTGGGTGACACAGCAGAAAAGATCTGCCTCCTGGGTCCTGCCAGATGTAACTCCTTTGTATGCAGAATTTGTAGCATACTTTAATGGTATGTGGGAATGGCCTTGAGAGACTAGACTATGCCAAGGGAAAGCTCAGTAAGAGACGGGATAGCCCTCAGCTGAAGAGTGGGTAGCACAAGAAGCTCAGAAAGGACCCTCCTTATTTTTCAGGTTGAGAAAGACATGGGTATGGAAAACTCTTTTTTCAGATACCTGGGGAGATTCTCAGTCATCCAGATCATGGTTGTCCTAAAGTTGCTTTTTCAAGAGGCAACTGGACTTCCTTGTTTTTCTCTGAAGACATTTTGCTTCTCATCCAAGAAGCTTCTTCAGCTCTGACTGGATGGTGGTGAATGGAGGGATTTATATTCCTTGCAGATTGCTGGTCGTTTGCATTCTTTTAGAGAGTAGTTGAGGCCACTTGATATCTCCTGAGTAGTGGAAATGGGTGTGGAGCCTTCTTGGAACAGCTGTGTTGTAGAATAGAGATAGATGGTGTCATATCCCGCCCCCTCTGTTGACAGAGGCTGTTCAGTTTTGACATAGATGGCCTCTTTGACCCCTCTTTCAAACCAGCAGTCCTCTCTGTCCAAAATGTGGACTTTGCTATCTTCAAGAGTGGCCTTTGTCTTTTAAATGCAGATGGATTGCTGAATCTTCTCCTGATGAGTTTGTTCACCTATGTCCTTTCAGACTTGCTACATTTTGTTGATGTGGCTTTACAATATGTAGAATTAGCTCACCTGGTTGTGAATCCTATCTGGTTTACCCTGTGAGGTTGACATCAAGCTTGCTGTCCTTGAGATTAATTTATGTTAATTATTTTCTTGGGTTTTGCTCTTGAATTTTTATTTGCAAACTAAAGCAATAAATATCAACTTATAAACACCGACCATTTTTAATCCTTCTGAACCTTTCAGATTTGACCCTTTTGAGGTTTCTCCATTATTTTTTCCAAGAAAATTTTATTTTTTTCCTAAGATATATGGCCCCTGTAGGTATACGTGTTATGCAAGAGCGAATGCATGCTGAATGAATGTGGAATGAACAAAAACATCACCTTAAAGCATGATGTGCGTTCATTTGCTTACAAAGAGGAAATAAACGAGAATTGAACTGCAAAACGCATAATATGAAGGAAGAGTGAAGAAAATTGGCAAGTTCCTTAGAAGGTGAGAAGTGGATGAATCAATTTGGCCATCGCAAACACCAAGGCCACCTTTTGAAGCTGATGTATAACTGCTGTCACAATTCAAGGTGGGGTTTTAGACTATGTGAAGCACTCATCATTTTCAAAACCAATAGAAGGGAATATTGGTAACTCACGGTTGAACTGTAGGATCCCTGGTGCATTCTGAGCTTGGTGCTTTTCTTGCAGACGTTTCATTACCAAACTAGGTAACATCACCAGTGCTGGCTCAGTTGTCCTGGACTGATGAAGTTACCTAGTTTGGTAACGAAACATCTGCAAGAAAATCAAGTTCAGAGCGCACCAAGGACCCCACCTTCAAATCTTTTGTACAGCTTTGAGAGCAACCTGGGCATCATTCTGTGATGCAAGCAGTGTCGTCTATATGTACAAAGACATTTAACAAAACATGCCAGAAACTTTCTGAATTGTAAGTATGTAAACACACAGGTATTCTATGTTAAAAAATACAACATGTTTGGGGAATAGCTGACCAAAAAAAGCAAATTGAATAGGTCAAGGACCAGAAAATAACCTTCCTCCCTCAACATCTGATGCATGGCATCAGCCAAGCTTCCTAGTAACTGATGAATTTGTTTTCTTGCTGCCTGCATTAGTATAATTGTCTGGGCTTTAGAATTAATGAAGACTAGGAAGTGTATTGATTTAAACCTTTGCGGTCCCTCTGCCTCTGTTTCAGCCATCAGCTCTGATTCCATTGAACTTTGAAAAGATGCTCCCAAGAATGCTGGTAATGGCTATTATACTACCATAATTATCTGTAACACTATAAAACCGTATAAAAGAATCAAAAAATGCAATTTGATCCTGCAACAATAACATTTACAGCAAGGTAAATTCAACCTTTTTAATCATGGTTTTGCATCTTGGTATTTGGGAAATGCTTTTTTACTGCTTTAAATATGGACCTCTTTAAGGGTGCAAACGTACCATATTTTAATCTGTATCTTGCTATATTACCAATACTCCTTAACCTACAACTGTGATGGAGCATGGTTATTAATTATGGTCATAAGTCGTACCAGTTGTAAATTGGGTCACTCACATGACTGACTCCATTTTATGACTTGTTTTACGGCAGTCTATGGTGGTTCAATGAACCAATGGTTCATAATGGCACAGTTCTGCTGAAAACTGGATATAAGTGCCAGTTTTGGGCAAATCTGTTGTAAATTGCAGTCACCTGACTATGGGATGCTGCAAACGGCTGTAAATGCGACTGTTGCCAAGCAACCAAAGTCCAGTCATGTGACCATGGAAGGGCCTGACCATTGGAACTTCAGGACTGGTTCGTAAGTAGCTCCAACGTAGATCTATCATAACTTTGAATGGGGACCGATCACAAGCCGAGGACTATTTATACTGCATATTGTAGCCTACTGGGCACAACCATATGCCTCATTTAAAATGATCATTACATAATCCTTTTTAAGTCAAATAAACTACGGTACATTTCATGAGTTGTGTGACCCAGATCCCCACCAGAGTTTCGGTAAAAGTAACCTTCAGTTTTCAATCCAAAAGAAATTTTTTCCCTGCAATATTCCCTGCTGGGTTTGCAAGTAAAGAATCAGCATAAATGAAAATGGCATGTTTCATGAAATGTTGACTAAAAGCACGCTCTCCCTCATTTACAGGTAGCATTTTGTGGGGGGAAATACGGCCCAGTTAATACTGAATGAAGCAACATCTGTATTTATGTTGTAGACGAAGGAAAGCTGTGGATTAAGAGAGAATATACCCCTTCTCCGATGGCTTCATTCATTATTTATGCTAGATACTTTGAAAGCTGAGTCTCTGTTTTTTGGATGATGGATATTTGTTCATTTGGCTTTCAGGTCAAGGATGTGCCTTTTTTTTCTCCAAGCTAAACATCCTGTCTTGGTCATGGAGAACATGTCAACATTTTTGCCTCAGAAAAGAGAAGATGGGACAACAGCCAACACTACACTTCATTTCATTTAATTAACATTAAATGCCGTTAAGGGGATTACTCCAGTCATATATTTAAGCATTTTCCATTCTGTCACATTAAAGCTTACAAGGAGGTAACAATTTTTGGGGCAGGGGTAGTTTCTGCCTCTTAAGGTTTTTCACACACAGGCCAGGAACTCCCGATTTTAAATGTGTTGATACAGTATTTATTCTGCTGTCTTAATTGTTGTATTTTCATTGTTTTAGGGTGGGCGGCTTTTTCATACTTGGTTAATTAGTTCCAGTCTGTTTATGAGGGAAAGCAAAGCAGAGCTGACCTTTAAATAGAAACAAAATATAAATAAACACTGCATTTATTAGGGCCTTGTAAGCTATGGCGGAAAAGGATGTGGGTATTTTTGGTTGCGAGGACACATGTCCTTGTCTCTAGACATAATCCATTGTAGTCTACGTCTAAAACAGCTGATGGAAAATTGGAGACCATCTGAAGTATAATGTGACATATTTTGCTGCACCAAAGCAACTCAATCTACAGCTAGAGAAAGTGCCTTTTCTGGGAAAAACAGCCCACCTGCAAATATTTGAGGTACAAGGTAGAGACTGTGGATTCAGCTTTTTTTTATATTTAGATTACTCTGTAATGTTCCCATGGGCTTTTACCAGAAATGAGGAACATTTGTATCTAAAGTTACAATCCTCTGGCAATAAACTTCATTATTTTGAATTACAATCTTCAGAGTTACCGTTCGTGAGAATATACTGCAAATGTCATAGATAAAAATACAGGGATTTGATTTAAATGAGTGCTGATTTTCTGACTAGGTATGATTTTAGCGGCACCAAATATTCAAAAGTAGTACCTTTGGTTTTGTAAATTACCAGCTATTTTTAATTTATAAAACCAAAGGCAGTCCCATGTATGTAATGTTATACACGCACATACACACACACATACACACAGTACCTTTGGTTTTATAAATTACAAGTTACTTTTAATTTATAAAACCAAAGGCACTCCTATGTTGTAATGTTACACTTGTAACGCTTGTGAGTATAACATTCTTTTAATATATATACTTCTGCTACCTATTTGTGAGCTACAAAAATGTCCACATGACAGTGGGAGGCATGTCTATGCCCAGGTTTGATATATTGCAGGCTCTGTGAATTGTGTTTTGAAAATCTCAGCAGGATAAGGCTTGATTAGTACATGAATGAGAGGCAATCTAGAAATTTCAGGACCATGGGCCAGACTGGGAAGTTGAAAAACAGCAAGCTTTCCAAAATACTGTTGAGAAATCTACATGGATGCCCATAGCATCCCCCCCACAAATCAATCCTTATTCAACAAGAGACTTTATTTTAGAGCAAATCTAAAGCTGCTCAAGGTATATCATGATTGTCCCCAAACTTGATCCATTAATAAATGGATCAAAATGGACAAAAATTGTTTTACATAAGGCTGTTTAATTCACCTAAAGAAAACGTCATGGTAAGGACATAGACCTTCCACTCCTGTTTGCAAAATTGACTTTTGCTTAACCACTTTACCAGAATGGAGCCCAAAATTTCCACTGCTAAACAAGACAGTTGTTAGGTGAGCATTGCCCCATTTCACGAACTTTCTTGACACAGTTGTTAAGTGAATCACTGTTGTGGTTAGCCGGCAGCAGGTGCAGACGGCTGAGGAGAACAAGGACTCAGATGAGGGGCCAGGACGATTAGGGAGTGGACTGCTGCCTTCAGAGATTGTGGGGGCTGGCAGCAGCGATGAGGAGGTTCCCGAGGAGCCTGTGCCAAGTGCGCGTGCGTGCAGGGCTGCTCGCAGGAAAGAGCAGCTACAATAGCACGGGCGACTCAGGAGTAAGGTTGCAAGGTAATGGCCCCTCCTTCAAGAAGATAAAAGCCAGCTGTGAATTGGACATTCTTTGCAGAAGGCAAAGACATTTTGAAACTCCAGCCTCGTGGACATTCCAGTATCCTGAGTTTGTATTTGAAGATTTTTATTTTGCAAATTATTTCTTGTCTGTTATCTTTTGGCAAGTCTTGCACAGTTTGGCAAGGCTTGTGCTTATCACAGCTAATTATTTTGCAGAAGCATTACAAAGTTTCTGTTCCCTTGGATTGTGTTTGATTTGTTGGAAAAGGACGTGGGTCAGAACAATCACTGAGTTGAGTTAGGAACACGGTTGTTAAGTGAATCTGGCTTTCCCTGTTGACTTTGCTTGTCAGACGGTCGCAAAAGGGGATGCTGCAACCATCATAAATATGAACCAGTTGCCAAGTGTCTGAATTTTGATCACGTGACCATGGGGATACTGCATTGCTGCAATGTCATAAGTGTGAAAAACGGTCATAAGTCATTTTTTTCAGTGGCGTTTTAACTTCAAACTGGTGGTGCAGATAGCTAACAGTCTCAACTGGTCTCTCCACACATCATCCTTAGTGAAGCATGCAAACCAGCACCTGCATTTCCTGCGTCGGATGAGAGAGCACAACTTTCTCCTTCTATCCTGGCCACTACAGAGGTGCAATTGAGAACGTTTTAACAAACTGCATAACTATCTGGTTTGGTGGCGGCAGCACCTCAGATAGAAAGTCCCTACAGAGAGTGGTGAGGGCAACTGAGAAGACTATAGGAAGCTTGCTTCCCTTTATTCAAGATACTGCTTATAAGCGCTATGTGCTTAAAACTGGAAGCATTGTTAGAGACCCCAAACATCCACTTCACCATCTGTTTCTGTTGCTCCCCTCTGGGAGGAGGTTTCAAAGTATTTCTAGCAGGACTAACTGATTCTGTAACAGCTTTGTTCCCTAGGCCATCCATCTGGTAAACTCGTAAGATTCATTTTTCTCCCCTTGTACATGTATACATCTGGACTAGATTGTGTTCTTTCTCCATGTCATACAATATATACAGCTATTTGCATAATTTTGTATTTATTTATTTATTTATTTATAAGTTCTTCTAAGTCTAAATCACTGAACCAATGATTGTAAGTCGAGGATTATCTGTAATAGCAATAGCACTTAGACTTATATACCACTTCACAGTGCTTTACAGCCCTCTCTAAGCGATTTACAGAGTCAGCCTATTGCCCCCAACAATCTGGGTCCTGATTTTACTGACCTTGGAAGGATGGAAGGCTGAGTCAACCTTGAGCCGATGGAAATCAAACTGCTGGCAATGGGCAGAGTTAGCCAGCAATACTGCATTCTAACCACTGGGAGGAAAGGAAGGAAGGAAAGAAGGAAGAGGAAGAGGGAAGGAGAGAGGAAGGAAGGAAGGAGAAAAGGAAGAGCAACAGCAATAACACTTAGACTTATATACCACTTCACAGTGCTTTACAACCCCCTCTAAGTGGTTTACAGAGTCAGCATATTGCCCCGAACAACCTGGGTCCTCATTTGGCCGACCTCGGAAGGATGGAAGGCTGAGTCAACCTTGAGCCAGTCAGGATCAAAATGCTGGTTATGGGCAGAGTTAGCTCTGCAATACCGTGTCTAACCACTGCGCCACCAGGGCATGTTCTATCATGAGGTACACCTTATCTTTGATGGTTAGATTTCTCTTACCGACCTTGGAAAGATGGAAGGCTGAGCCAACCTTGAGCTTGGTAAGATTCGAACTGCCAAATTACAAATAGCCGGCAGGCAGCAGAAATAGCCTGCAGTACTGCTTTCTAACCACTGCACCACCATGGCCCTTATATTGCCCAATGGGATTATGCTGAGAATCAAACCCCTTTCCAGAAGCATAGACCTTTCTTTTATATTTCCACCTTGCTTGTTTTTCTTTGCTGATCAAAGAGTGATGAAATCCTCCACCTTTGGTTGTATGGTCATGCGTCTTACTTAACAGAAGACAATGTTCTATTTGAAGTAACGAGAAAACTAGGCCAGTTTAAAGATAGAAGGAAGAGAGGGGAGGGGGAGGAAAGAGAGAGAAAGCAAATACCTTAACATTACTCAATGTTCTAACCAAAGTTAGAACCAGGACGGCAGCAGACTGGGCTGTTGGTACGCCTGGTCATTATCTCATCCAGCATTGGAGATGCATTTCTATTTCAATAGTATGAGAAAAGGGCAAATAGGCTATAATGTTAGTATAGGTCTCTGCTTAACCGAAGGCCTTAAATTAAGTATATATATTATAACGCCAGCTGAGCTGATTTTGCAAGCATGGCAAAATATTTGCAATCTGCTGAGCTGATTTTGCAGGTACAGCAATATGTTTGCTATCTGCTACTTCTGCAAAAAGCATGTATTTGTTGGACAATCAGAAATAGAACTATTTTGGATCACGAAAGTCTGGGACATTGAGAAAAAGGGGGAACTGAAAGTAGCAGATGGAAGGGAGTTGGCATATACCTACAAGTGGGTGTTAATTGACGTTCAGTTTGAGAGGACATCCAGTAAGATTACATACTACTGGGTGGACTTCACAAAAAGGGTATAAAAGAAGGGGATAAATCCAGTGGTGGGATTCAATTTTTTTTACTACTGGTTCTGTGGGTGTGGCATGGCTTGGTGGGTGTGGCTTGGTGGGTGTGGCAGGGGAAGGTTACTGTAAAATCCCCATTCCCTCCCCACCCCACTAACCTGCTTTCCAGCTCCGTTCTCCTGTGCAGGGCAACCAAAGAAGATCCAGCCAAACAGCTGGGACTTGGGAGGCAGAGAATAGATGGGGGCAGAACCAGTCAGAGGTGGTATTTGCCGGTTCTCCGAACTATTCCAAATTTCTGCTACCGATTCTCCAGAACTGGTCAGAACCTGCTGAATACCACCTCTGGGTAAATCTCATATCAGGGCCACTGATGGTAGCTATTCCTTGCAGGACTTAGCTACTATCTCTGGACCTAATTGCAATGGGTTGTTAGTAAGTACTATCTTACTGAAATGTTGTTATGATGGCTTTTCATGTTCCATGTTTATTATGAAATAAACCTCTGATCTCGAAGCAAGATTTATTGCTTGTGGTTTGTCTGTGAATCTCATTTACTGAATTGTTTTTATAACAATAGTAAGTCACTATTTCAAAAAATTATTTGTAGGTATACAAATCAATACCTGAATCTTATATTCGTTGCTGCTTTTTTATGATTTCTTTTTTCTTTTTTTGGCCAAAGTAGCATGATAAGCCTTGAGGAGTATGATGTTGTGGTTCGCTGGCAGCCTGTGCAGACGGCAGCAGAATCAGACAGTAGGGAAGAATGGGGACCAGTCCCGGAGACTGTAGAGGACTCGGATGAGGGTCCTGTGTCCGATGCAGAGATGGGGCCAGGACCATCTGGTAGTGGGGTGCTGCCTCTGGAGCCTTCAGAGTCTGGCAGCAGCAAGGCAGAGGAACAAGGGGAACCTGTTCCCAGTGCGCACATGCGCAGAGCTGCTAGAAGGCAAGAGCACCTGAGACAAAAGGGGTGACTCAGGAGTAAGGCTGGGAGGTGATTGCCCCTCCCAAAGATATAAAGGACAGGCAAAGGTAATGAAACCTTTGCAGGAAGCAAAGTCGCTCGCTCTGTTTGGATTAATTCTTGAAGCTCTGTGTGGACTTTGTACTTTGGTTGGTTTTTTATAGTTCATTTGGCACTTTAGTTGTTGGCAGCAATTCAAAGGAGAGAAAGGTGGGTGCTTATCTCGAGGGACTGTTTGGGACTCATTATGGGCTGGGAATGAACATAATTCCCAGAGTTGAAATAAAACAAGAGTTGTTTGTACTAAGTGTTAAGTTTGCATGAAGAGACAGACGCGGAGTGCTTCAAGCTCTTTGTTTATTAGTGACTACAGCTCAGAACGAACCCACTTTGGCTGGGCTGTGGCTGCTACTTACAGCCAGCAGCCACAGTTGCCAGTCAATCAGAGTGCAGGGTTTTCCCGCACTTTTTAAACCAATCATTTCTTACATTTTACAAGAACAGTTCAAACTAAACCAATGACTTTAAACCTGCATACATAACACTAAGCGTGTGCTTAATTATGGTCTCGGGAAGCCTTGGTCAGAACATGTGATAAGCAAAGAAAAGCGATGAGACTTGGAAGAATCGTCATAGCAAGATTGACTGTGTGTGCTGGCCCAATGCTTGTGCACCTGAGATTTGGTGGCATATTTCATATTTTGGTAGCATGATCTGGGAAAAAGGAACAGATGCTGGTACAAGAAGCCAAAACCTACTCTAATTCTCCAGGAATAGAGACGTCGTTGTCCAGAAAACCTTGATGAGTTCAGACGTGATCCCCAGAGCTGGCACCTCTGTACTGCAGCTTCATTTGTTTGGGACACTGAGGCAAGCACTTGGGCTGGTTTGAGAATATGGCCACTGCTTAGGACAGAAGTGTCAACTGAGAAATAAAGCACAGGTTCTTCCCTTTGTTCCCAGTTACTCAGATGTAGATAGAGAGCCTCTATCTGTGTCTTTGTCTATCTAAAAGTAAAGTATGCTCTCCGTTCAGTCACTTCTGCTCTTGGGATCTTTAACAGATACTTTAACAGATTAACAAAGTTGGAAGGGACCTTGTAGGTCATCTAGTCCAACCCCCCTACACAATTTCTGACAGATGGGAGTCCAGCCTCTTGAAAGCCTCCAGGGATGAAGCTCCCACAACCTCCAAAGGCAACTTCTGTTCCATAGGCCCCCCAAGTACTGGAATACTGCTATCATGTTGTTGAAAGAAATATCCTTCTGGGTTCAGTTCCAAGTGGGAAAAAAGACACTGGAAACATGGAGGCTGCTTGGAAAGTTTAATGGTGAACAGGACCACATGGCCTGGAGCTCCAGAGAAAGGTGATCACATGCTTCAAGGTGAAGAGAAGGTCAAGAAGGGCTGAGGTGCTGAGAGTGCCTGGGTTTTATGCCCTCTGCTGGGATTTGAATTGGAGCTTGTATTCTAATTGGTTGTCAGACTCCCATGAGGGGCAACTCTGTAGGCTGTCCTGAGTCCCAGGCTTGGTTGACCCTTGCTGGATGATTTATGCCCTTAAAAGGGCTTTTGGCAATTGCTATAGCTTTATCTGGAGACTCTTTTTACGTAAAGTATTCTGGCCCAGGCCTTAATGGCCCACCCATTAACAAAGGATTCTGCTTCTGGGTTTCTACTCTTTTTGGAGGAAATATTCTGCCTTTTTAAATATTTACTAGAATATTTCATTTTTCTAGGAGAGGGGTGGGTGCTAACTTCCTACAATGTCACCCCTAATTCTTCTTTCTTTTAGATTAACCCAAATCCTGCAGCCATTCTTTTATATGTTTTAGTCTCCAAGCCTTTAATCATCTTAGTTGCTCCTCTCTGAATCTTTTTCCAAAGTCTCAACATATTATTTGTAGTATGGTGACCAAAATTGGTTGCAGTATTCCAGGTGTGGTCTTACTAGGGTTTTATAAAGTGGTACTAATACTTCACGTGATCTTGATTCTATGCCTCTGTTTATATCACCCAGGATTGTATTAGATTTTTTTTGGCGGCTGCTGCACACTGTTGGCTCATATTCAAGTGATCATCCACTAGGTCTTCTCTGCTGTTGTCTCCAATCAGTAACAATATACCCCTCCCTCCCAGTAAGGCGAGCCCCCACTCTCCTGGGCTTTCAAAAAGGCATGACAACATACCCCTGCACCCTTGTTTGGAGCCTACAGAGGAGTACACAGCCGTGGAGCTGGCTAACACCCTGAAAGTCCTCCCCCCGCCTTTTAATTTCTTTTTAACATTGCTCGCCTCTTTTGCATTTTAAATACTGTTCTAATGTTTTAAATATTTTTATCGGTACACAACCCGGAGTCCCTCTGTGAGGGAAGTGGGCTGTTCTAAAAGTGATAAATAAAGGTAGAGAAATCATATTTAAGGGTGCAGAAATCTGAATGCCCACTAGCAGGCAGCAAAGAATCGAGAGTTTTCTGTATCTTTATGGCCATTTGGTGGATTTTCTCAGCCCACATGCGGTAGGTCTAGAACAAAAGAAGTCAGACCAGGTGCCAGATGTTGATAAGAGGAGCCATTGGCAGGAAAGCAAGGAAACTTCGCATCAATGGGAAACCATGAAGGATAACAGAGTGGCAAGAATATATGATAAGGAACATGGCTACAGGCATGGATCCCAGCAGAGCTGTTAAGAGTAAAGAGAGTGTAGCTAAGAAAACAACTGAGGTGTATTCATTTGCAATAGCAGGGGGTGCTCAAAATTTGTAGAAGATCTTGGTTCTGTATCCGCCCTAAAAGAACTGGTAGTCATCGGTGCATGCTCTTACGCCCATAAAACATTTTAATAATTCTCCTGTGGCCTAGCATATTGCAAGGAGTTATTCACCAGGTTGCCATTGATGGTGACTTGGAAACTCCACTTGCATAGAATGAAACCAGGGGTGGGCTGCTACTGGTTCTCCCCAGTTCAGGTGAACCCATAGCTGATTTTATGGCTGTTTTATGGCCGGTTCGGTAAACCAGCAAATCCCACCTCTGGCTGGCCCCACCCACCCCACTCCATCCCTCCCAGGAGTCCCCATGCGGCCCATTTTGGATCCCAGGTAAGTACAGGGCCTGCGTGGAGGCTCAGGGAGGGTGAAAAATGGGACTCCCAGAGGCTCTGGAAGGGCAGAAACTGGCCCGTTTCTGGCCTCCAGAGGGCCTCCAGAGCCTGGGGAGGCTGTTTTCGCCCTCCCGGAGGCTAGAGGAAAGCCTTCGGAGTCCTGGGAGAGTGAAAACACACACACCCGCCATGGTGCAGGAGGCGCCGACTAGGCCACGCCCACCATGGCCATTCCCACCCAGCAACTGGGCAGAGAACTGGTTGCTAAAATTTTTGAAGCCCACCCCTAAATGAAACCAATTTTAAATGAGCTTCCTGGTTATTGCTTGGTTCATTTCAAGGTGCCATTTCATTGTCAGGTATAAACCGTTTCGACTTGCTAACCTAAACTCCTGCAGGGAGGATCTCTTTTCATAAGTCACAACACGGGCATATTTGCAGAGAGGTGAAAATTCTTGCAGGGGAAAAAAAGTGAGATCCAATTCCTTCCATCTTCTCGCAGGGCAGTTATGTCATTGCATGTTGCCCAGCAGGCATTATTGTCAGCAAGCAACAGCACCGTGTATATGAGGAGAGAGTGAGAAACCTCACTGGATTTGCAGAGAGCAAAACCTGGCAGGAGAAATGTGAATCCACGTTTTGGCAATTGTCAATTTGAAAGGGCTGCAATTCAGAGGGGAATATTTGGGATCATCCACAGTTAGCTCTGTTAAGTGGTTAAGATGCTGGGCTTGTCAACTGGAAAGCCGGCAGCCCAGGTTTGAGACCTAAGTGCCACGTGTGTGTGTGTGGGGTGAGCTCCCATCCTCACCCCAGCTCCTGCCAAACTAGCAGTTCAAAAGCATGCAAATGCAAGTAGGTAAATAGGCACCACTTCAGTTGGACTCTGTGACATCATGCTGACCATATGACCACAGAAATGTCTTTGGAGAGCACTGGCTCAATGACCTTGAAATGGAGATGAGTACTGTCCCTTAAGAATAGAATAAAATAATAGAATAGAAGAGTAGAGTAGAGTAGAATAGGAGAATAGAATAGAATAAAATAGGATAGCATAGGATAGGATAGGATAGGATAGAATGGAATAGAATGAAATAAGAATAGGATAGGATAGAACAGAACAGGATAGAATGGACTAAGAATAGGATAGGATAGGATAGGATAGGATAGGATAGGATAGGATAGGATAGGATAGAATGGAATAGAATGGAATAGAATGGAATAGAATGGAATAGAATGGAATAGAATGGAATAAGAGTAGAGTAGAGTAGAGTAGAGTAGAGTAGAGTAGAGTAGAATAGAATAGAATAGAATAGAATAGAATAGAATAGGTTTTATTCTAACTAAAAGTGTGATTGGACACACATAAGGAATTTGCCACAGGTGCTTAAGTTTTCAATGTACATACAAACAAGAAGTGATAATCATAATTATAGCAATCAGCTTAAATCATAATAGGATACTAAATAAAAGCAATTAACATAAACCATGAGATACAGCAATATTATAGTCATAAAAATACAAGGGAGTGGGTAATAGGATAGATGAGAAGAAGAATAAGTAATACAGCCCTACTAGGTAGTTTATTATCTCAGGGCACAGACAATGTGCATGCATGTACGACCCCCTGCACCCCCATGTGACTCCCCCTGCACTCCTGGGCATGCACGCATGACCCCTGCACATGTGCCCCACCCCCTGCACATGCAGGGCAGAGACCCAAAGACCAGCTGGCCAGTGGGAGGCGCATGCATGCATGCGCGGCAGAGCTGAGCTGGAATGACGGCTCACATGCCCAGAGAGAGGGCTCTGTGTGCCACCTCTGACTCATGTGCCATAGCTTTGCCATCATGGCCCTATACCATTTTGGACAAATGTTTTGTGCAATCTCTTCTTAAAAACCTCCACTGATGGAGCACCCACAACTTCTGGAGGCAGATTGTTCCACTGATTAATCGTTCTCACTGTCTGTGAATTTCTCTTTAATGGTAGGTTGGGCTTCTCTTTGTTAAGCTTCCATCTGTTACTTCTTGTCTTGCGCTCAGGTGCTTTGGAGAATAAGTTGACCCCCCTCTTCTTTCTGACAGCCCTTCAAATATTGGAAGCCTGCTCTCATATTAGATGCCTACACATCTAATGTGCTTGAAGATGGAAAGCAGAGCCTCCTGACTTTGCAAAGCAACTAAGCATAAGATTAGTAGGTGGGATTCACAGAGATCAAGGTTGACATTGTTCCCACTGAACTACTGTTGCCTGCATTCTCTCTAAGGGGATCTGTGGCTACGCTTGCATAACACACTAATCCATGGCTAAATGAACCGTGGTTTGCTAAATTGACCTAATCGTGAGTTTGTACAAAGAAACCCACTCCATTTTAGCATTTAGATCTCCAAACACAAGTAGTGTTGTGTTGTTCAGAGTTCTTGCAAAACTAGAAAAGTGGGCTATTTAAATGACAGTTCACCCAAACGTGCTTTTTCAAGAGGCAACTGGACTTCCTTGTTTTTTCTTTGAAGACATTTCACTTTCTCATTCCAAGAAACGCTTTTTCTTTGAAGACATTTCACTTCTCATCCAAGAAGCTTCTTCAGCTCTGACAGAATAGTGGGGAATGGAAGGATTGATATTCCTTGCAGGCAGCTGGTCATTTGCATCCTTTTAGAGGGTCGTTCAAGAACTTGGAGGTTTATATCTGTTTATATTCCCTGCAGACAGTTATCAGCTGTCTGCAAGGAATATAAATCTTTCCATTCCCCATTATCCAGTCAGAGCTGAAGAAGCTTCTTGGATGAGAAGTGAAATGTCTTAGAAGAAAAATAAGAAAATTCAGTTGCCTCTTGAAAAAAGCATCTTTGGAACAACCATGACCTGGATGACTGAGAATCTCTGCTGACAAAATGACAGTTCAGTTACCTACAGATATCCATGTGAGCTAAACATCCCCAACAATGGATGTTAAAACTGTACTTCAAAAAGGCTAATCATACATTTTGCGAAGCTTCTTCTCCGGCAACATTGAATTGTTTAACTAGGGCATACAAAACCTTTGCCAGACCAATTCTCAAATACAGCTCGTCCGCCTGGAGCCCACACTGTATATTGGACATTTTAACACAATTGAGAGGGTTCAGAGGTATTTCTCGAGAAAAGTTCTCCACTCCTCCACTCACAATAGAATTCCCCATGCTTTCAGACTCAAAATTCTGCACCTGGACAATCTGGAACTGCACCGCCTGCGGTCTCATCTAAGCATTGTTCACAAAATTGTCTGCTACAACGTCTTGCCTGTCAATGATTTCTTCAGCCTCAATCACAACAATACACCATCAAACAACCGATACAATACCACTCTATAAAGCCTTAGTAAGAGCACACCTAGAGTACTGCATCCAGTTTTGTTCACCACATTATAAAAAAGATGTTGAGGCTCTAGAAAAAGTGCAGAGAAGAGCAACCAGGATGATTAGGGGACTGGAGGCTAAAACATACAATGAACGGTTGCAGGAACTGGGCCTGGCTACTCTAGTGAAGAGAAGGACCAGGGGAGACATGACAGCCGTCTTCCAATATTTGAGGGGCTGCCACAGGGAGGAAGGGGTCAAGCTATTTTCTAAAGCACCTGTAGGCCAGACAAGGAATAATGGATGGAAACTGAACAAGGAGAGATTTAACCTGGAAATAAGGAGAAACTTTCTGACAGTGAGAACAATCAACCAATGGAACAGCTTGCCCTCGGAAGTTGTGGGAGCCTCATCACTGGAAGCTTTCAAGAAGAGATTGGACTGCCATTTGTCAGAAATGGTATAGGGTCTCCCGTTTGGGCGGTGGTGGTGGACTAGATGACCTACAAGGTCCCTTCCAACTCTGATTATCTGTTATCTGTTATCTGTTACAAACCGATACAAGGTAAATCACTCCAAACTCGATTGCAGAAAATATGACTTCAGCAACAGAGTGGTCAATGCCTGGAACGCCCTACCCAACTGTGTAGTTACAGCCTTGAACCCTCACAGCTTCAACCTCAAACTGTCTACCATGGACCTCACCCCATTCCTAAGAGGTCCTTAAAGGGGACGTGCATAAACGCACCAGTGTGCCTACCATCCCTGTCTTACTGTCCCCATTTATCTGTATTTACTCCCTTTGTTCCTGTTTATATTCATACCTATATTTGTTATCCTGTCCATGTTTGACAAAATAAAATAAAATAAATAAATATTGTTAATTTTGCATGAAGAGTCAGACGCGAAGAGCTTCAGTGAAGAGTTTATTCAGTGACTACAGCTCGAATGGACCCGAGTTGGCTGGGCTACGGCTGCCTCTTATAGCCTGCAGCCGTAGTTGCCAGCCAATGGGAGTGCAGGGTTTCTTCCCACACTATTTAAACCAATACCATTTGACATTTTACAAGAACAGTTCAAATAAACCAATAACATTCAAACCTACATACATAACACCCCTCCCCACTAGGTTCAGTCCATACCAAACCCCAACCTATCTAATGTATTCCTTTAAATAGGTGGGGCTCTTACGTGTACGTTGAGACCTTCGTGGTTCAGAAGTTTTAACGTTCTCACCCAGTGAGAGGGAAATGTGTCTGCTGACATTTCCCTGTTGGGACTTCCTGTGAAAGGAGACCCTGTTAGACTGTTAGAATCTGGTCTCTCCTCCCAACCCATCTCCATTCCAATGTCAGCACCCAAGTCAGGTAGTGATGTGCAATCTTCCACTTCTAAGGATGGATCTTGGCATTGTGACAGGGTTTGGGATGGTTCCTGTCGTAATGGCTCGTTACACATGGGGTTGATTCTTGCTTGCTGATTTTCCTCCTGTTCCTCCCTTCCCCTAGAAGTGACATCAGGTGAGGGACCCAGAGAGAGACAGGGCGATGTTCCTGAGGAACCTGGATCTAAGTTGGTCAATGTGCCTGCTCCAGAGGAGTCCATCCTCTGTTTGTACCCTGTAAGAATGAGGGCCAGTGATGTGAGTTATTTCAGCAGGAATCCACAGAGGTTCACCTATAATGTTCTTAGCATATACAGAATCACCCACACTGAAAGTACGAACTTTGGAAGTGGAATCCAGTGGTGCGTTGGGTGCGTAAGTGGGATGAAGGCGGTCAAGGGAAGACCTAAGTTTCCTACCCATCAACAACTCTGCTGGGGATAAGTTATTGATGGGCTAGGAGTGATGTGCTGAACACTAAGAAGTTTTTCAAGCTTCTCAGTGATGTCCCCAGGACCCAGTTGCTGAAGCTTCTCTTTGGTAAAGCGTACCATGTGTTCAGCCCGCCATTAGCCAAGGGTGCCCAGGGGCAGTGAGGGCATGTCTGATACCCTGTTGTGCTAGAAAGGATTCAAAAATGTTAGATGTGAATTGAGGGCCATTGTCAGAGACAAGGACATCTGGTAACCCATGGGTTACAAACAGTTTTCTGAGCTGCTTGATGACAGCATCAGTTGTGGTGGATGTCATGGGAATTACCTCGAGCCATTTGGAATATGCATCTACTATAACCAGAAAAGTGTGCCCTCTAGTAGGGCCTGCGAAATCAATGTGGATCCTAGACCACGGGCCCCTAGGACATTCCCATTCCTGTGTGGGGGCGTGAGGTGGGGCAGGCCTGACTACCTGGCAATTGGGACAAGATGCAACCCAGTTTTCAACCATTTTGTCAATACCTGGCCACCATACATAACTCCTGGCCAATCCCTTCATCCTTACAATACCAGGATGACCCTCATGTAACATTTCCAAAACCTCTCTTTGCAGTTTTGCAGGAATAACCACCCTGTTACCCCACAAAATACATCCTCTTAATACAGATAATTCAGTTTGTCTGGACTTAAAAGGTTGGGCAGGGTGAGGTAGATCTTGAAGAGGCCAACCTTTCTTAATCCAGCCTATAACAGGAGCCAACACAGTGTCTTTGGCAGTCTCTCTGGCAATCTCAGCAGCATGAACTGGAAGCTTAGCAACAGTCTCTAGGAAAAAGGTGTGTGTTTCAGGTTCAAAGTCCACCTTGTGGCAAGGCAGTGGGCAATGACTCAGTGCATCAGCATGTCCAATGTCCTTGCCAGGCCTGTGAATCAGTTTGTATGAATAGGCTGCAAGAAATTCAATCCATCTCAGCATTCTTGGTGACAGGATAGTAGGTGTAGGCTTGTCTCCTACCACAATGCCTAATAAAAGTTTGTGATCTGTAACTATGGTAAATGACCTGCCATACAGATATTCATGAAATTTCTTGACAGCTGCAACAACTGCCAATGCCTCCTTGTCCAGTTGGCTATAATTCCTCTCTGCTTTGGTCAAAGTGTGAGAGTAAAATGCAATAGGTGCTTCCTTCCACTGAGAAACCTGTGGCTCAAACCCCCCCCACTCCAAAAGGGGATGCATCACAAGTCAGTACAACAGGCAAATTCTCAGAGAATTGTATCAATACAGCATCAGATGTGATTAGTCTCTTAATACTGTTAAATGCTGATTGTTCCTTCCTCCCCCAGATCCAAACAGCTTTTTTATCAAGCAATCGGTGCAAAGGTTCAGCAATGGATGCCTTTTGAGGTAGAAACATGTGATAAAAGTTAATGAGTCCAAGGAAGGCTTGCAAATCTGTTTTGCATTTAGGTTTAGGGGCTTCTTTGATTGCTTTAACCTTGGCATCAGTAGGGTGGATGCCATGCTTGTCAATCATGTAGCCCAGGAACTCAACCCTGTCTGTTTTAAGTGTGCATTTGTCTTCCTTGACTTTCAACCTCGGTTTTCTGAATCTGGTAAGGACTTCTCTGAGTCTTTCTTGAAGCTGAGTGTCATTTTCAGCAGAGATTAACACATCATCAAAGTAAGGCACTACCCCTGGCAGTCCTTGCAGCATTCTTTCCATAAGACTTTGAAAAATGCCAGGTGCCACGCTTACTCCAAATTGTAACCTTTTACATTTGAAGTCACCTCTGTGAGTCACAATGGTTTGGGCCTCTGCAGTGGCATCATCAACTGTTAGTTGTTGATATGCCTGGGCCAAGTCCAATTTGGCAAAGACTGTACCCCTGCCAAGTGAATGTAGCAGATGATGCACAACTGGTACTGGGTATGCGCTCTGCTGCAGTGCATGGTTCAGTGTCCCCTTATAGTCTCCACAAATTCTTACTGACCCATCAGCCTTGACTGGTGTGACTATGGGTATTTCCCATCTGGAGTGATCAGTGGGCTCTAAAACCCCTTGAGCAATTAATTTGTCTAATTGTGCATCAATTTTTTCCTTTAAAGCAAATGGAACCCTCCTGGGCTTTAAACGAATTGGGGGCACCTTGGGATCTAGGTAGAAAGTGATAGGGGTCCCCATATACTTGCCCAGTCCTTCGCTGAAGACCTCTGGAAACTCAGACTTCAAGGCCTCCTCCCATTCAGAGTTGCTCACGTGATTGATGCCAGTCACCTCGATGCCTAGTGGATTGAACCACTCAAGTCCCAGCAAGCTTGGGCGGTCCTTGTCCACGATGGTCAGGGGCAAACGTTTGGTGTGGCCTTTGAACTTCACGTTGAATTCTCTTGTTCCAACTACTGGAATCTTGTTCCCTTGGTAGTCTTTAAGAGTCAGTGCTTGCTTCTGGAAATGTTTCTTCTGAATGTTGGGAAGTAGCCTGTGAATAGTGTCCCATGACACCATAGATAAATAAGGGCCTGAGTCCACTTCCATCTGGCAAGGCCTTCCTTCAATGAACACCTTCGCATGTACTTTTCTGCTTTTCAAGGGTGAAGAATGACCAATAGTGATTGTTTGGTGAGTTTCATTCTTCCCATTTGCTTCTGAATTGTGCCCCATCTTTTCAAGGAAGTTGTTGGGCTTAAAGTCCTTTTCAGGAAATTTCTTCCTACTAGGTGGAGTTCTGGATGATTTGCAGACTCTGGCTAGGTGACCCCTTTTCTCACAACGTAGGCAGATGGTGTCTAAGAACTTGCATTCAGTGCGGGGATGCCCCCCCACAGCCTCTGCAATAATATTCTTGCCTTTTTCTCCCAGGGTCTTTCCTTTTCTTCTCCATTCTGAGTCTAAAAATCCCTTCCTCCACTGCAATCTGAATCAGAGTCTATTTGTTCACAATGGGCGGTTGTGGATTTTTCCACATCAGAATGGCTTGAGGCCTGGCTTGAGGCCTGGCTTGAGGCCTGGCTTGAGGCCTGGCTTGAGGCCTGGCTTGAGGCCTGGCTTGAGGCCTGGCTTGAGGCCTGGCTTGAGGCCTGGCTTGAGGCCTTGTTAATCTTTTTCATGGCCGCTGCTGAGGACTTGGTGGCTTCCGCTGAAACAGCTTCTTCAATGGCCTCTTTAAACATGATCTTAGGTTTCATTAACAGTTTGCTTTGTAAGACCTTATCTTTGAGGCCTAGGACAAACCGATCACGCATGGCCTCTTCTAAGTTGGTAAAGTCACAAGCACCCCCAATGTCCCTTAAACTTGCCACGAAGTCATTAACATTCTCGCTTTCCCCTTGATCCCGACAGTAAAATTCGTGTCTCTTAATGGGGCACGATACTTGTGGGGAGTAATGGGCTCTTAAAAGCTTCTCCAAATCAGGCCATTCCATTACCTTCAGTTCTGCAGCTCCCACTAATGCCTTTGCCATCTTGAAGACTGCCGGACCGCAGTGCGTGAGAAATACCGCCCTCTTCCGTCTCTCGGGAATGTCAGCGAGGTCGTTTCCTTCCAGGTACATCTGGAAGTGATCCGCATACGATTCCCAGTCTTCCGCCACCGGATCGAACGGTGCTGGGGGGGTGTTCAGTGCAGCCATCTCGCTCTTCTGTTTGTCTTTCGCGTTGTCTTCTCCTCAGGGCAATCCCACCTTCGTCGCCAGTGTTAAGTTTGCATGAAGAGTCAGATGCGAAGAGCTTCAGTGAAGAGTTTATTCAATGACTACAGCTCGAATGGACCCGAGTTGGCTGGGCTACGGCTGCCTCTTATAGCCTGCAGCCGTAGTTGCCAGCCAATGGGAGTGCAGGGTTTCTTCCCGCACTATTTAAACCAATACCATTTGACATTTTACAAGAACAGTTCAAATAAACCAATAACATTCAAACCTACATACATAACAAATATAAAGCCATATTTTGGCCTGAGATGGTATAGAGTAACAACACGAATGACTATACAGGCAGTCTTTGATTTATAGCTATTCGTTTAGTGACCACTCAAAGTTACAACGGCACTGAAAAGTGTGGCTTGTGACCATTTTCACATGATCGTAGCTGCATCCTCATGGTGATGGGATCAAAGTTCAGACACTTGGCCACTGGCTTGTACTTATGATGGTTGCAACCTTCTGATGAGCCAAGCCAATGGGGAAGCCAGATTCACTTAAGGACCATGTTGCTACCTTAACAGCTGCAGTGATTCACAACAACTGTGGCAGGAAATGTTGTAAAATGGGGCAAAACTCCTTTAAGTGTCTCACCCAGCAAAACAGATAACAGATAATCAGTGCTGGATCGGACCTTGTAGGTCATCTAGTCCAACCCCCCACCCAAGTAGCAGACCCTACACCATTTCTGACAGATGACAGTCCAATCTCTTCTTGAAAGCCTCCAGTGATGAAGCTCCCACAACTTCTTTTTCTTTTTTGAATAAACTTTATTAAGTTTTACAATTAAAATACACAAACAACACTTGAACAAATTGGGAAGGAAAGAAGAACAAAAAGGGGAAAGGGGTAAATGATTCTAAATTTCTCCTTATTTCCAGGTTGAATCTCAAAGCAACCATCAAAAACAATCAAAGCAACCTACAGGTGCTTTGGAAAGTAGCTTGATCCCTTCCTCTCTGTGGCAGCCCCTCAAATATTGGAACACTGCTATCCTGTCTCCCCTTGTCCTTCTCTTCACTAGACTAGCCAGGCCCAGTTCCTGCAAGCGTTCTTCATTATGTTTTAGCCTCCAGTCTCCTAATCATCCTGGTTGGCAATCATTAGTCCAGTATTTTCTGTAACAGAGCTAGCTGGGCTTTAGCATGGCTTGTGAACCAGCCAGTTACACCAGCTCTCAGGCTCCTTCTGATTTGAAACAGCTGCAGCGTACTCCATTGTGGGAAAGCCAAGGAAGACACGAACTAATCAGGAGTAATGGGAAACAGCTTGAGGGCTGGTTCTTGCCATCAGATGCTAATTGATGAAAAATAACGACCTTTCTTTCTTTCAATGCTGAAATTCTGTGGTATTCAGTGTAGCCCTTTGGATTGGATGACTTCCTGAGAGCAAGATTTCCTGACAATGATGGACTTTGTGCCAGGCTTAGGCCTACCTCGGTGGCTGCTGGACACCTCAGCCCTCAATTAACCCTCCACGTTTGAAGTCTTCCCTGCCCAAAGAGTTTGCTTATGTCTGCAGTCAACGAATCCATCTGCTGTTCCGGTTTCACGTCTCCCACCTCATGTTCCACTCAGAGAGATGCCAGAGGTAAGCAGCTGAGCAATTGTTTCAATAACTGGAATTGAATGATGGATGCTGTACCCAATATAATATTTGTGTTGAGCTTTGTAGGACACGGTTGTAAGGCTTCTAAGTATTAAAAAGCTTTTAGTGAAGGAGGAACCTTCTCTGTTCAAGCTGCATACATCTGTGGGTTTAGCACAGTTTTAAATCACATTCTGGCCTTGGTTTGTTTTAATCTTTTCATTGTGTTTTAACCTGCTTTTATAATTTGAAAGCTGCCTAGATTCACCTTGTAGTGGAGATGGGTGGTATAGATAGATAGATAGATAGATAGATAGATATAGACAGATGATAGAAGATAGACAGATTATTGTGTGTGTGTGATAGATGATAGACAGATGTGTGTGTGATAGATGATAGACAGAATATTGTATGTGTGTGTGGATGGATAGATGATATATGATAGATAGACAGAAGATAGATGATAGATAGATAGATAGACAGAGACAGACAGACAGACAGAAGATAGACAGATGATAGACAGAAAGATGATAGATGATAGATAGATAGAAGATAGAAGATAGACAGATGATAGACAGAAGATAGATAGAGATATAGATAGATATAGAGATAGATAGATAGATAGATAGATAGATAGATAGATAGAGATAGATAGATCCTTCATGTTTGGCCTGATCTTCTGTGCCTGACAAAAAAATGAGATGAGGAGTAGGCAACCAAAATAAAGGGAGGTTATTTTATCTAGTCCTTGCCTTAGAGCCACAAAATTGAGCCCAAAATTTATGTTGCTAAGTGAAACAGTTCTCAGCAAATATTGCCTCATTTTACAACCTTTCTTGGCCCAGTTGTTAAGTGAATCACTGCAGTTAAGTTAGTAGCATGATTGTTAAGTGAACCTGGCTTCCCTATTGACTTGTCTTGTCAGAAGGTCATAAAAGGGGACACTGCAACCGTCACAAATAGGTCAAGTTGCCAAGGATCTGAATTTTGATCACACAACCACAGGGAGGGCTGCAGTGTTTGTAAGTGTGAAAAACAGCCACTTTTTTCAATGCCGTTGTAACTTCGAATGGTCACTAAATGAGCTGTTGTAAGTCGAGGGCGATCTGTATACTATTGCGTTCAGACACATTGACTGACCAGTGGCTTCCCAGTGTAGCTTCTCCTTGTCACCATCTCTTTGGCCTCCCCTTCTTGTGGAGTCTCTTGGTCAGCCTTTGGAAGCCATTTTTTTACTCTGAAGCTTCGAGGCTGCCACATTGAGTGCTTGGGAATTTGGGAGGGGGGATTTCATACAGAGGTGGAAGATGAGACTTAACAACATTCCTTTCTCAGAGAGTCAAGGACAAGTTACCCTGTACCTGGACAGGAGTGACTGGAAGGATATCTCCAGTTGGGATGATGCTTGATTGGACCACGTGATGGACTGATGGGTGCAGGGGATGGATCTTTGAATTTCTCTTGGGGAAGGGAAAACCTGGAACTCTCAGATTCAGGTTTCCTCAAATGTGCCAATATTCATTCATTCATTCATTCATTCATTCATTCATTCATTCATTCATTCGATTTATATGCTGCCCTATCTCCTGAGGGACTCAGGGCAGCTTACAATTAAAATAGATTCAATACAATTAAACAAATGATTGACGAAGTCAAGGTCTTACTGCTGGTTAGGATAATTTGAAATATGTTCAAAACCCTCTCCTGTTCTCCCTCAGTCCAGGTAGGCTAGTTGGAATATCCAGGTTTTTAACTCACAGCAGAAGGAGCAGAGGTCAGGGGCCGTCCGGAGCCCCGGGGGAAGTTGATTCCAAAGGGTGGGTGATCCCACCGAGAAGGCCCTACTCCTGGAGACAGCCAGTCGACATTGTTGTGTCGATGGCACCTGGAGAAGGCCCACTCTATGAGAGCGCACGGGACGTTGGGAGGTTGTTATTGTTAATATGACTTCTCTAGTAAAATGGAACGTTGAGAAAATGCTTGTCTTGGAGTTTACTGGGTTAGAGTTTGTTAGTTGGCACGTTGACATTTGACAGAGTTGTCACTCACCTACTGCAAAGGTGCCCCTTTTCTACATTGTTTTAAAAATAAGTGGCTTACTCATTGGAATGTCCTGAGGATGTGAGGAAAGAAATGGACACGAGGGTAAGAAAGTCCTTGGCTGTGTTGAAGGCATGGATAAATGGGTCTGCAGGTTTGATATTTTTAGAATGAGTGAGTGAGCGCCAGCTAACCCATGATACTAAATCTTCTGCTCTTATGACAAGTCCTAAAAGGAACTGAACATTGATTATATCCAACTCTGAAGCACTTTTGCCCATTGCGTTTCTCAAGAGGGTTTTTTTTGGCAACTGAGGTCTTGTTCATTATTGAAAAATGTAGTGTCGATGGCCTAAATTTTCAGGGAAGTTTCAAAGCAAATATATAGACTGGGTGAAACCAGACTTAATAGCAGTAACTGTGAGAGGGATCTTGGTGTCTTAGTAGACAACCAATTAAATATGAGCTAATAGTGTGTGGTGGCAGCCAAAAAAGCCAATGCAATCCTAAGTTGCATTAACAGAGGGATACAATCAAGATCAAGGGAGGTATTAATACCACTCTATAAAGCCTTAGTAAGACCATACCTAGAGTACTGCATCCAGTTTTGGTCACCAGACTATAATAAAGATGTTGGGATTCTAGAAAAGTGCAGAGGAGAGCAACCAAGATGATTAGGGGACTGCAGACATATGAAGAACAGCTGGGCATGTCTAGTCTAGTGAAGAGAAGGACCAGGGGAGACATGAAAGTAGCCTTCCAATATTTGAGGAGCTGCCACAGAAAGGAGTGGGTCAAGCTATTTTCTAAAGCACCCAAAGGCCAGACAGGGAATAATGGATGGAAACTGAACAAGGAGAGATTCAACCTGGAAATAAGAGACATTTTCTGACAGTGGGAACAATCAACCCATGGAACAGAAGTTGCCTTTGGAAGTTGTGGGAGCTTCATCACTGGAGGCTTTCAAGAAGAGACTGGACTGCCATTTGTCAGAAATGGTGTAGGGTCTCCTACTTGGGTGGAGGGTTGGATTAGATGTCCTACAAGGTCCCTTCCAACTCTGTTAATCTGTAAATATCTGTATTTAATAAATTTTTGAGAAAGCTTGAATAACCCGTTTTGGTCCACATTTGCTTCTCACCCAACCCATAGACTGTTAAACCTAGCCATTTTCAATTGAACCTTTCAATAGGTAGAAAAATCATTGAAAAGATTAGGAAATGTTAGATGCCTACTATATTCCAAGTCAATTGAAGTGACAGGTACTTAATAATGTGGTTGTGTATCAGGCAATACTTTGATTTCTCTTCAGATCATTTTGATCATGTTTTGAGATATATATGTTCCTTCAGATTATTCTGTTTTGTTTCTTTATCTCATAGATACTGACGAAATCCATTAGCTAGATCTGCTTCTTCTATAATTGATATGCTGCTATTCAGAAATGTTATCTATTCTGTTATCTGTAATAGACAATTTGCTCTGTAATAGAAGGAAATTATGGTCCACTTCTTTCTCTTGGAACTTGTAAGTTTTTGAATCTCTGCTCTTGTTTACCCCACCTCCACCCCATATTAATCTATTTCAATTCTGTAAATTCTTATCTGAAATTGCAATTAGGACCATTTGGAGTAAGAGGCTCCAATCATGTAAGACTTATTTGTCTCCTATAAAGTTGTCAAGTATTCCACACTTGGAATACGGCATCCAGTTTTGGTCACCACAATATGAAAAAGATGTTGAGACTCTAGGAAGAGTACAGAGAAGACCAACAAAGTGAGTAAGGAGCTGGAAGCTAAAACATACAAAGAACAGTTGTAGGAATTGGGTAAGTCTGATCTAACAAAGAGAAGGACTAGGGGTGACATGATACCAGTCTTCCCGTCAGCCTCATCTGACACTTCCAATATTTGGGAGGCTGTTGCAGGGAAGGGGGCGAGGGTCAGAGCACTTGAGGATAGGACAAGAAGTAATGAATGGAAGCTTATCAAAAAGAGATCCAATCTAGAACTAATTTTCTATTAGAACAATTAATCAGCTGAATGGCTTGCCTCCAAAAGTTGGAGATGTTCCATTACTGGAGGTTTCCAAGAAGAGATTGGACTGCCATTTGCCAGGAATAGTATAGGATCTCCTGTTTGAGCGAGGGGTTGGATTAGAAGACCTCTAAAGTCCCTTCCAATTCTGTCATTCTGTCTTTGATATCCCTGGAGTTGCATTGATTTGAAGAAACATTTTAATTCCCCTTTTATATCTTCTGCAGCATTCCTTCTTGAAGTAACAGGGTGTCATTTCCCCCTCCATTTAAAGGGCATCTTTTTCTCTCTCCTTAAAACCATGATATTAAGATTGCGTCTACAAATGCCTTTGAGCAGATCTGTACTTCCTTAATAAATGGTATGAGAGCCTTGGAGACCCAGCACATATTGATTCTTGAGCATGTTTGATGTTTGAGAAAAGCATGTAACATTTTGGTTCTGGATTTAGTCCCCTGGCATCTGCTTAAAAAAAAAATCTTTTCAACCCTCTTCTTTCCCATAGACAGAGATTGCAATATCTCATTTGGCCAAAATACATTTGGTGTTGCTGCTGTTGTTTTGGCTTCGTAGTTGTACACAGACACTGCATTTTGCATTTATGGTCTAATATGTACCGTGTAGAGCCAGTGTGGTTTGGTGGTTAAGACATTTGGTTAGAAACCAGGAGGCCATGAATTCTAGTCCTGCCTTGGGCATGAAGGCAACCTTGGGCCATTCACTTTCCTTCAGTCTTAGAAAACAGGCAATGGCAAACCACTTCTGAAAGACCTTGCCAAGAAAACTGCAGGAACTTGTCCAAGTGGTCTCTGAGAATCAGCCAAGATCGAAAGGAAGAAAAAAAAATGTACTGTGACTCTAGTCAAACTTACTTAACAAAATAAACCCTGGATAAATGAACCATGGCCTAATATAGTGTGAATCCAACTGCAGTTCATTGAATTATGGTTTGGCACATCATATCAAGCTAAACCAATAAACTATATTAAGGCTAAGTGCAATGTGCAAATCCAGTTATTCAGATGGACTGGATTTAGGCAATCCAATTTCTGAGTAACTATATTACGCTGTGTTGTTCAGGTGTAATAGCTTACTCCTAGGACAATATTTTCATACTACTTAGCTCCAGCATATCTTCTAAACCAGTGGTTGCCAACCAGTGGGCCGGGGACCACTGGTGGTCCGTGAGAAAATTTTGGTGGTCCGCAGAGAAATGTTACCCCCAAAGCAATTAATCCAGGCTGTGCAGGAACATAAGGCTGCGCCACCCACATGGCCTGTGGGAACACAAGGCTTGAGCCACTTACATTGTGAACAACACAAAGTAGTGAGGGGAATGGGGAAAGGGCAGAGAGGGGGGAACTTGCCCCACTCACCCCACACACCTGGCCTGACCACTGGGCTGCTTCTTTCCACTTCTTTCTTCTTCTGTTTTTGGCTGCATGCAAGGAAAGTAGCAAAAGTCTTTCTTTCTCTCCCCCAAACTCCACCGGAAATGAGTCTTTGGGACCATGCAAGGCCTCCTGCTCCAAGAGGCTGTGCTGGCAAATTTCTGGCGGAGTTTGGGGGAGAGAAAAAAAGACTTCTGCTGCTTCTACT
This sequence comes from Naja naja, assembly GCA_009733165.1. Classification (NCBI taxonomy): domain Eukaryota; kingdom Metazoa; phylum Chordata; class Lepidosauria; order Squamata; family Elapidae; genus Naja; species Naja naja. The sequence continues at coordinate 10,162,718 of CM019162.1, forward strand.
GCTTTCCTTGCATGCAGTCAAAAGTCTCCCTCCCTCCCCCCTCTCTCCATCCCTCCTTCCCTCCCTCCTCCCCCTCCCCCCTGAGAACAGAGCTGGAGACAGTATCCTGCAATCCCAAATAAAGAATGATCAATTGGTAGGAAAACAGGGTGGGGAATTTTCCTGCAGACTTGTTTTGGGATTTTCCCAGGGTCTCTGGTTCGTGGGATTTAAAATTATGAGTTTGGTGGTCCCTGAGGCCCAATGACCCATGTTCTAAACCACACAAGATCTTCCAATAAATACCTGGCTGCTATTCAAGACAGGAGTTTTAAGTTTCTTTTCCCTTCCCTATGAACATATTTAATGGGAGTGAAGTCATCTCTTCTTCATCTTGAATTGCTGTAACATAGTTCCCCCTTTCGTATCCTGTACAAGCCACAACTTCTCAATCACAGCAATAGCACTTAGACTTACATCGCTTCACAGACCTCTCTATGCTGTCTAACTACAGAAAAATATAAATCAAGAACATTGTGGAGGAACTTTAAGTACAAAGGTTGATACACACACAGACAGAGGAGAGAGAGAGAGAGAGAGAGAGAGAAGAGAGAGGGAGGGAGGGAGGAGAGAGGAGAGAGAGGGAGGGAGGAGAGAGAGGAGAGAGAGAGGAGAGAGAGAGCACTTAGCTAGAGCACTTAGACTTATTTACTGCTTCACAGTATATTTACAGCCCTCTCTAAGCGGTTTTAGAGAGTTAGCCTCTTGCCCCCAACAATCTGGGTCCTCATTTTAATTGACCTCGGAAGGATGGAAGGCTCAGTCAACTTTGAGCCGGTCAGGATCGAACTGCTGGTTGCGGGCAGAGTTAGCCCTGAAATACAGCATTCTAACCACTGCGCCACCACAGCATGTTCTATCATGAGGTACACCTTATCTTTGACAGTTAGATTTCTCAATGGCAGAACAAGGCAGTTCTCTTATACTGTTCAATTACTCCCTTTTTAGTAAAGCATAAACGATTCCAACTACAACATGGATACTGGGAGCCAAAGCTGGTTCTTTTATCATTTATGCTGGAGGCATTGATTGCAGGTAGTCCTCGACTTACAACAGTGACTGAAGTTATAACGGCATTGAAAAAAGAGACTTATGACCATTTTTCACACTAACGACCATTGCAGCATCCCTTTGGTCATGCGATCAAAATCCAGATGTTTGGCAACTGACTCATATTTATGACAGTTGCAGCATCCCAGGGGTCAGGTGATCCCCTTTTGTGACCTTCTGACAAGCAAAAGTCAATGGGGAAACCAGATTCACTTAACGACTGTGTTGCCCACTTAACAACTGCAGAGAGTCACTTAAAATCGGTGGCAGGAAAAGTCATAAAACAAGGCAAAACTCACCTAACCAATGTTTTGCTTAGCCATAGAAATGTTGGGCTCAATTGTGGTCGTAAGTCGAAGACTACCTCAGGAACCTGAACCTGGATCTGGAGGACTTCCCACAAAGATATTGACAGAGTGTGGTCACAAAAAAAAAAGACAAGACAACAGCCATGATAGTGTGATTTCGGCTCCATCAATGGTGGGATTCAGCCAGTTTCCACCACTTCGGGAAAACCGGTTGTTAAGTTTCCGAGCAGTTTGGTGAACTGGTTGCTGGAAGAAATCATTAGGGCAGAGAACCGGTTGTTAAATGATTTGAATGCCACCACTGGGCTCCATCTATTTGTATGTGCAACACATGTAAACAGCTGGAGCTTTGATCACATCGTGGCCTACATCTTGACTTTTTGGACCATGCCCCATAGACTTCAAAGTTATGATGTAACATCCAAAGCCAACTGGAATGTGCATACATATGTGTCAGTGGTGGGATTCAATTTTTTTTTACTACTGGTTCTGTGGGGGTGGCTTAGTGGGCATGGCTTGGTGGGTGTGGCAGGGGAAGGATACTGCAAAATATCCATTCCCTCCCCACCCCACTAACCTGCTTTCCAGCTCCCTTCTCCTGTGCAGGGCAACCAAAGAAGACCCAGCCGATCAGCTGGGTGTTGGGAGGCAGAGAATAGATGGGGTTGGCGGGGCCAGTCAGAGGTGGGATTTGCCGGTTCTCTGAACTACTCCAAATTTCCACTACCGATTCTCCAGAACTGGAAAAATCCTGCTGAATACCAACCTCTGGTGTGTGTGTGTGTGTGTGTATACATATACATATATATGCCACAAAGAGGAAGGTATCAATTTATTTTCCAAAGCACCTGAAGGCCAGACAAGAAACAATGGATGGAAACTAATCAAGGAGAGGAGCAACCTGGAATTGAGGAGAAACTTCCTAACAGTGAGGACAATTAACCAGTGGAACAGAAGTTGCCTTCAGAAGTTGTGGGTGCTCCATCACTGGAGGTTTTTAAGAAGAGACTGGACATCCATTTATCTGAAATGGTCTAGTGCAATGATGGCTAACCTATTTGTTGTCGTGTGTCAAAAGTGTGCGTGTGCGCACGCAGACATGCCTGCACCCATAATGCAATGTGTACACGCCCCTGCCCCCTGCATGCACCTTGCATCTTTCTCTCTCTCACACCCCACCCTCTGCGCATACACGGCAGATACCCAACAATCAGCTGGCTAATGGGAGGCATGCATGCATGCGCAGATGCACCTGATCTGGGGCGACGGCTCGCATGCTGGCAGGGATGGCTCTGTGTGCCACTTCCAGCACGCATGCCATAGGTCTGCCATCACGGGTCTAGGGTTTCCTTCCAGCTTTATTCTGATCCTGTTATTTTGAATTCTGGGTGTTGAAGTCAACACATCTTAACGTTTCTAGGATTGAAAAAAACACTGTCTTATGAGCAAAGTTGGCTTTCTTTTTCTTGACTTTTCTAAACTCTGGTAGAGCTCTTAAGGGTTCTTAAGGGAAACAATGATGGTGAGCCTGACATCAAACTGATACAAACGGATTCAGGCTTAGAGGAATATAGAAGCATCTTGCATAGCCTTGGTCGGTTTTGATTCCAATGCCATGATGGTAACGAGAAAAGCAGAGAGTTGGTTCTGTTCTGTGGCACCTGTCAAAGGCAGTTGGCAGCTTGTTTTTCTTAATTTGAGGTCTATTTATATCTTATGTCTATTATGTATATTATAATGCTAATGAGATTTGTGTATTCCACTAGGGAGCTACATCAAAGAATGCAGCAGAAGTTGGCTTATACAGTAATTTGCATGGCATTAGCATATTTCAAAAATTCATCAGGTTTATACCACTTTTCTTGGGGTTGGGATAATATTGGGAGGTTTAAGGCTCAAAAGCTGGTCCTTTAGGTATATGAAGCGAGGGGATGAGAGTTATTTACTTTCCCCAGAGAAAATTAAGTGCCTTCTCATCACCAAATATACCCCTCTATCCAGCTATAACCTCTCTGATCATCTGATTTGATGATATGATGGCCTCATTTATTTTAAGTGGCAAGCAAAAATCAGAGGCAGAAATGTGTTCGTTTTACAAACTGGAAGCATGTTAGACCAGGAATAACATGAAATGAAAAACACTAATTTCTGCCTTCCCATTTTGTAACTTTGGCGTACTTTTGAAAAAAGAAAAAAAAATCATAAACCCTGAAATTATGGTTTGATTTACATTTACTCCAGGCATTGCAGTTAGGGACAAAATTAGAAGGGAAGGTAAAATGCCATTTTAAAAAACAAAAACAAAACCCAAGCAAAGCAACACAACCCTGATGCCGACTTTATATGGTTCTTTATGCAGCTTTATTGGATTAGGTAAGTGAATCAGTGGTGGGATTCAAAAAAATTTTACTGCCGGTTTTGTGGGCATGGCTTGGTGAGTGTGGTGCGGCTTGGTGGGCGTGGCTTGGTTTGGTGGGTGTGGCAGGGGAAGGATACCTCAAAATCCCCATTATATCCCCACTCCTGTGGGAAGGTTACTGCATAATCCCCCTTCCCTCCCCACCCCACTAACCTGCTTTCCAGCTCCCTTCTCCTGTACAGGGCAACCAAAGAAGACCCAGCCAATCAGCTGGGACTCAGGAGGCAGGGAATAGATGGGGGTGGGGCCAGTCAGAGATGGGATTTGCTGGTTCTCTGAACTACTCAAAATTTCCGCTACCGGTCAGAACCTGCTGAATGCCACCTCTGCCCTCAATCAGAATTGGAAAGGCAATAAGTGGTGACAATGGGAAATAAGACAAAAATGGCAGATAAGACTTTCTGATCTGCTAAAGAAAAAGAAAATCCCTCCAAAGCACTACCAGTTGAGCATCTTTTGTGAGCCCTATCTAAAAGATTACAGAGGAGCAAGGAATTTATATTGCATTGCATGCAGAAAACTCAATTAATCTGTCTTCTAATGAAACCAGGTATTTGGAGTGAGACCAGCTCCAGATTCTCAGTGGTATGTGAGCAAAAGCTGCCCAGTAATCAAAAAATAAAGCTGAGTCCCACTTTGTCTTAACTAGGGTTTGAAGAAGTCACAATCGGCTGGATTCATATATTATGTTAGGCCATTAACTATGGTTTTACAACCACAACGGCTCGCTGGGCAAACTCACCGAGCCAAATAAACTCTATTACGGCTTAGGATAGTGTGCAAAGTTAACTGCTTAAAGTTAATTTCTTGAAGGTAAATGGTTAAGGTAAAAGTTTCCCCTGCCCAGTTGTGTGTTACTCTAGGGAGTGGTGCTCATCTCTGTTTCGTGACCGACATTGCCCGAACACATTTCCTTGGTTGTGGCCAGCTATACACCGAAGTGCATGGAACGCTGTTACCTTCCCACTGAAATGGTACCTATTTATCTACTCACATTTACATGCTTTCAAATTGCTAGGAGGGCAGGAGCTGAAGCAGCTAACAGGAACTCGCCCAGTTCCACAGAGCTTGGGTCTTGAACTCCGGTCTGGCAGCTCTCCAGCTGACAAGCTCAGCACCTTTAACCCCTGAGCCATCACGCCCCTACCTTTTTGAAGGGGCTTTTACACAGGGGTGGGATGCTACCGGTTTGGCCCAGTTCTATAGAACCGGGTAGCTCTGAAAAGCAGCAGACACTGAACTGATTCAGTGTCTGCTGCTCTGTTTGGCCCAGCCACCCGTCTGGGCTCTTGGCTATCCTTTATTTCTTGCTTTTTCAACCTCAGCTGCTTTGCACGGCACAGCTGAAGTTGAAAAAGCAGGAAAGAAGAGGAATTTGAAACGCTGCGCACCCACGCGCAGCACTTGTCAGCTGTCCAGGTGGCATGGCTGAGGATTTTTGGAAATGGTCTACATATGTGCACAAAATGCACTCTCACCAGGGGTAGGATTCTACCTGCAGGAGAACCAGCAAATCGTGCCACTGGCTGGTCCTGCCCCGCCCACTCACTCCTTACCTGGCATTCGCACCATCAAACTTGCCTGCTAAATTTCTATTTTTCCTTTTTTCCCCCTGATCATCAGCTGTTCTGCTGTACTGGGAGATTTAGATTAGCCAGAAAGCAGGAAATCATTGCATTTTTTGCTTTCTAGCTAATCTAAAAGCAGAGCTGAACCTTCCTTAGAACCAAAGCTTCTATTTTTCAATGCAGACTCCGGTAGCCGATGGCAGATAGATAGATCTCTAAGTGAATCTGTGATTCTGTGACCAACTCCTGCCTGCTTTGCCTGATTTTGGGTAAAAGTTGCTCTTTTTTATTAAAAAAATCAATATTTACAGAAATATTTATAATATTTACATACAAGCCATGCCCAGCCAATCACATGACTACCAAGCCACACCCACAAATTAGGCCACACCCAGAACCAATTGTTAAGAAATTTGAATCCCGCCCCTGCTTTTACAAAAAGAAGGCGTGGGGAAAGGCCAAGAAAGCAAAGAAAAAATATGCTGTGGTGGCAAACAAGCAAAAAAGGGTTGCTGGGCAGCAAGACTAAGGACCTCAGAGGTTGTTGTATTTGGGGTTGTTGTAAATTCTAACATTGCTTTTATAGGTATAAAACTCCAAGAATCTCTCATGGGTCAATCCCATTTGGAAAATTTGCTGCGGGATTTTGGGACTAGCTTGCTACTCAATGAAGTGGCAAGAATATAAATACAACTAAATTATTTCAAGGGACTCAGTGCAAACAAGATGGTTGTCGCATTGTAACAGGACATTAGAACTCTTGCTCAATGAAACATGACAGTGAAAGAGGCCATTCGGCTTTTCAAGGAAATTGGCTCTACAGGATTCCCACCATCTGGTGATTGCAAAAGACAATTTTTGGGAAGAAATGTATTGATTAGATGCATTCAGCCTTAAGGCTGATCTCCACTCTTGTCTTTGTTAAAGATCTCTTTCTTCCCTTTCCTTCCTTCCTCTCTCCCTCCCTCCCTCCCTCCCTTCCTTCCCAGTGGTTAGAATGCAGTATTGCAGGCTAACTCTGCCCACTGCCAGCAGTTCGATTTCCATCGGCTCAAAGTTGGCTCAGCCTTCCATTTTTCCAATGTGGGTCAGATGAGGACCCAGATTGTTGAAGGCCATAAGCCGACCCTGAAAACTGCTTAGAGAGGGCTGTAAAGCACTGTGAAGCAGTATATAAGTCTAAGTGCTCTTGCTAAGTGCACTTTCTCTCTCTCTCCCCACTCTCTGTGTGTATCAACTTAGTACCTCCAGAATGTTCTTGATTTATTTTTGCTGCAGTCAGACAGCAAGTCTCCAGAGTAGAAGGGGCTGAAAAAAAATCAAATGTAAGTCTACTGTTTGGTCTGAAGGAGACTCGGGAGAAGATCAGTAAATCTTTGCACAGAGAAGACTGGAAAAGGAAGAAGGTGGTTTTATTTCAGTTTGACACTGGCCAAAATAAAACCTAGAAAAAAGGACATCTGGAGGCCTATGATATGTCCCATAAACTATTAAAGAGAATGGATACCACACTTTTGCCCTTGGACTTGCTCACACAGCCTGCTTTTGAGACAATCCAATATCCTCCTATTATTAGGCTGTCCTTAGATTGAAATCTAATTCACAAATCCCTTTTGAGTTGGATACTTGATTAAACAACATTGGAATCTAAACTGGATTTTCAGCAGTGGCTGGTGGATACCTATATGGTGAGATTCAAATAGAGCGTTGTGTTGAATATTTTTTTAGAGTTACCTTGTTCTAGGTCCTTTCAAGGCCTTTCCTCCCACAGTTTTTAAAATTGTGCAACCTCTCAGTTTGGAATCTTCATTGACCCTTTAATGCTGCTTGCTTTTATATTTTGGTTACATTTAACATAAATATTTATTTTCTCCAAGGCTTGACAAGGCAATTTCTCAAGTGTGGAGGTGTCTGTATATAGATTTATATCTGTATCCAAATTAAGCAGGATATATGAAACTCATCAGGCTCTGCTCTCCTTCTCATGAATGGTTTTTTAAGCAGTATAAATACCTTAGAGCAACGGTTCTCAGCTTGTGATCTCTGGTCCCTGAGGGGGGGGAGGGCTGCGATGCATCACAGGAGGTTCGTGAAGGCTTAAAGAAATGTTATGATTTAAATCTTGGTGTTTGTGGCCATGGTCTGTGGCCATAAGAGGTACATATTTCAAGGAGGTCCATGGTGAAGAACAGGTTGAGAATCACTGCCTTATAGAAATACTTCTTCTCTCCTGCTGTGAAGAAGTCCTGGTTGGGAGCTTCTGTCTTATGCTGTCCGAGGTCCTGATATATATCAAACTATTCTAAAAATACAAGTTCCAGGTATACTTGTAAAAGAAGAAATAGACACCTTGTGATCTCTGGAACTTAAAATTATATTTATTGTACTTACTAAGCTTTCGTCAGCCTCTGCTGACATCATCAGAGTATTAAGCTACCCTTACAGAGATCTCTGCCTTTATATATCATTAATCAATTTAGCCCTTGCACGTGTGATAGGCCCTTCCAACCGCCTCCCATCTGTAATTAGCTCTGTTGTTTTTGTTACTGTCATGTTGGTCAAAGGAGGCTTACCTCTTGTTCTTGTTTTCTCCCCTGTCAGACCCAGCCTAGAATGCTTATCTCTAGGAGGTGATGTTAAGCTGCCAGCTACAGCAATTTGTTGCTTTGCTCATGACCTTGTGGTCGGCCCAGCTTGTTCTTCATTATTCCTGTCTGTTATAACTTGAAGCAGCTCTGCTGGGCTCCTCTGTATTTGGACAGGCCTGGCTGTGCCTTCATAGGATGAATCCACATGCCCAGGGATTGGGGGGGTGTCTTCGGTCCCTGCTCCCCAATGGAAAGTGGTCTCTGCTCCTCCTGCAGGGTCTTTTCTGGTGTCTCTGTGCTTGGTAGGCCAGTGGTAGTTCAATATGTCTATTGATAGAATTGCTGTTGGAAAACCAGGCTTCTTTTAGAAGGCGTCCTCCTTTAGTTATATCATGGGCAACGACCTCAGCCTCTTGAAAACTGAATGTGTGATTATGCTCCTGCATATGTGCTCAGATCTGAGAGCGCTGTTCTTTGCACTAGACAGTCAGTTCATGTTCGTGCACTCTGGTCTGTAGCCACTTGGCTGTTTCCCCTACATAATTGCTTGCACAATCACTACAGTTGATGCGATAAACCACTGAAGATGTCTCCTCCTTGGGTAGTGTTTCCTTTGGGGCCATCACTCTCATTCTTAGAGTTTGATCTGATTTGTGTGCCACTTTGACTCCATGCCCCAGGAGAATGTGTGCAGCATATCTATCTATCTATCTATCTATCTATCTATCTATCTATCTATCTATCTGTTGGTCTGAGCTCTGAGCTTGCAGTTAGATTGCAAACATTTCATCACCATTCAAGGAGACATCGCCAGTGTGCTTTGAATTGTGCTCATCTGTCAGAGCACTGGTCTTTAAATACCTTTTTATATGATGCAAATTAGTGTGGATGTTGTTTGTTCAGCTAATTCTGTGCTCCGTGTTACCAGTGCTCCGACAGACGAACACAATTCAAAGCACACTGACGATGTCTCCTTGAATGGTGATGAAACATTTGCAGCCCAATTGCCAAGCTCGTTGCTCAGCCCAACAGCCCAACTACCAACCTGAGCTATTTATATTCAAATACATTTCATATTTTTTTAAAAAATATTGAACTCCAGATCTTGCTGCCTATTCCTACATTCCTTAACATTGTCCAGACTATGGGTGGGTTCATCAGGGCCCTGAAGATCCTTAATCTTCTGTTTTGTTTTATTCTGATAGTCTATCTTTTCTGTAAGTGGGCAGAGCCCAAAATGATCTGCAAGCGGAATCCACGTGGACTGAATGACTAGGTCAGTGATGGCTAACCTTTTTGGCTCCGAGTGCCCAAAATGCATGCGCATGTGCATCCCCAAAATGCAATACGCACATGTTCCCTGCACATGCATCCTGCCCCCAGCGCATGCGCTCTACCCCTCGTGCATGTGTGTGCATCCCGCTGTCAGGATTCCAACACTTAACCCGATTTAAATCATGAGTCTCTAGCCAAACTCCAAAAGGATTTATTGGGAGTTAAAAGATGCGGCATTGCCAGGGTGTAACCGACTCTGAGACACATAATTCATTGTCACCCTTGATCCAGGTTTTCCCCCACCCCCTGGGTCTATCGTAATTCATATTCTCCAATGGGACACATCCATAGCCAAGAGTCATCAATTGCTCTCCAGTTAGAATTTTGCGTGGCAGAAGCTTCGGTCATCTAGAAACTATCTTTGAAAACATTTATGTAATGCAAGCTGCCCACTACTTCCCCCTCCTCCCTTTCTGTTGGCAACTCTGAAAGACCACAGAAATATTTTATGAGTTGACATCCCTGTGCATGTGCCCTCCACATGTGCCCGCCCCCATGCATGTGTGGCAGAGACCCAAAGACCAGCTGGCCAGCAGGAGGCACACGCATGCACGCACAGCGGAGCTGAGCTGGGGTAATGGCTCACATGCCCAAAAAGAGGACTCTGCATGCCACCTCTGGTACACGTGCCATAGGTTTGCCATCATGGGACTAGGCAAAGAAATACTTGTTGATTGGTTTATTAAGACATCTATATCATATGTTTCCAACTTCTAGTGCTCTGTACAATCTTATTCTCTTATTACAGACCTATCCACTGAGAAGTCAGTCCTGTTTACTTCCCCTATGGAAGTGACCTCGACTAATTTCTCAATGCATAGGTCTGTAATTGTGGTATTACAATATAGAATGTATTGTATGATCTAGCATTGTCACAAAGGGAGCTATTTCTGGCTTCCTCATTGCTAGCCTTTCTCTTCCTTTTCTCTCTGATTACTATCCACATATTTGCTCGCTTTAAGCGAAGTTTACAAATCATTGAAAACTTTTTTTTTTTAAAAAAGGAACACAGAGGCTTATAGTATTTTTCTTTGCTAATTTAGAATGGTGGGATTCATTAGAAAATTCAGAAATGTTAAATTCATTTGAATGAAAACGAATAGAAATACAATACAAATCAGACTAATTCGCTTACCACTTCTTGCATAAGTGATCAATGATGGACAGTTTGATGGTCCCTTTTGTTAAGGTTGTTTCTTTCATCAATTCTTCAAGTAAAAGACTGTTGTCCGTAAAAAAAGGGAGGGCTACAGGATATTATGTAGCATGCAGATAAGAAGAAGTCAAATGGGAAGGAGCAACTGTTTTATGTTTTAGATAAAGGGAAAAGTCTCTTCAGAATGGTTTGACCTTGATACTGCTACAAACCAGACCCCAGACTGTGATAAAGGTAAAGTTAACAGTTCCCCTCGCAGATATGTGCTAGCCATTTCCAGTTCTAGGGTGTGGTGCTCATCTCCGTTACAAAGCCGAAGAGCCAGCGCTGTCCAAAGATGTCTCTGTGGTCATGTGGCTGGCATGACTAAACACTGAAGGCGCATGGAACGCTGTTACCTTCCCACCAAAGTGGCCCCTATTTTTGTACTTGCATTTTCACATGCTTTTGAACTGCTAGGTTGGCAGAAGCTGGGACAAGTAATGGGAGCTCACTCCATTATATGCTGCTAGGGATTCGAACCGCCGAACTGCCGACCTTTCTGATCGACAAGCTCAGTGTCTTAGCCACTGAGCCACCGTGACCCCCTGTTTTATGTTTTATCCACCCCATATTCCTTATGGGAATTGGTAGAGATATATCTAATGGAACTGTAGATGCAAAAAAGCAGAGGCAACCATTTTATGATGATTCATCTGCCTGAGTCACTTCTGTGAGGGTTCCAAGTAACACACCAGAGGTGGCTATTCAGCAGGTTCTGACCAGTTCTGGAGAACCAGTAGCGGAAATTTTGAGTAGTTCACAGAACTGGCAAATGCCACCACTCACTGGAAATTTTACAGTATCTTTTCCCTGCCACGCCCACCAAGCCACGCCCACATAACCAGTAGTAAAAAAAATTGAATCCCACCATTGTAACACACCCATAGCAATCAAAACTCCAAGGCAGTTGAATTCGTCAAAGAATATATTTACTGGATATATCATATTGGCACGACCTGGTGAAAACCGACTCTAAATATTCTAATGGTTTTCACCTAATTAAAAGTAAGAGTTCTTCCACTTTCTCCCAACAATCAGTCCCATGGTCCAATCAGGATAGAGTCCAGTTGCTAAACAACTCCAGTTACCTCCTTCTGGACACCTGGTGGGAATGTCTTTGGTTCCCAAGAGAAAGTATTTTATTTTGGCTACAGCACCCCAGCTATCTCTACTCCCCTCTTCCTTTCCCACAGCTCCAGTTGTGGGAAGCCCCAAAATAGCCACAGCCAGGTAAGCTTCAGGGTTGACATTTCTTTGAGAGGGGCAACTATTCAAATGGATAAATAAAATAAATATGGCTGAAAGTTCACCCAGGACATTTTCCAAATTTCAACCAGTGGGGTCTTTTCTCCAGTGATTCATAAACCAACTCATTTAAGTTGTGATAAATAGTTTTTTTTTTTACTTCTGCTTTGGAAACATGCTGTCTGTCTGTCTCAGGGAAAGCTAGCAATAACATCTTGGCAATATTTTATTTGTTTAAAAAAGTAACATCTGTCAACAAAATAAATTCCTTGAGTCCAACTAGATATTATAACAATGGACATCCTAAGACAGGAAACCAAACAATAGTTCTTAGGGAAGATTGTTTTATGCTTTCTCTAGAGTCAAATGTTCATATAGTCTAAACACATAGCTGGTTTATTTTGGGCTACCAAAGAGCACCTTTCTAGTGTAACCCAAACAGGATTTGCAATCTTGACAAGTAGAGAGACTTATGTGGTTAGCACAATCCATTTACGGGAAGGCATTTTTGCTCTACGCCAGTAGAATAATGCATCCCATATTAACTCATCTCTTTCATGTTTTTCATTAATGCACATCACATCCACTAATGGAGCTGGGATGAAAACATAAAACATTTCTTCAGTATGCCTGGGTTCCCACATCATGCTAAGTCATAAATGAAAGCTGAGCAGCCAAGATCTGGATTTGCACAGTCTAAGCAAAACAAACCTCATTCTAACTTACTATGACTCTATCCTGACTAACAGTGGTTTATCAGTATCTCAGAAGGTTTTTATTAGGAGATGGCATTGAATCTTGCAATTGTCTACATGCAAATAATCTCTATAAAGCCTTAGTAAGACCACACCTAGAGTACTGCATCCAGTTTTGGTCACCACACTATATAAAAAAAAGATGTTGAGACTCTAGAAAGAGTGCCCAGAAGAACAACCAGTCTTCACCCCCTTTCTCTCATACTATCTAGACTGAGTTGCCTCATGCTCCTCTGGAATGCATCCCCTCCCTCCTGGGAATCCAGCCTACATTCCATCACATAAGAGTAAGACCACACCTAGAATACTGCAACCAGTTTTGGTCACCACACTATAAAAAAGAAAGAGTGCAGAGAAGAGCAACCAAGATGATTAGGGGACTGGGGGCTAAACATACAATGAATGCTTGCAGGAACTGGGCATGGCTAGTCTAGTGAAGAGAAGGACCAGGGGAGATAGCAGTCTTCCAATATTTGAGGGGCTGCCACAGAGAGAAAGGGATCAAGCTATTTTCCAATGCACCTAAAGGCCAGACAAGGAATAATGGATGGAAACTGAACAAGGAGAGGTTCAACCTGGAAATAAGGAGAAACTTTCTGACAGTGAGAGCAATCAACGCATGGAACAGAAGTTGCCCTCAGAAGTTTCAGGAGCTTGATCACTGGAAGCTTTCAAGAAGAGACTGGACTGCCATCTGTCTGAAATGGTGTAGGGTCTGCTTGTGTGTGGGGTTAGACTAGAAGACCTACAAGGTCCCTTCCAACTCTGTTAATCTGTTAAATCTTTAAATCTCAGTCACTAAGCTATAAATGTAACCCAGTTTATGGCACTGTATAGATCCTGGTAATGGGAACTATGTTTAGGAGGAAGAACTATGAGTGTTTTCATTCTGCATGAACCTACTCTTGACTTACTCATTTATTTATGGCCTGACTTTCCTTCAAGCACTTAAAATGGTAAATATAGTATACTTCTCTTAGTTGAAGTCCATAGCAACAACCCATAAAGCAGATTGTTAAATGCAACACCAACTTTGCTTTAGATCTATTTATATGGATCAGTGATTCCTTATTAATGGGATGGTAATGGCCTTGAAAGTTCTTGGTAAACCATCCATGGCTAGTCTAGTGAAGAGAAGGACCAGGGAAGACATTGCCCAGGTTCGACTGTTCGCCAGTTACGCCCATACCTGGACCGAGATGCCCTTCACACGGTCACTCATGCACTTGTTACGTCCCGACTCGACTACTGTAATGCTCTCTATTTAGGACTGCCCTTGCATACCATCCAGAGGTTTCAGCTGTTGCAGAATGCGGCTGCGTGGGTTGTGATGGGAGTCTCCCGGTACTCCCATGTTACACCCCTCCTGCGCAAGCTGCACTGGTTGCCAGTTGCCCTCCGGGTGAGATTCAAGGTGTTGGTATTAACATTCAAAGTCCTTCATGGCTTGGGTCCGGGGTATCTGCGGGAGCGTCTCCTGCCAATATCGAATACCGATCACCCTGTGGGTACACACAGATGGGGACTCCTCGGGGTGCCATCTGTGAGACAGTGTTAGTTGGTGGTGCCCCGGGGAAGGGCCTACTCTGTCACAGCTCCTGCCTTGTGGAACCAACTACCTCTGGAGCTCTGTTTGGCTCCTGATCTCCGCTCTTTCTGCCGCGATTTGAAAACCTGGCTGTTTGAGCAGACCGGGCTGGACTGACCTCTGGGGGTGGGGTTAATTAGTTTTAAATTTTAAATTAGTTTTAAATTAGTTTTAGTTATTGGGCTTGTTTAAGTTTAATTCTTTTAAAATATTTATTGTTGTATTTTAGTTGTGAGCCACCCCGAGTCCTTTTGGAGAGGGGGCGGCATACAAGTCTAATTATAAATAAATAAAATGATAGCAGTGTTTCAATATTTGAGGGGCTGCCACAGAGAGGAGGGGGTCAAGCTATTTTCCAAAGCACCCGAAGGCCAGACAAGAAATAATGGATAGATACTGAACAAGGAGAGATTTAACCTGGAAATAAGAGACATTTTCTGACAGTGGGAACAATCAACCCATGGAACAGAAGTTGCCTTCGGAAGTTGTGGGAGCTTCATCACTTGAGACTTTCAAGAAGAGATTGGACTCCCACCTGTTAGAAATGGTGTAGGGTCTCCTGCTTGGGCAGGGGGTTGGACTAGATGACCTATAAGGTCCCTTCCAACTCTGATTATCTGTTATCCATTATCTAATGAGACCCTATCCTTTCTCTTTTAGCATGATCCAGCATGCACACATCCAAACTCTATGTTTCAAAGGTTGATGAGGTTACTGTCACTCTTATTCTGCAATTTTTGGCTCTGTAAAATGTGCAAAAACTATCAGACCTAACTTCATTCAGGTTTTTCCAGCTTCCATCCAAAAGCCTTCCTAAATATTTGATTGAGCTAAAATCTTCAGGATTCACTTCCATTGCTGATTAAGTCTCAGCTTCCACCAATTTGGCACTTTTTTAGGTGTCTTAGATTTCAATTTCATCAGCCTCCACCAATTTGGCCAACAATCAAGAAGGCTGAGGGATAGTAAAGGCAGTAGACACCTTATCTGGAGTACTGGGAATTGCTTTGTGGATAGGAGAAATTGGCCTTCCTAGACACTCAACACTGCAAGGTAGATAAGTATCTTTATTGCATGCTAGGATGAAGCACCTTTAAACAGGTGATTGTTCCGTCAGCCTAAGATTGCCACCTCCTTTTAACATTCACTGCAGCTTAAGTCTGATTCTTCTTTTAACCACCTTTAATATGATTTAATGGGTTATTTTTTTAAATGGCTTGTACTTTCTGGCTTTGGAGTGGGCCAAGAATGGGCTGGGTTTTTTTTTTTACATAACTAACCTCTGAGAAATGTTCCTTAAAGTAGCCCTTCTATTTTCTTCCTTTTGCACTAAGCAAACCTAACTCTTCTTTATGGTGGTCCATCAATGGGCCACTAAATTGGGGATGTGTGGAGAAAAACGGAATGCTGAAAGAATTCTTGTGGTGATAAATAAACCCATTAGTTTTCAGTCCAGCAAGAAAATGTCCTTATCCTTACCTTCAGTTGCTCAGAAATATTTTGGATGGGAGCCCTTTCATATGCAGGTAGTCCTCAACATATAACTTATAACCCAAAATTTATATTACTAAGCGAGAAAGTTGCGAAGTGTGTTTTGTCCCATTTTGCAACCTTTCTTGCTACCGTTGTTAAGTGAGTCACTGCAGTTATTAGTATTATGGTTATTTAGTGCATCAGGCTTCCCCACTGACTTTGCTTGTCAGAAGGTCACCAAAGGGGATCCCATGAGCCTGGGACACTTGCAACCGATCAGTTGCCAAGCATATGAATGTTGATCGTGTGACCCTGAGGGTGCTGCATTGTTGCAATGTCATAAGCATGAAAAACAGTCATAAATCCGTGAAGTGGGTATGTGGGGTCTCTAACAATGCTTCGAGCTCTAAGCACATAGTGCTTATAAGAAGTATGCTGAATAAAGGGAAGCAAGCTTCCTATAATCTTCTCAGTTGTCCTTACCACTCTCTGTAGGGACTTTCTATCTGAGGCGCTACTGCCACCAAACCAGACTGTGATGCAGTTTGTTAAAACGCTTTCAATTGTGCCTCTGTAAAAACTGACCAGGACAGAAGGAAAAAGTTGTTCTCTCCTCATTCTGATGCAGGAAAAGCAGGTGCTGGTTTGCACACCCCAGTCAAAAGCTCTTGTGTTAGTATTTTCTCATAAATTTGTAATCCTTTTACACAATTTGGGTTAAGGCCCCACAGAATCCCTGTTGTCATTTCATGGATGATGTCTGGAGCCGCCTTTCTATCATTCAGTACATTGGCCACCTAAGAAATATAGATGTCCCTGAACCACCTTTGGGGGAGTGTGGGGGGAGACAGGGAAGGCAAAATTCCCTGCCAGAAATAGCTCTTCCATAAGTAGAAGTGACGGTGTGGTTCCTGGCAGGGGAGTTATCTTATGACCGCAGAGCTTGGACAATGAAAAGCAGATCATCTCAGGTCACGTACTTGCTTAAGCTCATGATGGAAGACATCTGTTCGGTGAAATATTTGAGAATTCCCATAGGGCAGCAGGAACACACCTACTGAAGCAATGACCTGAGCTCTCCAACTGCTCTTCTCCACTTAAGCATTCTCTCTCTCTCTCTCTCCTTTCCCAAAGTTTTGCTTTCAGCCCCATTTGACAGTGTGAAACCCAACGAATCTCAAAAGGAATGAAACCAGCTGCTTGGGATTGGAATCACGGGGTGCCCCTGGGTTGATTCCATGACGGTTCGTAGCCAATGTTAGGGAAAGCCAGGGGAAGAGAGCAAGGGCTGACGTCTTCCCTCTGACGAACCCTACCGAGGAGGACAATGGGGCTCCGATCCTGGGAAAGGACCGACAGACATGTGGGAGTCTTAGCCTTCGGCGTGTGACCCTCTGACTTCCACAATTAAAGATTCCAGGGACATGCTACATGATTGGGAATAGGAAAAAGCTCAGCATCTCCCTCCCTCTTTCTTCCTCCCCCCCGCTCTCTCCTCTCCTCTTTCTCTCCCTCTCTCCCTCTTTATCTCTCTCCCTCTCTCCCTCCCCCCTCTCTTGCCATCTGCCAAACGCTAGCATGCTTTCTTTGAATCCATTCGTGACATTCAGCAGTTTTTTTTTGCTGCTGAACTGAGAGACAATCTGCTATCAAGTTCCAGTTAGCAATTTCATTCTATTTATATTCTCTCTCCCCCCGTCTTCCACCTCCCTCCTACCTTCCCTCTCAACCCATGATCTAAGCAAATAATAATAACAACCATAATATTTGTGGCTTGGTTGTTGTTGTTTTTTTTAAAGAAAAAGAACCCAGATCTTCAGGCTTGACATAGAAAAGGAGAAGAGAGTCTCGTTGGCAGGAGGGTGCCCTGTAATTTCATATTTGTGCCAGCCTTAATAAGTAGATCATTGGGTGTAGAGGGACTGCCTTTTTTTGGTGGGGGGGGGGAACGTAAGTAAGTAGAGACATACTGCACCATTTCCTGATTCACTGAGCTCCAGAGGGCTGCTGGCTGTGTGCGGCAGGGGAGGTGCTAGAACTGATCAGGCAGAATAATTTTATACATTACTGAATCAGTGCAGGAAGAACCTGGAGGGACAAAGCATCAACTCATCCTCGGACTGCATTGTGAAATCCTCACGCGGTCTTCTCCAGCCATGCTCTGAGACATCTGGGCATTTCTTTCACCTCTCACCCACCCACTCATTCACTCACCCACCCACCATTTCTCTCCCTCTTTTTTCTTTCTTTCTTGCTCCCCACTTCTCTCTTCTTCCCCCCCACCCCCAACTGTCAGTTTCCCCCTCCTCCTGGTGTGAATGACAACGTCTGATGATGGCCCTTGTTATGGAACCTATTAGCAAGTGGACGCCGAAGCAAGTAGTGGACTGGATGAAAGGTAAGGCTCTTTTCTCTCATGCAACCTTGCTTACCGGCTCCCTCTCCCTGGCTAACCTGGGCAGTTGGACCAGGAAACGTTGTTCTGCCCTTCCTCTCCATCTCTGGGTGTGTGTCGATTGCATGCAGAGTTTCTCTGCTTTTGGGAGAAGGGCTGGGGGTGGAGAGGGGGGGAGGGAGACGGGCTCATGTGCTGTCTCACACAAGTGAGCTTGGCTGGGAGACCCAGCTAAATGAAAAGGCTCTTCAACCTGGAAGTGCCTCTTGACAGGGAACTAATGGAAGCATGGACACGGAACTGTTGGAGATGCTGCGGAGCTTTCAGAATGCAACTTCCCCCCTCTCCTCTTTAGCCATTGCTTGGTGTAATGAGCCACTGTGCAGCTGGTCCTTCTCTTTCCCTCTCCGGAGGTGTCTTTCAATGTCCTGATTAGCCTTTTGCTATAATCACAAACAGGTGACACAATGCAGCTAGCCTTATAAGGCTGCAGCTGCTGTATCTAGTTTGGGAGGATATATATGTTTTTATTTTAATGTGATGGAAGGATGGGCACCCTCATTTCCTAAACCCTTGGCACATTGCTGATAGCCTGGCTTTTCTGCCCAACCACCCTGTAGCTTCGGTCTTGGAGACCAAACCTCCTAGGTGATGAGCGATCAGCACCACGGACAGTTCAGCCATAGCGATATATGGGGAGTGTGATGGAGACAAGAGAGAGTGCAAGCTTGCTAAGGGAACTCTTTAGGGCAACTTGTCCATAGGGTTGATGGAATCTCCCTTCATCCCCCCAATCAGTCCCAGACATTGTGTGCCATTGCCGACAGACAGTGTGAGGCAGCGTGGTTTCCCTCCTCCCCACTTCCCTTAGCTGCTCTTCCGACAGGTGTAATTTTGACCAAGAGGCATGGGGAGTTGCTTGTTGCTGATCACGTAGTTGGCATCTCTTTCTCCATGTCCAAGCAAAGAGATGGGAGAAAGGAAGACTTTTGTATAGTTAAAAGGTGCCCGTTCCAAACATGCAACTCCCTGCATTTTATTATTTTTTCCACCTGACTTTTTCCTTTAATGTGCTCGCCACGGTAAATTATACACCTTGATGGATTGTGTGAAATTGCACTGCATGAGTTTGGGGGGTGCCATGCTTATTTGTCCATGTGGCATATACTTTCATTTCCTAGGCTATTATACTAAAAGGCCTTCCGATTTTTTTAAGGTGTCATTTTATTAAATATAAACCTGGAGGCTGGTTTTCTGTTTGCATGCAAAATGCATGAGAAGAAAAGACGGTGCAGTTGCCTTCTATTAAAAGAAAGATGAAAAATCTCCTTTGAGTCGAGATCAAGTGCTGGTGACTTCATGGCCAGGGCTGCATTAATTTGAGGAGAGCAATAAGGAAGTGATTTGCTTTCAGGGATTATTATTATTATTATTATTATTATTTTCCTTCCCAGCTTTTTGGGTGGTCTGGTGGTCTTCTACCCAGGTTACTAATCAGATACAACCCTGCTTAGCTTTTGGAAGATTGGTCAGGTTAACTAAGTGTCGCCATCTGCTGTGTTTTGTGTTTAGGATACTGGTGTCCAAAAGATTTTGTGATTGCACAATTTGTGATATTTGGTTTTCAGTCTCCATAGAGACTTTTATAGCATGCCATCAATATAAAGGAAGACATAGTTCCATGGGTGTTCAAAAATGCACCTTCTTCTACCTTCTACTCCCTGGTGCATACAGAATTTCTATAAATGTATTTTCTCAGCAAAATACTGTCGGGTATCTACAACTTCCATCTCAAACACGTCATTTCAATACAAGATATGATCCCTTTGGATTCCGTATGTAAAAAAAAAATCCTTCACAAAGTTTGTTTCGAACTTTTAATTTGGTGAGTGGGGTAGGATAGGGTAGGGTGTCATTGCCACAAACTAGGTCAGCCAGAAAACATCTAACAGTTATTTGCTGCATGAGAGAACAAGACACAAAGAGAATCCTGGAAATACAATTTCAGACCACCTCTGTAGATTTTACTCGCGGGGAGTGAACTTGAACAGATCAAGAGATACGTGTTATTTCTGAGCACATACAAACCGAATTCCACCAGACGGTAGTTCTCATTTGACAAAGACTTGATAATATCTCCAAAATTAACTTTGGGGGAAAATCAAAATATGGTCTTTTCATAGCACAGAGGATGGAATAAGAATGTGTCCCCATCCCGCCTCATCCCCTCGGCACCTGGTTTTTTAAATAAGAAATACTACTTATGTCCGAATCATGACTAAATGTTTGCAAATCTGTTTTCCCTTATTCACTGCTGGGCAGCAGAAAATCACTACTGAGAGAAAATATACCATTCAATTATTTTATCCCTAACAGGTTTCATGAGGGCTGAGTGTGGTTAGCTAATGGACATAAAACTTTAATTTCTGCATTCTAAATATTTGCCAGTGAATCAGGTTAAGGAGCTGTTGAATTGGTTTTCATTCTGGTTCTGACGGCAGGCTCTGCTTGAATTCCTGTACGGTATTCACTAAGTGTGGGAAATTCTCTTTAAAGCAAGGATCACAGACTCCTGAATGGGAGACCTTGGACTTCTATCTTAAGGTTTGTGGGGCAGGCAAAAGAAGTATGTTGTTCTGACCAAGGCTTCCTGAGACCATAATTAAGCACACTCTTAGTCAAAATAACTCTTGTTTTATTTCAACGCTGGGAATTATTTATTTATTTATTTATTTGTTTTGACTTGTATGCCGCCACTCTCCAGAAAGGACTCGGGGCGGCTCACAGATAAAAACACAGAACAATAAATTAGTTAAAAAGAAATTAAACTAAACAAGCCAAAATACAAGTATAAAAATGAATTAAAATCGAATTTAAAACCCACCCTCTCCCCTAGGAGATCAGTCCAGCCCAGCCTGTAAAAACAACCAGGTTTTTAGATCGCCGAAAGAGGAGAGATCGGGAGCCAGCCGAGCTCAACGGGTAGCTGGTTCCATAAGGCGGGGGCCGATGCAGAATAGGCCCTTCCCCGGGTCACTGCACTGTTCATTCCCAGCCTGTAATGAGTCCCAAACATTCCCTCAAGATGAGCACCCACCTTTATCTCCTTTGAATTGCTGCCAACAACTAAAGTGCCAAATTAACTGGGGGAAAAACCAGCCAAAGTACAAAGTTCACAAGAGCTTCAAGGTTTAATCCAAACAGAATGAACAACTTTGCTTCCTGCAAAGATTTCTCTACCTTTGCACTTCCTTTATACCTTACAGGAGGGGCAATCATCTCCCAGCCTTACTCCTGAGTTGCCCCTTTTGTCTCAGCTGCTCTTGCCTTCTGGTAGCTCTGTGCACATGTGCACTGGGAACAGGCTCCCCTGGTTCCTTTGCTGTCAGATTCTGGAGGCTCCAAAATCAGCACATAACTCCCAGGTGGTCCTGGCTCCATCTCTGCATCGGATGCAGGACCCTCGTCTGAGTTCTCTCCAGATTCCCAGACTGCTCCCCGTTCTTCCCCACTGTCCGATTCCACTGCCATCTGCACAGGCTGCTGGTGAACCACAACACATGTAGAGACTCAACAAGAGTTCATTCAGGTAGTCCTTGACTTTCAGCAGTTCATTTAGTGACTGGTTGAAGTTACAATGGCACTGAAAAAAAGTGTGTGATGACTTTTTTATGCTTACCACCGTTGCAGCACCCCCATGGTCACCTGATCAAAATTCTTACCCTTGGCCATTGACTCCTATTTATGATGGTCACAGCATCCTAGGGGGCAGGTCACGTGATTCCCCTTTTTGTGACCTTCTGGTGAGCAAAGTCGGTGGGGAAACCAGATTCCCTTAACAACCGTGTTCCTAATTGAACAATTGCTGTGATTCACTTTAACAAAGGTGGCCAGAAAGGTTGTACAAGGGGACAAAGCAAAGCTCACTGAACTGCTGTCTTGCTTAGCAACATAAATGCTGGGCTCCGTGGTGGTCGTAAGTCAAGGACGACCTATATTTACTTTAGAGTTAATAGAGTTAAAATAGCATTTAACTCTATGCATTTAATCCTCTCACACACACACACACACACACACACACACACACGCTGTCATGCCCCTGTCGGAGTCTGAATCTGAGAAGGAAGACAAACAGCTGACAGGGAGCGGGAAGGTGGCTCTGTTGGCTGTGGAGGAAACTGGGGAAGGGCAAAGTCCAGCTGAGCAGAGCAGGGGAGAGTGAGAACAAGGGAGAGGGAGTTCAGAAGAAGACCCAGGCCCACCCCCCTCTTCACCCTAGGGCACAGAGGGAGGAATGGAGAAGAGAGCAACATGGGTTGCATGGCTTACAGGGAATGAAAGGACCCTGATTCCCTTCACTAGGCACACTTGAGAAGAGACTTTAAAGGAGAGGCAGCTGAGAGTGGCGTTTGATGGGAACAAACGTGAGTTTATCTTGTGTTGATTGTGGTTATCTGTATTCCTGACATCCTCCCAATTGGATTGATTTACTGCCGTTCCTTCACATCTGGAATTCCTTCTCTTGCCCTGCCGAACTAATTACCTCATTTTGCCTTGATTGGACTTATATTTACAGTTTTTGTTGACCACATTTTGGACTTGATTCTCTGCAGCCAAAGGCTGTTCCTGGGAGAGCTTTTCTCCAGCTAAAGGTAATCTGGACATTGGGGGCAAAGTTGGAGCTAATAACAGGACTCCTACTGATTAGTTGACTGTGTTGCCTTTGTGCCATGCCCCGGATCATCTCTCTCTCTCACACACACACACACACCAACTCTTCTGGCATTTTGCAAATTACAGTTTGGTGGAAAGTGCTGGATGAGGTTCAGGAACAAAAGTCAAGGTTTAGGAAGGCTGCAAGTTGGTGGAAATGAAAGCATTCCCTCCCCTTGTTCTAAGGTCCTTCCATGGTATTTAAGAGTGGCTTCTGATAGTAATTCCAGCAAGGTAAGGGGAACACTTGGCTGTGTGTGCAATTCTTCAGCCTTCCTCTCTTCATAGAAAATTAACAGCAGCCCAGTTTTTTTGTATCCTGGTCTGCCTCCCCCCCCCCCTTGTGTGTAGCTTAGCTCCGAGATTCTCCAGAAAATATGGCGTCATGCTTGGGCTTCTTTGTCTCCTGCATTTCTTATGTCATGAGAAAGAAGGGAGATTCCTTGAGGCATTTCTGAGTAATATTTTCCTCCAAACTGTTGCATAATTGAAAAGGGAGTGTGGTGTGTGCAAGCAAAGAAGCAGTGCCTTCAACAGTGGGCTTTTGAAAGGAGTCCAGCAGGCTGGCTTCATCTTTAAAACCATTTTTGTGCTATTTTGACAATAAAATAATGGGGGCTTTCCCATTAGCATTTTGCGCTGGAAAGAGAACGCCGACTTTGATCAGATTGCCAGCGATGAAGAAAGGAAAACCGTGGGCTTAAAACGTGGTGCTGCCACTCAACTGTAATGCTCGTTTACTTGTCTAGAAGGAGTGCAGGAGCTTGTCCACTCTAGAAAGAGTGCAGGGAAGAGCAACAAAGGTGATTAGCGGACTGGAGGCTAAAACATATAAAGAATGGGTACAGTATGTCTAGATTGATGCAGGAATTGGGTATGTCTAGTTTGATGAAAAGAAGGACCAGGGGTGACATGACAGCAGTATTCCAATATCTCAGGAGCATCCAAAAAGAAGAGGGGATCAAGCTTTTCTCCAAAGCACCTGAGGGCAGGACAAGAAGCAATGGGTGGAAACTAATCAAGGAGAGAAGCAACCTAGAACTAAGGAGAAATTTCCTGACAGTGAGGACAATTTTTTTTTTTTTTATTTTTAATTACATTTATATGCCGCCCTTCTCCGAGACTCAGGGCTTACAATTTTGGGATGCAACCCAGTGTGCTCAGCAATAGCCTTCATTCCATTGCATATGCCTGCTTATTACTAAGCGGCAATTAATCAGTGGAACTACTTGCTTCCAGAAGTTGGAAATGTTCCAACACTGGAAGTTTTTAATCTCAGAAGGGAAAGGCGGAAGGAGGAAGGAAGGAAGGAAGGAAGGAAGGAAGGAAGGAAGGAAGGAAGGAAGGAAGGAAGGAAGGAACCCTAACCCTAACCCTAACCATTTGTCTGAAATGCTTTAGGGTTTCCTGCCTAAGCAGGGGGTTGGACTAGAAGACCTCCAAGGTCCCTTCCAGCTCTGTTATTCTATTGTCCAAATGAAGGGCAAGATGTGGCTGATGTTTGTTTTTGGTGTAATGGATCAAAATCACCCTCGGTGCTATGCCTGGTCGTCACAAAATGGATTGGTTGCCTTGATCTACGTTCAGGGGTGGGATGCTACTGGTTCTGGCCAGCTCTACAGAACTGGTAGCTCTGAAGAGCAGCAGACACAGAAGCGGTTCTGTGTCTGCTGCTGTTTGGCCCACCTGCCCACCTGAGCTCTTACCTGACCTTTATTTCCTGTTTTATCAACCTCAGCTGCTTTGCACGCAAAATGTAATTACCGAATTGGTAGAAATGCCAGTTGAATCCCACCCCTGCTATGTTGCTTTGTTTCAAACTGTACAGAGACAACACTGTCAGAGTCTTGTTTAAGGCATAGAATTCTGAAGAATTCCTCTTTATTTTATTGTACAAGGTGGGGTGAGGAGGTAGAGCTTTAATTGAAAGGAAGCATTCTTATTATTAACGTATTAGGTTTGTTCGCCCCCTTGAGTTATTTAGAAAAAAAAAGTAAAGGCGGGATATACATAAATAAAATTTGCAGAATGCAAATTAGGAAAACTTGTGTGGCTCAAATGTGACTCTGCATAGCACCAGAAAGCACAAGGGAGCATCAGTTCCCACCTGAACCAAGAAAGACATGGAGTCACTTCTGAGTACAGGTGATCCTTGAGTTATGACCGTAACTGAGCCCAAAATATCTGTTGCTAAGTGAAACAGTTGTTAACTGAGTTTTGCCACATTTTATGACTTTTCTGGCCACAGTTGTTAAGTGAATCATTGCACTGGCTAAGTTAGTAACAGGGTTGTTAACATAATCTGGATTCCGCATTGGCTTTGTCAGAAGGTTGCAAAAGCGGATCAAATAACCCCAGGTTATTGCAACCATCATAAATATGAACCAGTTGCCAAGCATCTGGATTTTTATCACATGACCCTGGGGATGCTCAGTGGGTCGTAAGTTGACAAACAGTCATAAGTCACTTTTTTCCAATGCCGTTGTAAAACTATTGTAAGTCAAGGATGACCTGGAGTTTCATTTATTGCACCTCCTCTATGGACTAGAGCAAAGGTCTTCAAACTTGGCCAGTTTAAGACCTGTGGACTTCAACTCCCAGAATTCCTGAGCTAACATGACTACAGGAGGAATTAAACTGGCCAAGTTTGAAGACCCCTGGACTAGAGGTCTCCAAAATTGGCAGGTTGTGCAAGACTTGTGGACTTCAACTCCCAGATGACTGGGAGAAGAATCCTGGGAGCTGAAGTCCACAGCTGCCAGTTTGGAGTTGCCAAATTTGGAGACCTCTGCTATAGAAATATTAAATACTCACCCAACTAAAGTGGCTGTTTGCATGACTACTGACATACTCTGGGAATCACTAGGGAGGAGGTGTTTTAACCTTCCTTCCGACCAAACTTTTCATCCTTCATTGAATCTTTTCCTTACGGAATACAGCCCCTTCCCCCAGGGAATCCAGACTACATTCCACCACAGGCAATGCCTTTTGGAATGTCAATTCATCGGCGTCTACAAGGCTGACTTTCCCCACACTTGATTTTGATCTTTCGTGATGGAACATTCCCCATTTCGTCAAAAACTTTCAAATGGGACCAGTCATGCAGGGCTTCAACAAAGGAGCTTCAGTGCACCAGGCAGTGCTGAATTAACTCTCTGAACCCTTGAAAGCAGCTGAATCATTTCCCAGGCTGGTGCCATGGCTCTCTAGAGCTGGCTTGTAAATCGTGGGTGACGCTATGGCTGTTTTTAAGTGTGGCCAACCAGGTGCTGGATTTGTGCTTGGGAATGCTCCAAAGTCCCCTTGATTCAGAAGCATCTGTAGCCCTCCCAAACATCAGAGCTGATTAATATTCTGTGCGATTCCTGTCCTAATGTGTCATTTATTTTAGAAAAATAGAAAACGATGATCTTATCCAGGCACTGGGGGAATTATTTTTTTTAAACCAAGTATTTAGAATGCAAATTGGGCCTCATCAGCCTTTCCCAACCAGCTCACTGTTGCAATCCATCGCATTGGGAACATGTCCTTGGCAATGTTCACCCCAGGTACAGCCTTCTTAGCATCCCTTGTTAAAGTCTCCACAGGACTTAAATTTAACTCTTTGCAGTTAATGCTGAGCTGAAACGTGTCCTGCTGTTTCTCAAAAATGGCTATATTTTCGTTCTCTACCATGAGGCTTCCTTGGCTCATTGCATTTTCCAATCCAATATAAAAAATAAAATCCAAGAAAGGGAATTGCAGGCAGCCTTTGGCTTGCAACAGTTCATTTAGTGACCCTTTGAAGTTACAACAGGGCTGAAAAAAGCGACTTATGACACTTAACAACAGTTGCAGCTTCCTCGTGATCAAAATTCAAGATGCTCGGCAACTGGCTCATATTTATGATGGTCGCAGTGTCCCAGGATCGTGGGATTGCTTTTTGTAACCTTCTGTTGTGGTTCACCGGCAGCAGGAGAGTGAGGACTCAGATGAGGGGCCTGTGTGTGATGTAGGGATTGGGCCAGGACCATCAGGGAGTGGAGTGCTGCCTTCAGAGCTTGTGGAGGCTGGCAGCAGTGATGAAGAGGACCCAGAGGAGACTATGTCCAGTGCATGTGTGTGCAGGGTTGCTCAAAGGAAAGAGCAGCTGCAGCAGCACGGGCGACTCAGGAGTAAGGCTGCAAGGTGATGGCCACTCCCTTAAGGGATAAAAACCAGCCCTCAGAGGTGGGATTCTTTGCAGGAAGCAAAGAAGTTCTTGCACTTCAAGTCTTGTGGAAGTTTGGACTATCCTGGTTTGTGTTTGGAGACTTTTGGTTTTGATTATTTCCTTGCAATTTAATCTAGTGTTCTTGGTAGCCTTGCACAACCTTGACAGGGCTTGTTCTTATCTAGGACAATTCATTTTTAATAGCGTTTTACTGTGAATGAACGGAATTCACAGAGAAGCATTAAAAAAAGTTTTGCTTTTATCTCTGTTTGGTGTTTGTTTGCTTTGAATGAGGCTTGGGTCAGAACACCTTCTCACGAGCAAAGTCAATAGGGAAACCAGATTCACTTAACAACCATATTACTATGTTAACAACTGTGGCAAAAATGGGGCAAAACTCACTTAGCAAATGTCTCACTTAGCAACAGAAATTTTGGGCTCAATTGCAGACGTAAAGTCGAGGTCTACCTGTACTTCAGGATGTCAGGAGGAGCTTCCTCTCAGCACTAGCTGTTGAGCAGTGAAGCAGACTGCCTCATGAAGTGGGTAAAGGTTTTCAAAGGGAGGCCGGATGGCATTGATTGATTGGCAATGCCTTTGGTGACTTTGAGGTATGTGGTCTTCAATTTTGGTGACTTTAACCTATGTTTCTCAACCTTGGTGAGATATGTGGACTTTAACTCCCAGAATTTCCCAGGCAGCCATTCTGGGAAATGTCTATGGAGATTCTCCATCATCCAGGTCATGGTTGTCCCAACAGTGCTTTTTGAAGAGGCCACTGGACTTTCTTCTTCGAAGACAGCTGAAGGAGCTTCTTGGATGAGAAGCAAAACCTCTTCAAAGAAAAACCAGAAAGTCCAGAGGACTCTTGAAAAAAGCACCTTTGGGACATTCTGGGAGTTGAAGTCCACATACCTTAAAGTTGGTAAAGTTGAGAAATACTTCTTCACTGAATCTCAGCAGGTAGTTGGAATAGATGAGGGGTGTCAAACTTGATTTCATTGAGGGCCACATCAGGATTGTGTTTGACCTCGGGGGTGTGTGTGTGGCCAGGGTGGGCATGGCCAGCTTGATGTCAGCTCTGTCGGGGGCACCTATGGTAGCCAAGTGCTAAGGCAGGATATCCCTCAGTCCCTCCCTCTTCTCATTATAATCTTCCTTCCTTCCTGAGACCAGATCTTCTCCCTCCTTTTTCTCCCGATGCTCAAAGCAAACATCCTGAATGATGCGGAGCCATGGCACCCATGACAGCCTCTTGCAGCCCCCTGCCAGTGAAAATGGAGCTTGGGAGAGGGGGGGGTTTACCGAGCTCTGTTTTTCCTGGCAGATTAACTGTCAGCTGGTCATTTGCTGTTTCCAGGGTGGCAGCGGGGGCCAGATCTAATCATCCCATGGGCCAGATCCAGTCCGCAGGCCTTGAGTTTGACACCCCTCGAATAGATGAACTCTTAAGATCCTGTGATGACCTGGAGTATAACACAAATGTAACAAAATCCAAAATGTAAATAAATGTCCTTTAATGCCTCCAACTTGGCCCCACTGTTCAATAATTCTCAGTTGGAGATAAAACGTACTCAGAAATAGTCTTCAAAAGAAGGTGAAATAAAAACCAAACAAACTACAATGACAAAATTTCCACAACGGACCAGGATAAGTAATTACCAACTTCAAGGCACAGTCTGTTGGAAGGATGCCAACCAAGATAACTTCCACCCAAAATAAAAAACGTTTTGCTTCTGGCAATGCTGTGTTGTAATCATCTCTCTTATATACTAGTCTCCCCAGCTGCAACCAATGAGGAGGATCATGGACTCTTCCTCTCTCATAAGCCAAGTTGTTGCCTTCTCCGTTCCTCCCTGTGTGTCCTAGGATGAAGAGGGGATGGGCCTGGTTCTTCCTCTGACTGCCCAGCCAGCCTCTGCACCTCCCCAGCCTCCTCCACAACCTCCAGAGCCACAGCTCCACTCCCTGTTGGCTGTTCCTCCTCTCCCTCAGAGTCTGACTCTACTAAGGGCATGACAGATCCCTTCCCATGTGCCGATTCTATGCCTTTAAGATTCATTTGAAATGTAAGAAACTGGGAAGGCTTCAGGCTGCCAGTGCATTGATTGGTATGCATGGGAGTCTTATCTTTCATGGCACAATTTCCTAATGGGGAAAAAAAAAGCAATGATGCCACCTTCTTCCCATTTGCAAAGAATCTTGAAAGCAACTATTATCAAAATGAATGAGAATCGGTAGGGAGGAAAGCAGAAAGAGGGGACTGTTTATTTCACTCAGCTCCATTGGTTTTGTAGTATCAGGTGGTTTGCCATTTCAACAGCCATATCAGAAAAAGAAAAGCTATAACTCAGATGTGCTTTTCATGCACAAAATCCCTGGTTTAAGAAAGAACCATGCCTAAAATCCCAGAGAATGAGTGCTAACAAGAATAAGTATGGAGCTACATGCAGCAATTCTTAATGAACTTTATATACCCATATAAGCAATAGCAGTTCCATAGTGTTTGCTACTAAATAGAAGAGAACATTTATAGCCCAGGGTTGAACTTTTTTTTTTAATTCATATTTATATGCCGCCCTTCTCCAGAGACTCAGGGTGGGTTACAATTTTTGGAGCACAATCCAATGTGCTCAGCAATAGCCTTCATTCCATTGTATATGCCTGCTTATTACTAAGCGGCATTTTTACAAAGTCAGCTTATTGCCCCCAACAATCTTGGGTCCTCAATTTACCTACCCCAAGAGGATGGAAGGCTGAATCAACCTGTGGAGAACTTTGGAGTCCTTGGTGCTCTCTGGGCTTGGTTGTTTCCTTGCAAACATTTTATTACCCAGGTAGGGAACATAATCAATGCTAGAAGACAGAGGGATTGTGGATTGGAGGAAGAGGAAGAGAAATTTAGGGTCCTTGGTGGTTTCTGAGCTTGGCTGCTTTCTTGCAGACATTTCATGGTCCAACAAGGGAAAATCATCCATGCTTGAAGGGAGTGGGGTTTCTGGAGTGGAGGAAGAGAAGGGGAGGAGGAAGTAGTAGTAGTAAGACTGTGGGGTAAGACTGTGAGCTTGGTTGCTTTCCCTCAAACATTTCATTACCTTCTTTAGTGAAGATGCTACCTAGTTGGCTAATGAAACATCTGCAAGAAAACAAACCAGCTCAGAGAACATCAAGGACTCCGTAGTGTTCGATGTCAAAGCTATATAATCCATATTATCCTTCAATCATCCTCTTCTCGTTTTCTATCAGCAACCCTAAGAGATCATTCAAATGATAAAAAGCCTTCCTCCTCTTCCTCCTCCTCCTCCTCCTCCTCCTCCTCCTCCTCCTCCTCCTCCTCCTTGGATCGACAGGTGCAAATTACTCTTTCCTCCCAAAAAAGAGAAATCCTTTTTAGATCTCCAAACCATGAGAAAAATGAGCCAAGATCTTACCATCTTAATTTGTCCATATATAGATTTCAGTATAGGGTACTCACTGGAATTCTTCTGTTGAAACTTTCATCTTTTTGCTAACCATTTTTACTAATCAGAGTGCCAAGAAACTTGCTTTTGGGATTAATTATTTTCTAGTCCAGGTTGCTACAAGAAGTATTTGACGTCCATCCTGAGAATCTCGGAGTAGCCCCGATGACTCGTGGCATTTATCTTTGAATTTCTTCTTTTAAACTCCCCCGTCCCTCCCCCAGCAAAGAAAAAAGAAGTCTCAGTAATGCTCTGTCCATTTTCCACCTTGCAGATAACCAGTAAAGGCTGCAAGGAGCCCTGCCAAATTGATTTTTAAAAAGAGATTTCCAAAGGTACTTTGTATTACTGAGTGCATCTTTTGTATATGCATGAGAAACAAGGTTTCATAAAATATTCATAGGTAAGGATGAAGGGGAGCATAACTGGGGGGAAAAAGGAGATGGATCATAAAGATAAAGTTTTTAAAAAAACCCCTCACCTTTTTCACTTTTAACATCAGCGGTATTTCAGTTCCTTCAAGCTTTGTTCCCTTCTAGCTTGGTTTAAGCAGCATTCCTATAAATCTTCTAACTAGCCCTGGCAACAGCAATGGCAAAAGACTTATATACCGCTTCATAGTGCTTTACAGACCCCTCTAAGCGGTTTACAGAGTCAGCATATTTCTCCCAACTATCTGGGTCCTCATTTTACTGACCTTGGAAGGATGGAAGGCTGAGTCCACCTTGAGCCGGTCAGGATCGAACTGCTGGCAGTGAGCACAGTTAGCCTGCAATACTGAATAGTATAGAATAGAATAACAGAGTTAGAAGGGACCTTGGAGGTCTTCTAGTCCAATCCCCTGCTGAGGCAGGAAACCCTATAGCATTTCAGGCAAATGGTTGTCCAACCTCTTCTTTAAAACTTGCAGTGTTGGAGTATTCACAACTTTTGGAGGCAAGTTGTTCCACTGATTAATTATGCTCATTGTTAGGAAATTCCTCCTTAGTTCTAAATTGGATTAGTTTCCATTCATTTCATCTTCCTGCCCATCTTTGCAAATCCCACTCCCTTCTAGCACTGATGATGCTCCCTAGTTGGGTCATGAAATGTCTACAAGAAAACCAAGCTCAACACCAAGGATGCTCAATCCCTGTAGAATAAGACTGATAGGAAATCCCTCCTTAGTTCCAGGTTGCTTCTCTCCTTGATGAGTTTCCATCCATTGCTTCTTGTCTTGCCCTCAGGTGTTTAGGAGAATAGCTTGACTCCCTCTTCTTTGTGGCAGCCCCTGTGATATTGACACACTGCTATCATGTCTCCCCTAGTCCTTCTTTTTATTAAACTAGACATACCCAGTTCCTGCAACCGTTCTTTAGATATTTAAACCTCCAGTCCCCTAACCATCTTGGTTGCCCTTCTCTGCACTCTAGTATAGATCTATTATAGATCTATTTCAAGCTATTTAGCTCTCGTCTGCTAGCCATACCCTTCTGGGATTTGAACCTGGGCTGCTTGTATATTAGGTAGATGTATTAACCTCTAAGCCACAGGTTCTCCTTTCTTTGTCAGCTGTACCAGGGGAGAGATTAAGTGTCCAAGGCTCCTGGATTGGAGCTCAAAGGTGAAAGAGAAGTAGTATACTCCTTCCCATATTTGGATAGACCAGATTGGCTTGATAGAAAAAACACTTAAGAGAGGAACATCCCCTTATTCCTGTTCAGCATAGGATGCTTGTCCATTTCTTCAAGAGGGTCCTAATTTGACATTTTCTAAGGTCAGGAAATTCTCAGCTAGAAAAGTTTTCCCCAAAGGCAAACTGTGGAAAGATGAAGTAGGCAAGGATCCAAAGACTTTGAAACACCAAACCCATCAATTCCTGGTGGAGGGCCAAATTGAGATCACCGTTTGGTTTAAATTACTTGCAATAAGAGGAAGAATTTTTTTAAAGCTCCAAAATGGAATAGTGATACAATCAGAAAGGTCGGCAGTTTGGCGGTTCGAATCCCTAGCGCTGTGTAATGGAGTGAGCTCCCGTTACTTGTCCCAGCTTCTGCTAACTTAGCAGTTTAAAAGCATGTAAAAATGCCAGTAGAAAAATCCCACTTTGGTGGGAAGGTAACAGTGTTCCATGCACCTTCAGCATTTAGTCATGATGGCCACATGACCACGGAGATGTCTTCGGACAGCGCTGGCTTTTTGGCTTTGTAACAGAGATAAGCATCGCCCCCTAGAGCCGGAAACGACTAGCACCTTTACCTTTACCACAGTGTGGGGTCTGGTTTGTAACAGTATCAAGATCAAACCATTCTGAAGAGACTTTTGGATTGGTTTGCTCATACAGCCCTCAATATTCATTCACTTTAATTGTTATTTGGTATCTTGAATAATTCATATAATACAAGGAAATTAGTGTAGGGTGTGAGATGACAATTGTTACTCCTAATCAAAACAATTTCATTGCTTTGTGGACCTATAGATTTATTGCAAAGCTCATTGTTCAGTTGATCTTCCTTAAATCGTTTGAATTGCTAAAAATGAAGATATCCCCCCCATCCTAGCTAAAGATGTTATAATCTAAATGTCTTTTCTGTAACTGAAAATACATCAGTTGTTATAGTATTTTAAATGAGATTTAACACAGATGAACAGTTGCAAACCTGCTCAGAAATAAGCTCCATTAGGCTGTTTATTCGCAGGTAATTCAGCATAGAATTGCTAAAGTTTTAATGTGTCGTACCGTATGGCTTTGTGAAAAGCT
This sequence comes from Naja naja, assembly GCA_009733165.1. Taxonomy (NCBI): domain Eukaryota; kingdom Metazoa; phylum Chordata; class Lepidosauria; order Squamata; family Elapidae; genus Naja; species Naja naja. Next base: position 10,195,785 of record CM019162.1, read on the forward strand.
ACCCAACAGATTTCAACAAATGATGGTTAAGCTAGTTATGTCTTAGCGAGATGCGAGAAACCTTTCTAAGGATGTAAACGAGAGCTTAGCTCAGGTTCTACAAGCTAATAATATTTTGGGCTTGGTGCAGATTTTTCCTCTGAACATTTTAGTATTGTTTCTCCACCAGTGTATTTGTAAAATGGAACATGGCAAATCAGTGTAAGCCTTTAGTTAGCTACTTGCAAAAGAGATCATCACTTTGATGCGATGACTGATTTGGGATAAAATGCTGGAACAAATTGCACAGGAGGGCTGAAGAAATAAATCACTGGAGATGCATTAATGAAGGACATGAAAGTTAAACAAGATTTATCTTGGATCTACAACTTGCATTAAGCCATGGCTTTCTGAGGACGGCACTATGGATATGTTCTCCATAAAAAAGCCCAGGTATAAAAGTGGTCCCACAAATCAAAATGACTGAGTTCCATGATGACCTCAGCCAAATCCCAACAAAGCCACATGATGATTTTCTGTAAGCATCACATCGTGCCAAATGTATTTCATGAAGGACAATTTTCCTAATTGCTCCTAGCTGTAATGGTTGCAGGGAGCTTTCAAAATCAAGAAATAAAATAGCTACAAGAAAGCAATCGTGTTCTGATGGTGGTCTATATAGAGGCATCTGGTTAGCCTCTGTTTGAAAACAGCCCAATTCAGAGAAGCACGGAAAAAATACAGGGATCTTGCCAGCGCAAGGAATGAACAACTGGGTCTAACTAGATAGTAAATATAGTATGGCTAGCAGGGATGGGATCCGACTGGTATAACTGTTGCTCTGCATTCTGTTGCTGTGCATTGCGCGCGCATGTGTGAGTCACGCAAGTACAATTTACGACCTGCTGAGCTGCCCGGACAGCTGAGCAGTGCAGTGTGCGGGTGTGCAGTGGTTGGAAAAGCCCTTTTTTCCTGCTTTTTCAACCTCAGCTGTGCCGCGCAAAGCAGCTGCGGTTGAAAAAGCAGGAAATAAAGGACAGGTAAGAGCCCGGACAGGCGAGTGGGCCAAAACAGCAGCAGGCACAGAACTGGTTCTGTGTCTGCTGCTCTTCAGAGCTACCAGTTCTGTAGAGCTGGACAGAACTGGTAGAATCCCACCCCTGATGGCTAGTCTCAAAAAACAAGGAATGGAGAGATTATCTGGGCAAAATTTAATTGGGTCAATGAGGATGGCATCTTTTTCCCTCTGTTTTGTTGCTGCAATTTTGAATTGATCAATATTGATCAATTGATCCAGTATTTGAGAGGCTGCCACAAAGGAGGGGTGGTCAAATTATTCTCCAGAGTACCAGAGGGCAGGAGAAGAAACAATGGTTGGAAATTAACCAAAGAGAGAAGCAACTTGGAATTAAGGAGAAACTTCCTAACAGTGAGGACAATTAACCAGTGGAACAGCTGGCCACCAGAAGTTGTGGGTGCTCCATCACTGGAAGTTTTTAAAGACTGGACACTCACTTGTCTGAAATGGTATAGGTTCTTCTGCCTAAGCAGGGAGATGGACTAGAAGATCTCAAAGATCCTTTCCAGCTCATTCTATTCTTTTTTAAATTAATCTTTATTGAAATTTTGAAACATTAAAATACAAATAATTTTAAAAATAGCTTTTTACAAATCTCAATCATCTTTGACAGTACTAAGATCTCTTTGTTACATAAACACATTTCTGTACATTTCTAGTTATTCATATACATATCTAATTCTTCTTCTAATCTGTACATTTCTTATTCCTATTGTTCATCCATTGATACCAATTTTCCCAAACTGTATAATATTCCGAGTCTTCCTTGTCACCTTGTCTAAGTTGAGTTTATCCATTTCTGCACAATCTAAGATCTTTTGGATTACTAAACAGTCTGACAGCATAGCATCCTTTTTCCAGCATTGTGCGAGTGCAACTCTCAATGCTGTAGTTATATGCAAAATCATGTATTTTATCTTTTTAGTATATTTTCCCTTAATAATCCCCAGAAGAAACAGTTCCAGCTTCAATTCTATTCAGCATTTTGTAATTTCATACAACCATTTTTGTATTTTGATCCAATATTTTTTAACTTCAGGGCATAACCACCACACATAAAAGAAGTACCCTGTACTTGTTTACATTTCCAATAATTTGGATTTAGAATTGGGTACATTTTTGCCAGCCTTGTTGGGGCTAAATGCCAATGATAAAACATCTTATATAGGTTTTCCTTGTAAACAGCAGACTTTGTTATTGTATAGTTTTTATTCCAATTTTTCCCCAATCTTCAAGCTCAATGTTATGTCTGAAATTTTTAGCCAACACTATCATTAGTCCTTTTACTATTTCTTCTTCCATATTGAAATTTAGTAAGTAATTGTATATTCTTGATATTAATTTCTCTTCTGAACCTACCAGTAATTTGTCTAGTTATTTTAATTCAATGGGGTGGATCATTGCCTCCATGATGGATAGCCAGCCTGGGATTTTTCCAGCTCATTCTACTCTACTCTACTCCACTCCACTCTACTCTACTCTCTACTCTACTCTACTCTACTCTACTCTACTCCAGGAACCACTAATATTGTAATGACCAAGTTCTTGGCTTGAGTTCTAGTAGGTTTTGAACAAGGAAAATAAAGGGTTAGGTGATTGTCCTGTGAATGTAAGCTAAGCTTTCTAGTTTGATAGGGCAGAAGCGGACAGAAAACTCAACTCCAGAGATTCCTGAAGAATGGTCTTGCAAAGCAGGTGTTTTTTTTCTCCTTGGGGAGAAGTGGAGAGTGTTCAAAGAAACAAGGATTGATTTCATTGATATTGTGTGGTGAGTTTTGACTTACTTTATAACTTAACCATGGCTGGAAACACATGGAAATGTAGTCCCAATGCATTGCTAAGACAATAAACTGGCATATTAGCTTAAAATGAGTTCAGAGCTCAGGTTCATGAGAATGGTGCAATGTTGTTCTTGTTTAGTTGCCCGAATTCTATGAGTGGACTTCAAGCTAAGTCAATGTGGGTTGTTTTTTGACAACGTCTAGTGTGAATCTAGTCTTTTTGTAAGTGTGTTTGTAAGTGTGCTTGTAAGCTATCATTTGTGCCTTTGAGTGATTTGTAAACCCAGTTCTGTATATTGTATTACTGTTTATCTGTGCAGTTGTTAGAAGAAGAGTAGACCAGTGGTGGGATTCAAAATTTTTTATCACTGTTTCTGTGGGTGTGGCTTGGTGGGTGTGCTTTGCGCGTGCGCAGAGGGTTTGCTACTGACCTTCTCCTGCAATCCTACACTGTCCCTGTGTGTTAAACAGCTGGCACGTGGCATGTGGACCCAAGATTGTTGGGGGCAATAAGCTGACTTTATAAAAATGCCGCTTGGGGGAGGCCAAAAAGCCCTAGTAATAAGCAGGCATATATAATGGAATGAAGGCTATTGCTGAGTGCATTGGGTTGTGCTCCAAAAAATTGTAAGCCTCCCTGAGTCTCTGGAGAAGGGTGGCATATAAATGCGAATTAAAAAAAAATCTGCTGTACTGCATGAAGCAGTTGAGTTTCAAAACCAGGAAATAAAGGTCAGAATAGAACCCAGCAGCTGATCGTCGGAGCAAACCTTTGGCTCACAGATGATCCTCGGAGCTACCGGTTCAGCCTAACCAGGCTGAACCAGTAGAATACCACCTCTGGAGTAGACCAGAGAAACCTCTTCAACCAGAAGTATCTAGAACAGATCCCTCCATTTCTTAAAACAGAAAGACATATTTGCACTATATGATGCTATATTCCCTGCTGCCAAAGAAGCCCATGGAACGACGTGCAGTAGAAGACAAAGGCAACAAAAACCCCAAACTATAAAAATAGATTTTCTACCAAGAGGCCAAGGAGTGGTAGAACTGCTCTAGAGTTTACGTTAAATGCGACTTGGCATCTTAATGGTGGACTTTCAAGTAATGCAAAAGCATCAGCTTAGGGGAAGAATTCAAGCAGACAGGAAAAGAAGATTTGACCTGTTTATCCCCTGTTGCAGTCATTAAAAAAAATATCCTTCGGAAACAAATATTTGCTTTGAGGATCACATTTCCCCCATTCATTGACAATGAAAGATACATACCTGGTTTCTCCATTTCCTTAGTAGCTGTTCGCAACATTCCACTGCTGGCAGAATTACATGTTTATACAAGTACATTCTTAAATGAAATACAGTTGTGTTGACATTGTGTGTGTGTGTGTGTGTGTTTTAACATTTCCTTTTATGAGATCTCTTTGCGAATGGTGGGGCACTCACCTTCCTCTTTTGCAGTTGGGAGCATGTGGACAACTGAATGATCTTTTGTGTGACAACTCAACAGTTTCAATAAAACTGTGATGGCAACAAAATTAGTTGCTGTCCTCGGGAGCCAAGCAAGTGATTAAACAGCTGGGGTTGTGTTGTGCGTAGCAGATCAGCTCCTTCTTAAATGCACCTTTTTGGTAATAGCCTCACACAGAGATGTTTATTCCAAGTCAGGATGATTGATCATGGTGTTTTTCCTGCCAACGTTCTGGACCTTCCGATAATGATGAACGTTGAAATGTGAGGGCTTCGCTTCACAAATGTAACCTAATGTTTTTTTCACCCTATTTCTTTCTTCTTTTTTTTTGTCTTCCCATTTCTCTTTTACTTCTCCTCACCTGGGCTGGGGCCACACAAGCAAATTCTGTTGAAAAAAAATGATCCTTTTTAGGCTTCACAGCTCTTGTTCAGAATAATTATATGTTCTCAGCAGAAGGTCTTTCTGCAATATATAATCCTTCACTTTAAAGATGGGTTATTGCTAGGAAGAAGACGAGGGGCAGCCAGCAACGAGGCTGATGACATTCATCAGCTTATTAACATTCAAGTCACAGGAGTTTTCTGGCAAACCCCTTTTCTGTCTCTCTGTTTTGACTCTCATTAAGTCACTCCCTGCATTGGAGCGGTGTGTCACGAAAGGGAAACACCCAGGTTTTCAGAGAGCAAGGCACAGAGTAGGGAAAGGCTTGGAGAACCCAGCATAGATTTTGTAACCCAGCCTGGAGAATTTTAGTTGGGCATTCCTGTCTTCTGTTGAAAGAAAGATCCATCTGGGTTCAGCTCCAAGTGGGAAGAAAGCAATGGTGGGATTCAGTTTTTTTTACTACCATTTCTGTGGATGTGGCTTGGTGGGCACGGCAGGGGAAGGATACTGCAAAATCCCCATTCCCTCTCCACCCCACTAACCTGCTTTCCAGCTCTGTTCTCCTGTGCAGGGCAACAAAAGAAGACCCAGCTGATCAGCTGGGACTCAGGAGGTGGAGAATAGATGAGGGCAGGGCCAGTCAGAGGTGGTATTTGCTGGTTCTCCAAACTACTCAAAATTTCCACTACTGGTTCTCCAGAACTGGTCAGAACTGGCTGAGTACCACCTCTGGAAGAAAGGCACTGGAAACATGGAGGCTGATTGGAAAGATGGTTTAACGGTGGACAGGACCACATGGGTTTGGAGTCCTGGGTAGCTGACCACATGAAATGGAGAGTGAGATATATTTGTACCCTCTCTTAGGCTTTGAACTTGCTTCTTGTTCCTGTGAAAGAAAGGTATTCTAATTGGCTGTCAGACTCCCATGGGGCCATGGAGTGGTAACTTTGTAGGTTGTTTGAGTCCCAGGCTTGGCTGAATCTTGCTGGGTGATGTGATCTTCCCAGATGCCATGTGGTGAGATGGGCTGGTCCTATTATCAGGGGTGGGATTCAACCGGTGTCACTGCCAGTTCGGTGACTACGTTTTGACTCCTTGTGATTTTTCCAAGCAGATTTTTTAAAAATTGACCTTCACCTAATAACAGAATCTCGCCAAACTAAAGCAGTTTACTATTCCCATAAAGCATATAGTCAGGGAGCTATTAAGGAGGAACTGTCTTCACCCCCTTTCTCTCACACTAACTATCTAGACCGAGTTGCCTCATGCTCCTCTGGAATGCATCCCCTCTCTCCTGGGAATCCAGTCTACATTCCATCACATAAAGTTTGTGAGCAAGACCACACGTCGAATACTGCATCCAGTTTTGGTCACCACACTATAAAAGAGAAGAGCAACCAAGATGATTAGGGGACTGGAGGCTAAACATACAATGAGGCTAGTCTAGTGAAGAGAAGAACCAGGGGAGACATGATAGCAGTCTTCCAATATTTGAGGGGCTGCCACAGAGAGGAAGGGATCAAGCTATTTTCCAATGCACCTAAAGGCCAGACAAGGAATAATGGATGGAAACTGAACAAGGAGAGATTCAACCTGGAAATAAGGGGAAACTTTCTGATAGTGCGAACAATCAACCCATGGAACAGAAGTTGCCTTCAGAAATTGCGGGAGCTTCATCACTGGAGGCTTTCAAGAAGAGACTGGACTGCCATTTGTCAGAAATGGTGTAGGGTCTCCTGCTTGGGTGGGGGGTTAGACTAGAAGACCTACAAGGACCCTTCTAACTCTGTTAATCTGATGGATAACATCTATGTAATAAAAATGAAGTAAAAAAGAAAGGAAACGTAGGATATTAATATACAACTAGCTCAGTTCTTTAGCATATCAGTCAGCATAGAGCATATAGAAATCTAGTGTGTAAAAATAACTAAGAGCTGCCACTTTTAAGTGGCATATGAGCAAGCTGATTTTCCAGCATTGCTCTAAAGTGTGATTTGCTTAATCACGATTTACTGAATGGAGTACAATTGTTGCTTTGTCAGTACTCTTGCTATTTTTCTCTCTTTTTTTTTCTCTGCTTCTTACTCTCCAAATTGCAAATTAAACCACAACCAACAGGGTCCCTTACTCTAGTGCACATAAGTGGTGGGTGGATATTTTGGCAAGACTTAGGAGAGGCGGAGACGGAGCAAAATCCAGCATCTTCATATGATACCTGAGCTATTTTTAGGCTTTGTCATTTCTGCCGCAGCCTTTTTAGAGCATCTGAGCTTCAGGAGGAGGAGGCAGTGATGCCAAATGTGGAATCCTTGAAGCAGACTGCTGGCTGCTTGAATTAAAACTCTTGCCTCTAAAAATATTTTTCTACAAACCCAGAGAAGACATGAAGAATGCAGAATGAAGTCTGTGACTCTCAGCAGGGGACGCTTTCTCCCCAAAGAAAGTTTAAATGTCATGCTGTTGTCCCTTAAACTCAAAACCCTGAATACTGAAATGTCAGCAGCAGCATAAAGATAGGATCAAGTGTTAAAGAGACATTTATGAACGTAGACAGCTTTCTTACATCAGTGGAGTTCACACATTTCTGGCTGGTCTTATTTTATTAATTAGCCAGGAATGGTTGGGTTTGCACAGTAGGCTAAACCAGTGTTTTCTAACCTCAGCAACTTGATTATAATTATGATTATTTAGCATAGTATTAGCAATAGCACTTAGACTTATATACTGCTTTACAGTGCCTACCAAGCCACACCCATCAAGCCACTCCATACCCACAAGCCATGGCCACAGAACCGGTAGTAAAATTTTTTGAATCCCACCACTGACCTAGATCCAGCATATGAATGTATAAGCAACCAGACCATTTGAACTACCAATCAACAAAAGAACCAGTCGGCCGCTCAGAATTTAAGTATAGCTCCAAACAAACAAACAACCAAATGACCAGCTGACCACACTGGCACACAAAACATTTATAAGCTCAGGAGAATAGGACAAGACCACCCTGCTGATGATGTTACCTTGTCTGGTAATGAAATGTTCAGAAACTAAATTGAAACAAGCTTGGAGAGCAAACCACTGCCAAAGTCTTTGTCATCTCCAGAAAGTTCTGATGGAATTGTTTGGTCTCCAAACCTCCCAGAAGATACTGACATCAAGAGCTGAACTGAATTGGACATCTTCCTTCACTAGGCTTGGTCCTGTGAATTTTGGAAGTCAACGATAACAAGAAAGCTCCATTGCCTAATATAAATGCTCCCCAAATGTTCAAGATCTGGTTTTTATTTTTTTTAAATGGCTTTTGGGGACGAATGTTGTGCAACCTTAGTTAGTCAGCATGAAAGAGAAGACAGCAGGACGTTGTAAAAGAGAGATGATAACCAGTGAGACCCCAATTTTTATGTTTTATGGAATCCCTGTTGTAGCCATCGATAAATCCTAGAGTAATTGAGACAGAAAATGAGCTTCTGTTGCATTTGCCAGGGTGTGGAACAGTCATAACGAGATCATTAGCAAAGTCCAGAAGGTTCAAAAAGCAGAACGTTCTATGTTGAAATATTTCCATGCCAGTATGAAGCACTACATTATTTTAATTCAAATGATTTTAAGTTTGCTTATTTTGACAGGTAGTGAAGCCGAGGGTGAGTTTACCACTGACCAGTCCTGATTCTGTGTAGGTTGTCCTGGAGATCACGTGTCACTGCAAGATTCAGCAAAGTACTGAGAAGGACAGCTAAGCTTTAGTTGCTTTGGCATGTAGACTTGAATTGGTTTTCTCCTTTCATCTACATGGGATATTTAAGTACTTGGTAGGTATTTCTTAGACTCTCCAGAGAAGCAAGAGACTGTTATCTACATGGCCGATTATGAAAATTAGATTTAATTTTAAGAAATTGAAGGTTGACGGTAAAACATCTGGAAAAGTGGTGGGATGTTGCCAGTTCACACCAGTTCTAGTGAACCGGTAGTGCCAGTGAGCAGTTGGCCCCACCCATGCCCTTTCCTGTGCTTTATTTGCTTGTTTTTGTGCTCAGCTGATTCGCATGGCAGAACGGATTGACGCAACTCACCAGCACTGAGTACAAGGTCAGTTTTGAAGCTTAAAATGGTGGTTTATGAACGCTGTGCGCACTCTCATAGAACCAGTAGTAAAAAAAGAGTGAATCCCACCACTGATCTGGAAGATCTAATGGTCATGTTAAGGTTGCTTCTTTCATGTGTGCGACAGCAAAGATGCAAATGAATTACAGTGAGGGGCAAAAATTCCTCCACTTATCATTTTTCGGACAAAAAGAAAAAGCATCCAGGAGGATTCACAGAATACGGGTACCTCCTTCCCAGGGAACTTCTGCCTATCAGTTTTCAGACCAAAAAGCGGGTTTTTTAAAAATTCATATTTATATCCCGCCCTTCTCCGAAGACTCAGGGTGGCTTATGATTTTGGAGCGCAACCCAATGCGCTCAGCAATAAGCCTTCATTCCATTGTATATGCCTGCTTATTACTAAGCGGCATTTTTACAAAGTCAGTTTATTGCCCCCAACAATCTTGAGTCCTCAGTTTACCTACCCCGAGAGGATGGAAGGCTGAGTCAACCTTGAGCCCGCTGGGATTCGAGCCTGCAGTAATTGCAGGCAGCTGAAATTAAGTGCTAGGCATTTAACAGCCTGCACCACCAAGGCTCTTTAAAAGTTTTCAATTAGCAATAATCGCGCCTCGGATAAACCTCATTGGCTACAATACTGTGACTGTGCAAAGCAGGTTGGGGAGGACCTGCTGCCCCCAACCCAGTGAGTATGGACACCTCCTAAAATTCCACCTATTGGTTTTCAGTCCCTCAGAGGTCTGGGAGGACCTGTTGCTTCTCCTAAGCAGTGAGCATGGGCAACTCCTAACACATTGCTTTACTCAGTGACTTCCCAGCTAGTTACCCAAGTTCAACTCTCTCATTCATGTTTCCATTCCATTTTCACATTCTCTCTTCCTTCTTCTGAATGGAAGGTCCTGTGCTCTGGCAAATCCCCACATATCCAGCTGTGGCAAACTGCATATGTTCCAGGATTAATGTTAGAATTCTTCTTTAGCAAAATAATAATAATAAGGGGGGATGGCATGGCATGGCAGAGCATGGTGGGGTGCGATGGAGTGGAGTGGAATGGAAAGGAATGGAATGGAACAGAATGGAATGGAATGGAAGAACAAAACAGAATAGAACAGAACAGAATACAGAACAGAACAGAGAACAGAACAGGATGATGGAATGGAATGCAGGCTGGAGTAAAGCAAAAAGATAATAATGGAAATAAAAGAGACAGATTCTATCTGTGTGGTAAATATGGCAGAGAGAAACCTAGTCAAACAATGCAAAGCTGATTATACTGAAGAAATCCACCCATCTTTTTCTACACCAGTCACAATCCAAGCAGTCTGTGGTATTTAACAGAAAAATCCAAACTGTGTCAATAAAAACAGCAATAATAATAAAATATACTAAATTGCCATAACACATTACACCATCCAAAAATAGCAGAAATGTAGAGACTTTTAAAATTCATGACTTCCATCATAAAATATTTGGGCATCAATCTTGAGCACATAGATTTTTAACTTGAATATAAAAAAATAAGTTTTTATCCTCATTGTCAAATCAACCAAAAAAGGAGCAGTCTGAAATTGGGAGAGGAGGAGAAAATTCCACAAAGCTGGGAAGATTCTTGCACTGATGATGTTACCTAGGTAGGTAATGAAATGCCTACAAGGAAACCACCATGTTCAGGGAGCACCAAGGACACCGTAGTTTAACCCTGAGCTACAAATAACTCTCTTCTGTTGGGAAGATCCTTGTCTTAGATCCACCCGGTCCTTCCTCTTGAGTAGCACCCACAATAACTCTTAGAAAGGTGAAGATTGAAGCTACTGATTTTAAATAAATGGGAGAACATATTCCTTCAGGAAGCAGGGCCCTAACCAGAGGTGGTATTCAGCAGGTTCTGACCAGTTCTGGAGAACCACTAGGGGAAATTTTGAGTAGTTTGGAGAACCGGCAAATCCCACCTCTGACCGGCCCCGCCCCCATCTATTCTCTGCCTCCTGAGTCCCAGCTAATTGGCTGGCTCTTCTTTGGTTGCCCTGCACAGGAGAACAGAACTGGAAAGCAAGTTAGTGGGGTGGAGAGGGAATGGGGATTTTGCAGTATCCTTCCCCTGCCATGCCCACCAAGCCACACCATGCCTACCAAGCCATGCCCACAGAACCTGTAGTAATTTTTTTTGAATTCCACCACTGGCCCTAACCAAGGATTTGATATTGATAGAAGACCCATGAATGAATTTAACCTGAAAATCCATGGGCCTGAGCGCAGGTGCATCATGCTTCTATCAGGAAACAACAGCCAGAAAATTGAAAACTGCCTTTTGGATCCATTGTGATTTCTAAGTTTCCTTCAGGATCTTCCCTTACAAATTTCCATTGTCTAATCAGCACTTTATCACTGCATGAGTGATGAAGGCAAGATCAGATTCATCTAAGAAAAGGTCATATTTGATCAATTATTCACAGATGAAAATTGGCACCACTTGCCACCTTGTTTATCTGAAGACTTAAAAGACAATACAAGGTACAAGACGTATCTTCTCATTCATGGGAATTATAGTTTATAGTTTCATGTAGATAAAATCCCATCCTCACAGAGTGAATCTTGCTGATCAACCAGCCTTGATTCATTTTTAATCCATTGCTTCTACTCTGAACTATGTTTCAACCCACAATGCACCAGGGAGTCTATCAGCTAGACATGGAAAGGAAAACAGATCTAAGTGTTATCTGCATATAGCAATAGCACTTAGACTTACATACTGCTTCACAGTGCTTTATAGCCCTCTCTAAGGGGTGTACAGAGTCAGCATATTGCCCCCAAAATCTGGGTCCTCATTTTACCTACCTTGGAAAGATGGAAGGCTAAGTCAAGCTTAAGCTGGTCAGGACTGAACTTCCTGTCTGTGGGCAGAGTTTGCCTGTAATACTGCAATACTAACCACTGCACCACCATGGCTTTCTTCTTGTTTTCCTTCCTTCCTTCCTTCCTTCCTTCCTTCCTTCCTTCCTTCCTTCCTTCCTTCCTTCCTTCCTTCCTTCCTTCCTTCCTTTCTCAAGCAATAGCACTTAGACTTATATACTGCTTCACAGTGCTTCACAGCCCTCTTAAGCGGTTTACAGAATCAGCATATTGCCCCCAATAATCTGGGTCCTCATTTGACCCACCTCAGAAGGGTGGAAGGCTGAGTCAACCTTGAACCTGGTGAGATTTGACCTGCCAAATTGCAGGCAGCTGGCTGCAGCAGAAGTAGCCTGAAGTACTGCACTCTAACCACTGCACTGCCGAGGCTGTTACCTGAAATCACCTCCCAAAGTAGGAGCAGAATCATTGGTACATTTATTTATTTATTATTTATTTATTAATGGGACTTATATGCCGCCCCATCTCCGAAGACTCGGCTTACAATAAAAACAAACACAATAAATATTTAAAAAAGAATTAAATTAATGGTCCCAATTAATACAAAATTTAAAAACCACCATGGTGCTGCAATGCCATGAGAGGATCCAAAAGAAGTCCACTGAAGTTCAAAAAGCATCTTTGGGATAACCATGACCTGGATGACTGAGTATCTCTACAGACTTTTAGCTATACAATTTGGGAATGGTGTGGGAGTAGGAATGGATTTCCAGAGGAAAAAAAAATTGCAGACTACAGGAGCCAGGAGCACTGCTCAGGTGACTCTGAAGACACAGATAAACCTCCAAGTGTTTCAACCACCCTATAAAAGGATGCAAATGACCAGCTGTCTGCAAGGAGTATAAATCCTTCCACTCCCCACTGTCCTGTCAGAGCTGATGAAGCTTCTTGGATGAGAAGTGAAACGTCTTCAAAGAAAAACCAGAAAGTCCAGTTGCCTCCTGAAAAAAGCACCTTTGGGACAACCGTGACCTGAATGACTGAGAATCTCCGTAGAACACAGCATGTTGTTATCCGCTAAGAGTCTCCACTTGAGGTATTGGTTTTACACTTTGGAACTCCAACTCTCAACCTATTCAGGATCCTCTAAGTAGAATAAGGGAGATCAGATCCTTCAAGCATATCCTCCTTTTGTGTTATTTGTTGCTCAATGCTCCAACTTTTAATTCAATTTTGTTCTTATGTACCCTCAAGAATGTTTGTTCTTGCCATGAAGCTGTTCCTGGATCTGAGTCGTGGCCTCGGGCATACGTCCATCCAGAGGCTGTCGGGGGTCCTTCTCTTGCTTAGCTCTCTCGGCATTTGTTGCTATTCCTCTCCTGATCTTAGGTGGGGCATTACCATCAAGAGGATAGGGCTTAGCTTGCAGATGAAAGTAGCCATGGTTGGCATTTGCTCAAAAAATAAAAGCTGGCAAACATTGCAGAATGTTGATTCCAATGTTTGCCTTCAGCTCAGAGAAATGTCTAATCCAGAAAAGAGAAACAGAAGATTCTGCTTTTTCCCCCCCTCCTGAATGATTCAGGTTTAATTTTTACAGCTTTGGGATTTCTCAAAAGGTTCCTTTTTTTGTGAAAGAGGATTCTTCTTCTTTTTTTTCCTACTTCATCCTCAGGATGGTTGAGCATTTTTTGTGGATTTTTTTGGAATAGTGTTTTTCAGTTGAGTTTAAATGGAAAATGGAAATAGTTGTGTTGTCTTTCTTAAAGAGTTGTGTTGCATCTCTTTCCATCTGAGTTCCATCATCTTCTCTTTTTGTGGGGTTTAACTGAATTGAGAGACATCAGGCAAAGAGGGGATAAAAGCTTGGATCATGAATAGAATAGAATAGAATTCTTTATTGACCAAGTGTGATTGGACACACAAGGAATTTGTCTCGGTGCAAATGTTCTCAGTGTACATAAAAGAAAAGATACATTTGTCAAGAGTCAAAAATCATCAGGTACAACACTTAATAATAGTCATAGGGTATAATAAGCAATCAAATCATACTAGGAAACCATCAATATAAATTGTAGGTGTTATGTATGTAGGTTTAAATGTTATTGGTTTATTTTGAACTGTTCTTGTAAAATGTCAAGTGGGATTGGTTTAAATAGTGCGGGAAAAACCCTGCACTCCAATTGGCTGGCAACTACTGCTGGCTATAAGAAGCAGCCGTAGCCCAGCCAAGTCGGATCCATTCGAGCTGTAGTCACTTAATAAACTCTTCACTGAAGCTCTTCGCGTCTGACTCTTCATGCAAACAACACTGGCGACGAAGGTGGGATTGCCCTGAAGAAGAGACGACGGAAGACAAGCAGAAGAGCAAGATGGCTGCGCTGAACACCCCCCCAGCCCCATTCGATCCGGCGGCGGAAGACTGGGAATCGTATGTGGATCGCTTCCAGATGTACTTGGAAGGAAACGACCTCGCCGATATCCCCGAGAAGTGGAAGAGGGCGGTATTTCTCATGCACTGTGGTCTGGCAGTCTTCAAGATGGCAAAGGCATTGGGGGGAGCTGCAGACTTGAAGGTAATGGAATGGCCTGATTTGGAAGAACCCATTACGCCCCACAAGTATCGTGCCTCATTAACATTGACAGTGTTGAGGGAATTATTTGTTTAGCAGAGTGATGGCATTCAGGAAAAAACTGTCCTTGTGTCTAGTTGTTCTGGTGTGCAGTGCTCTATAGCATCATTTTGAGGATAGGAGTTGAAACAGTTTATGTCCAGGATGTGTGGGGTATGTAAGTATTTTCACAGCCCTCTCTTTGACTCATGCAGTATACAGGAAAAATGAGAAGACCCAAGAACATGCATCTTACCTGTTTTAACATCACACTTCCTCCTTGAAGGAGGCGGTGGTGAGACCCCTCCTGAAGAAGCCTGCCCTGGACCCGACCGTGTTAGACAACTTTCGTCCAGTCTCCAACCTTCGCTTTTTAGCGAAGGTTGTTGAGAGTGTGGTGGCTTGGCAGTTTCCACTTTTCCTGGATGAAGCGGACTACCTGGATCCGTATCAATCGGGCTTCTGACCTGGTTTCAGCATGGAGACGGCATTGGTCGCACTGATGGATGATCTCCGGAGGGCCCGGGACAGGGGATTTTCCTCTGTCCTGGTCCTATTAGACCTCTCAGCAGCTTTTGATACCATCGACCATGGTATCCTTCTGTGACGCCTCGGGGGGTTGGGTATGGGGGGCACTGTACTTCAGTGGTTCACCTCCTACCTCTTGGGGCGGTTGCAGTTGGTACTGGCAGGGGGACAGAGATCCACCTCGAGGGTGCTCTCTTGTGGGGTGCCTCAGGGGTCTTCTCTCCCCTGCTATTTAACATCTATATGAAGCCGCTGGGTGAGATCATCCGTGGTTTCGGGGTGAGTTTCCATCAATATGCAGATGATACTCAGCTGTATATCTCCACCCCGAACCAGATCGGTGATGCCCTCTCCCTGATGACCCAGTGTTTGGATGCGTACGGATCTGGATGAACGGAAACATGCTTTGTCTCAACCCAGCCAAGACTGAGTGGCTGTGCATACCGCGCGCCCAGTCAGGATTATCCATCTTTAACCATAGGGGAGTGGTGTTGCCCCCTGTGGATAGGGCGGAATCTGGGGTCCTCCTGGATGTACGGCTTCGATTGGAGGAGCAGGTTGGGGCCGCCGCCAGGGGGTTTTGCCCAGCTCGCTTTGGTTCACCAACTACGCCTTTTCTGGACCACGATGCCCTGCGACAGTTACTCATGCCCTTGTTACCTCCAGACTCGACTACTGCAACGCCTCTATCTAGGACTGCCCTTGCATACCATCCGGAGATTACAGCTGGTGCAAAATGCGGCGGCGCGGGTGGTGATGGGAGTTTCCGGTTCTCCCATGTTACCCCCTCCTGCGCTGTCTGCATTGGCTGCCGGTTGTGCTCCGCTGAGATTCAAGGTGTTAACTTTAACATACAAAGTCCTTCATGACATGGGTCCGCAATATTTAAGGGAGCGACTCCTGCCGACATCGAGTACTAACTGCCCTGTGCGATCACATAGGCAAGGACTCCTTGGGGTCCCGCGGCTGGCCAATGTCGCTTTGGCGGTCCCCGATGACGAGCCTATTCTATCACGCCCCTGACCTCTGGAACCAACTCCCTGGGACTCCGCCTGGCCCCTGACCTCCATGCCTTCCGCCGTGAATTGAAGACATGGTTATTTAACCAAGCCGGGCTGTGACCCTTTGGGGGCAGTTTTATTATGGTTTTTATTATGTATTTATGTAATTATATTTCAATGGGGCTTGTTAGTTTAATTCTTTTTTAATTATTTATTGTTCTTGTTGTTTTAGTTGAGCCGAGTCTTGGAGATGGGGCGCATACAAGTCTCATTAATAAATAAATAAATAAATAAATAAATAAATAAATAAACAAACAAACATTTTACTAACATTCTACATATATATGAAATTTCAGGAGCAACACCTCTTCTATCAAACTAGGTGAACATGGATAGCATAATGATGTCTTGCTGATGGAAGAGAAGATTGGCAGCTCCTGGTTGACATGAGGGGTCCTTGGTGTTCTCTGAGCTTGGTTCTTTTCTTTCAGACATTTCATGATCAAACTAGGTAACATCATCAGTGCTAGCAAGAAATGTCTGCAGGAAAAGAACCAAGCTCAGAGAGCATCAAGGACCCCGTAATACTGTCTGGTATTCCATTTCACAAACAGAATACCATTTACCTTTTCCCATCTCAGTGCTTTACAGATCTGTTGGTCTGCAAACCCTAGACTATTTGGCGATGATGGTAACTGTAGCCTGACCCTCAGTGAAGGTTCTGAGTCTAGGAAAGATGGATGCAAGGGTTCTACTGTAGGACTCACATTTAGCCATGGTGAAGGAGGTGTGAGGTGTTGTTTTCCAGAAGTTGTTGGTATTATTTTTAGCATGGTGATCATCACTGTAATCAACCTTCTCTTGATTATTATTCTCTTTTGCCATCTGAAGATTTCTCTGTTGGGGTCAGAGGGACATTGTGCAAAAATTCATAACAGAAGAAATGTACTGTAGATGCACTTTGGGAATGCATGTTTATGTATTTGTTTAACGTTCAGAGAAAGTGCGACATACTGAGCTTATGATTGAGCACGTTTCAAAATTAGAGCAACTGACTTTCTCCTCTTGTGTTGACCTCAGCTTTTCTTAGCAAGGTGCCAACACTCTGGCCAACTTCATGGTTTGTGTGAATGTTGCTGTAGGCTCTTACGTTACCACTTCTCGGTTAGTTCTGCAAATATCTGGACACATCTACCATGTTTCCTGGTAATAAGACCCTGTCTTATTTTATTTTATTTTTGCCACCAAAAAAGGCACCAGGTCTTATTTTGGGGGGATGTCATCCACTGACTAACCTCACTTGCACACATTGCCCCCAGCCTCCTTTTCATTGTCAGAGGCCTTCAAGAATTTCTTCTTCTGCAGCTATCAAGGCTTTCCTGAAGGCCCCTGCAGCTGATAACACAGCTCCGGATTGATCCGGAGCAATGTTATCAGCTGCAGAGGCCTTCAGGAAAGCCATGCCTGTTGCAGAAGAAATGGGCAAGGTAGAGGTCAGGGTGGGCGAGGCCTGGCTACAACTGTCCAAAGGTAAGTAATAGGGCAGCTCCACTCCTCCATCCCCATCATAGCTTAATTTTTACCCATGCACTCTGGAGCGGCTGGGATCTTAATTAGGGCTTATTTTGTGGGTAGGGCTTATATTGGGTGCACATGTAAAAAATCAAGCTAGGACTTACTTTCAGGGTAGGTCGTATTTTCAGGGAAACAGGGTAGTAGGCTACGTGATACGAAGCTGTTTGAAATAGGAAAGGGTGGGTATCCAGAGAGGTTTCAAACAGATGGAAGAGTGTGTGTGACTAAAAACAGATCCTAATGGTGGTATCTTCTTTGTCATCCTGTAGCCAAAAACACATTCAAAAGCATCCCTAAGAAATTCTTAAGAAATTCTTGGAAGAGGTAAAGCAGGGGAAGATTACATGAATAGTACCTTGCAAGTCTAAAAGTACATTTGGGGGTCGTTGGGGCTCTCTGAGCTTGGTGGTTTTCTTGCAGACCTTTCATTACCAAACTGGGTAGCAACATCAGTGCAACATCTGCAAGTAAACCATAAAGAGCAAAAAAAGATCCCGCAGTTTAATCCTGAGCTACAAATATTCCCTTCTAAAAGGACATTTCTCCCCCATCACTTTTACAGTCCAGAGGGTCTCTTCTGAGATATTTCCTACACCCCCATTCCTGCTGTGAGCTACGTCGCCTCTGATCTGATCATTATACTGGCTAGGTCTCTTTCCCCCTGTCTGCAAAGGTCATTCTCACAGATCTTCACAATAAAAGATAATCCTCAGCTCCGAGACAGGCAAATTCCTCAAAGAACATTTTATTGGGACATATCAAATTGGCAATGTTTCTGGTGGAAAACCGGCTCTAAATGGCTGCTGGTTTTTCCCCCAATGAAAAGTAAAACTATCACTTTCCCCCCAGCATCTCAGTCCCATGGACCAATCAGCATACAGCCCAGTTGCTAGGTGACCTCAGTCTCCACTCTTTGGACACCTGCACCAATGTCATTGGTTCCCAGGGGAAAGAATTTTATTTAAGCTACAATACCCCAGCTATCTCTACATACGCACAGATCTGGCCCCTTCGATCCAGGCTGTGTCAGCCCTGAAGCTGTGAGAAGAAGAAACTCCCTAGAGATAACTACCAAAAAGAAAATGGCCACAGTTCGGCCAACTTCAGGGTTGACATTACCAAAGTTTCATTTAGTAATTGTTCAAAGTTACAACACACTGAAAAAAGTGACTTACAACCATTTTTGACTCTTAAGAAATTGTAGCATTCCCACGGTAATATGACCAAAATTCAGACACTTGGCCACTGGTTCATATTTATGATGGTTGCAATGTCCCAGGGTCATATGATCACATTTTGCAACCTTCTGAACAAGCAAAGTCAATGGGGGTAGTCAGATTCAATTAACAAATGTGTTAAAAGCAAAAAAAATATTGGCGGAAAATTAGAAATTGGCTAGAAGAAATTACAAAAGTTAAAACTGAATTCAAACCAGAGATATTTTTATTAGGAATTTTAAAACAAAAAATTAGTAAAAAAAAAGTACATATTATACTCCATATATTAACAGCAGCAAGGCTTGCCTTTGCCCCAAATTGGAAATGCAAAAATACTCCCCCTCCCCCGACTTCATGATTATAAAGAGAACTTTGGAATGTGCAGAAATGGACAGGTTGTCAATGGAACTTAAAAACATAGAGGAGTCAGAGTACTATGGGATCTGGAATTTTGGTACAGTTGGGTGGAAGGTAGACATGAAAGGAACAAAACGAAGTCAAATAAAAAGGTATGATGGAAATTAGTAACATTACATGCAATTATGTTTGTAATATATAATTAGATGAAACTTTGTGTTATATATTAATGTAATAAGTGTGAATGATTATTCTACATCATTTGAGAGATGTCAGATTGAATGAACACTGCCTTGCTCATGTTGCAATAAGCAGAATGTTTGATTTTATTGTATTTGTATAAATTTGTTTAATAAAGTATTTTTATAAATAAATTAAAAAAACAAATGTGTTACTAAATTAACAACTAGTGATTCGCTTAACAATGATGGCAAGAAAGGTCATAAAATGGGGCACATCTCACTTAACAACCGTCTCATTTAGCAACAGAAAATTGGGGCTGAATTCAAATTGTCAGTCGAGGCTATGTGCATGCATGGTTTTGTTCTGACCCAAACCCTTTTCCAATAAAACACCAACCAAAGGGAACAGAAACCTTTTAGTGATTCTTATGAATCCCCAGTTAAAAGGCTGCTGCAAACTAATTAACTTTGATAAGCACAAGCCTCACCAAAACTGTGTGAGGCTGCCAAGAATAACAGATAAGGTTACCTAGAGATATTTTACAACACAAGAGTCTTCAAATACCAACTTAAGATACTGCAATGTCCACGAGGCTGAGTTTCAAAACGTCTTTGCTTCCTGCAAAGAACGTCTGATTAACAGCTGGCTTTTATCTTCTTGAACAAGGGGCCATTACCTTGCAGACTTACACCCGAGTTGCCCGTGCTGCTGCGAGCAGCCCTGCGCGCACGCGCACTTGGCACAGGCTCCTTGGGAACCTCCTCATCGCTGCTGCCAGCCCCCACAATCTCTGAAGGCAGCAGTCCACTCCCTAATGGTCCTGGCCCCTCATCTGGGTCCTCACTCTCCTCAGCCATCCGCACCTGCTGCCGGCTAACCACAACAGGCTTAAAAAATATCTGACATAGTTGTGTCTGTGGAGATTTTCAGTCATCCAGGTCATGGTTGTCTCTTTCAAAAGGCAACTGGACTTTGTTTTTCTTTGAAGTCATGTTGCTTCTCATCCAAGAAGCTTCTTCAGTTCAGTTCTTCAGAATTGAAGAAGCTTCTTGGATGAGAAGCAAAACATCTTCAAGGAAAATCAAAAGTCCAGTTGCCTTTTGAAAGAGCAACTTTGGGACATCTGATACAGTGAAAGACAGAAACACAGATATTTCGAGCCTGTCTGCCTTCATCACTAAACCCTCTCCTTGTTACCTTTTGCTGCCCTGGTCCTGTCACTTCCAATTTGGGAAGATGCCACAATATTGAGGGTACAGTTAGGGATGCTGAGAGTAGTTCTTATATAGGCTGGTTGGTTTTTGTAGCTTGGCAAATCCAACACAGCTGCCATCATGATAGTTCCTGCTGGTAAGACAGGAATTAGTGTAGGTCAGAAGGCTGCCAAGGTCATCGACAGAAGAGCCAACTATCAATTGACTTGCAAAAGTGAAGAGAAAAGACCTAGAGCTTAAAACTCAACAGCACAGACTCGCAGACAAGTGCAGTAGGCAGTTCTTCTCTGTATGTGGCTTTGTTCTCTTCTGAAGACCTGCCATGTCACCTCTGAAAGCTTTCTGCCAAGAAAGGCAATTCCAGGTTAAAGATTTACCTTTGAGCCCGGTGTGAAATCTGACAGCCGCCACGCAAGAAATATTCTGAATTAATCAGCCATCAAGGAAAGCCTCTAATGTACTTAGCCTCTCTGATTTTCACATTTATTCAGGGAATTTGATTTCTACAGGACCTGAGGACTTGGTCTGCCTGCTTAAATTGAGCAGCCCAGGCCAACTCATCCTACGTTATACTCTTGAATATCTCAGCTGGATTGCTTTTGTATATTTCAATTTCTTTTCTTTTTCTTCTTTAAATTTCCTTTTGAATTTTAATGATGAGAATACTACGTAGTTGTACAACTTAACCTTGTTATACATATATACATTTTACTTCATCATTGATAATTTCCTTGATAGATTATTTACTAATTAATCTAATCATAACTACTAATGTTTCGACCTTGTCTTCTTCTAAATAACCATTGATAAAATTTATTCCATGTTTTATAGTATATAGACTCTCCTTTGTCTTTTAATTCTAAAGTTAACCTATCTGATTCTGCACATGCCATAATTATTCTTATTATCTCTATTTCTGGAGGTATGATTTCATTTTTCCAGTATTGTGCATATATTATTCTAGCCGCCATCAATACATGTACTATTAGATACATTATTTCCTTCTTTTAATTTCCTGATATTATTCCTAGGAGAAAAAATTCCGGTTTAAATGGAATAGACTCTCCCATCATTTGAATCAGGCAACAAAAATCAGGCAACAAAGAGATTTTAGTTGGTTAAGAACTTCTGGTGATTTCTAACGCTCTGTTTCCTTCAGCTTCATTTCTTGTAAACACTTGCCTTCAGAAGTTGTGGGAGCTTCATCACTGGATGCTTTCAAGAAGAGACTGGACTGCTATTTGTCAGAAATTGTGTAGGGTCTCCTGCTTGGGCAGGGGGTTGGACTAGGTGACCTACAAGATCCCTGCCAACTCTGTTAATCTGTTAAACAATGGAGGAAAAGAACACATTGAATTTCGCTGCAAAGAACCAGAAGCAACCCTGATGAAAAATTCAAGGGAAACCTCTGGCTAAAAGGTATATTTTGGCAATCTTTGCTCCAGCATAACTCCAGGAGAAAATTTCCTAGGTCATTTACTCTACTGTGGTTTAATGGGTGGATTCACCAGCTTGATTTGCCAGAAATAGATTGGAGGGAAGTTGGCTGTGTATTTTCTTCTTCTTTTTTTTGCAGCTTGATTCCATCTGAATAACCTAACTAGACGGTTAATCAATGGTAATGGCCCTTGTTTGAGCTTTTCTAAATCTTTACATCAGATGCAGGGAAAGTTTTTGAGGTCAAGAAATTCAGTGGATTTTTTCAACATACAGGGCTCCAGAGAGTAAAACAATGACATCATGAACATCCTTCAAATGCTCGCAGGAAGTTTCTGAAGGTGTTAGGGAAGGCTCGGTCATTTTTATTCTACCTTACGCTTTGTGCTCAGTTGATTGAACAAACCACTGGTTTTCAACTTCAGCCACTTCAACAAGATATTCAGCCACTTCAACAAGATGCATGGACTTCAATTCCCAGAATCCTCCAGCCAACTGCTTGGGGAATTCTGGGAGTTGAAATCCACCCATCTTAAAGTGGCTGAAGTTTGGAATAGACCAGAAGTGGTATTCAGCAGGTTTTGACCAGATCTGGAGAACCGGTAGCGAAAATTTTGAGCAGTTTGGAGAACCGGCCAATACCACTTCTGACTGGCCCCGCCCCCATCTATTCCCTGCCTCCCAAGTCCCAGCTGATTGGCTGGATCTTCTTTGGTTGCCCTGCATAGGAGAACGGAGCTGGAAAGCAGGTTAGTGGGATGGGGAGAGAATGGGGATTTTGCAGTATCCTTCCCCTGCCATGCCCACCAAGCCACACCCACAGAACTGGTAGTAAAAGATTTTGAATCCACCACTGGCCAGCTACATCTCTGCAGTTCAGGGATACATTCTCTTCTCCAACTATACATTCTCAGTATTTTCCAACAAACCTTTCAGATAGGATTAAATTGCACAATCAAGGTATAAGCACTCCATGGGGAAGGTCTAAAAATGGTTGTGAGGATTCAACTGTGACATAGACACTCCATGGACTGCCAGTGAGTTGCCTACTAGGACTGGGTCTTCATTGGATGTCTTTATGCAACCTGCTGAGCCATAAAGCCGAGCTTCTGATGTCCCAACGCATCACTCCGAAACCATCGACCTGGCTTTTCCTAATACATGAAAGCCAATCCAGTCCAATTATATGATGTGGCCTGTAAAGGGATCTCTCCTCATTTGCAAAAGCACAAACATCTCCCTAAATCCATCCCCAGCTTTTCTGCTCTTCAGACCTCCTTTTGTCATTTGCATTAGAGCTGCTGCCATTTCTGAATTCCACGGACATTGTCGATGTCAGAAACATTTTTATCCATTTGACTTTTGCCCGTGTCCAAGATGCCTTGTTATAGAATAAAGCCATGCTTTTCTTAAATACCAAAAAAAAAATGTCTTTCATCTCAGCTGCTATAAAAGAAGGAGGTTTTCTCCAAAGGCACAAAAACAGGGTGATGTGAAGCTGAAGTAGAGACAGACTTAGGTAGAGAGGTTAAGTTTTCACAAAGCATAGTTATAAACTACCGAGACAATGCAAATGTATGTAAAGAATAAAACATTTCCATTCCTTTGTATCGGAGACGCTATGAGCTGGAATTTGAGGTGCATGTGATGGTTAGTTCCTAATGCTGGCAGAAAGTTTTTATGGTTTTAGAAGAGCTCTCTCCATTTATTTGAAAGCTGAGAGATACAAGCTTTCTAAGTATGGAAACACAATAACAACAGAATTACAGAGTTGGAAGGGACCTTGGAGGTCTTCTAGTCTAACCCCTGCTCACTCAGACGGCTCTATACTGTTAAGTTAGGAAGAAGACAGGATGCGAAGTACTTCAGCTCTTTTTAATAGTGTGACTACAGCTCAGAACTACATCCGAATGGCTTGGTCTCAGCAGCTTTTATAGCCGGCTGCCGCGGCTTGTAGCCAATGGCAGTATTTGGATTTCCCGCTGTTTCAACAACCAATCAGATTGAACTCTGCATATTTTCAACAACCAATCAGATTAACTCTGCATACATTACATATACCATTCTGGACAAATGGCTGTCCAATATCTTCTTTAAAACCTCCAGTGATGGAGCATCAAAAACATCTGAAGGCAAGCTTTCAACTGATTGTTAATTAATTGTCACTGCCAGAAAATTTATCCTTAATTCTAGGTTGAGTTTCTCCTTGATAAATTTCCATCCATTGTTTCTGGTCCTGCCTTCTGATGCTTTGGAGAATAGGTTGACCCCTTTATTGCAGCAATCCCTCAAATATTGGAAGACAACTATCATGTCACTCCTGGCCCTTCTTTTTGTTAGATTAAACATACTCATTTCCTGCAAACTTTCATTGCATGCTTTAAGTGTTATTTTATCCATTATATTTCCGCCTCCAGCATCTCTGTTAACTGACCCTTTAGTATTTCTCAGCCTTGGCATCCTGATTGGGAGAATTTTAGGAGATGAAATTGCCAAGAGTGAGAAATATTGATTTAGTAATGTTTAACTGGACTCATTTGTTGGTTATTTCAAGAAACCTGTACATCTAAACTCTTAATGCTAGTGATCTGTGCTATTCTGCAGCTTATAGATGGGGTACTGGTGACCTACATTCATTGGTTTGTTTGCATAGGATATCATTCTGGGAATCCATATCTGCTGGTCTGCAGCATAAGATGCTATTGATTTGTCCTTTTTGATTTTTGGTGGAAATTATTTTCATCCCTGCTAATGGGGAGCTGAGCTATCTAAAAGATAGACGCAGAATGGTGAAGCGCTGTGGAGATGCAGACACACATGCTACAATGACTGGCAACTGCATCCTCTATGTTGTAGCTATAAGTATGCAAACAAAGCATCTCTGCAGCTTTCCACCAAGCAAAATCTGAAGGCCCTCTAAAAAAATAAGGTGTTTTCCCTCTCAGCTCTTTTGCAGAGGAAGAAATTACAGTTGTGAGTCCAGAACTACCTGTGTCAGTGGTGGTATGCTACCGGTTTGGCCCGGTTCATCCGAACTGGTAATAAAAAAAGCCTCCCATGATCAGCTGAGAGGAAGGAAAAAAAGCCGACAATCAGCTGAGAGGAGAAAGAAGAGAAAAGCTCAGGATTGGCCCTCCTACCTGCCCCTGTGCTTTTCTCTTCTTTCTCCTCTCAGCTGATTGGTGCCGCATGCCTCAGCTGGTGTGGGGAAAGCTGAGTGCACGCGTTAGGTGCACGTGCACACGTGTGCAAATCACCGAACTGGTAGTGGAACAGGTAGGATCCCACTGCTGACCTGTATGTGTGAGAGTTAGACACAGAGAGAGAGAGAGAGAGAGGGAGAGGGAAAGGGAGAGGGAGAGGGAGAGGGAGAGAGGGAGAGAGACTAACCCATAAAGTGATTTATTGGGATGTTGGGTGTCTATCTAGTTGCGTGAACCTAGCCAATTGGGGTTTGTTCATTATACCAGTATTAAGCAAAACATAGTTTGCTGCTAAATATGAACTTGGTCATTAACTAAGTACCCATAGGCTTCATTCTCTGTAAAAGATGAAGTAAACAAATTAGAAGTAGTCCTTCCCTTACAATGGTTCACCTTATTATCCCAACTGCTTTTTCTAGTTCTCCTCCTTCAACTATATTCATTTAGGAGCACCTTCACTTTTCTTGGGATTCTTGGTCACTGCAACCGTCATGAATATGAACCGGTTGTCAAGCATCCAAATTTTGATCAGCTGACCATGGGGATGCTGCAACAGTCATAAGTGTGAAAAGGGGTCATAAGTCACTTCTTTCAGTGCTGTTGTAATTTTAAATAGTCACTAAATGAATGGTTGTAAGTCAAAGACTACCTGTACTACTTCAAACTTCATCTACTTCATCTACTATCAATCTTGTGGGCTGGGCCGAATGGAATTGAATTTCCACAACCTCTAAGTGTTTTTTTTTCTGGTGAGACTGATTATCAGGGCAACCTGGTCTACCCAACTATGGAAAAGAGCATACTGCTTCCGTTTTTGCCTTTCTTCACAGGCAGTCGCTCTCACGACAAACTATGTTTGTGTTTACGTTTACCGACAAAGAAAAAAGGGAGATTAATATAGGTCTATTTCAAGCTATTTATCTCTTAGCACCTAGTCATACCCTCCTGGGATTTGAACCCGAGCTACTTACATATCTATATATATATAAATATGTGTGTGTGTGTGTGTGTGTGTGTGTGTGTTCCAGCATAACTCTGGAACACCTTGAGCAATTTCAACCAAATCTGATACACAGATGACTTACCCTCTGGAAACAAATACTGTTGGGGGTAAGACACCCCTAACACCCCTCAGTGTGTGTATGTGTGTGCGCCTTAAAATGGCTTCTACTGTACAGCACGGTAAACTTGCCATAGTAACAGCTTCACAGTACTCCACAAGAGGGCTCCCTCTCAGTCCTCCAAGGAAATGTCAGATGATTGCCCAAGGACAATAAAAAAAAATGAAACACCAGCGTAGACAAAAAACCTCCCAAGGAGAGGAATAGAAGACTTGCAACACTGCATGAGAGACAGTACAACAGCATGAGTCCCAACTAATGCCAGGTTATCGGCTAGTTAGGTATAAAAGCGACTGCCTGTGAAGGCTCCTGGATTAGGGCTGAAAGGCAAAAGTGGAAGCAGTATGCTCCATCCCATAGTTGGGTGGATCAGGTTGCCTTGATAGACTGGTCTCAGCAGAAAAACAACACTTAATCTCTCCCCTGGTATAGTCAACAAAGCAAGGAGAGCCCCTGGCTTAAAGGCTAATATATCTACCTAATATGTAAGTAGCCCGGGTTCGAATCCCAGAAGGGTATGGCTAGCTGAAGAGAGCTAAATAGCTTGCAATAGATCTATACTAGTCTCCCTTTATTTCTTTGTCGGTGAAATATAATTTTTCCACAACGTCTGTTTCTTACCTCCTTGAGAAAAAATGAAGGGGCTCCTATAAAATAAGCATAGTTGAAGGAGGAGAACTAGAAAGTGAACAACAGTTGGGATAACTTTTTTTTTACCATTTTGCTCTCTCCCTCCAAGGGGGTCTTGGAGGTGCCTCCCGTTTGTGTTCCTTTCAGTAAAATTTTAATCTCTCCCCCTGTCTAGGGCTGCTGACTTCTTCTACACACCAGGCATCAGGTAAAATAAATAAATATTCTGTTTGCTTGAGTTTTTAATCGGCTTTTTAGTAGTTTTTCGAGCCGCTCGGTGGTTTTAATTGGCTCTCGAGGATACCACCGCGATTGGAGCAACGTTGCTTCTTTTTATTTGTTTGGATCGTTCTGCAGCGTTGGCGATGTTTAAATATGTTGTGAGTCACTTGGGAATTTTAGCCGCTACAGTAGGGTAATATTGTGCTCACGTATCTTAGCCTACCAGGCAGATGTCTAAGCCAGCATGGCAGCAGTTTAGGAGGGAATCTAGAGTTTGGAGAGAATCTGGCAACAACCTGGATGTGGGGTTAATGGAAAAAAGATTAGATTATTGATTTATTGATTTTTTTTAATAACAGCTAGCTTTGAAGCTTACCATTTTTTTTCAGTTCAGATACGCTTGCCAGAAATGTCATTTAGTGGTTGGCTTGGAAGAAACAGAAGCCAATTGGCATTCCTTGATCTTCCTTCTTCTCTCTAAACTTCACTCTGCAGACTTCAGAAATAATGTTGAAGATCTCCAAGGGGAAGATCTATGCACATAATCTGAGCTTTCTGCCCTGCCTTTGGCTGCTATCAATTCCCAACAGGGCTACTTAGTTAATGTTGAAAAGAGAATCACTTAGTGATCTCAAAAGCTGCTCCTGATTAGAATGACTCTCAATGATTCTTTGTTTTAATAAAAAAATTCTTTCTGCTTTTGGGGTGTGTGCATGCTGGTGTGATGGGCCATAGGGATGGACCATAGGGATAACTTTGAGGGACAGGAGAAAGAGGCTGTACCGAAGGCAGCAGTCAGATAAAAGTAATATTTTATTTGGTAGATTTGAAGTCTTTCTGTTGTAGATTTGAGAATCTACATTTCTCATATGTGATTTGAGAAAGCATCTCAGACAGAATCCATCCTAGTTCTCATGTAGATAGAGGGAGGAGAGGTGTGCATTCAAACTGGCAAGATTCTGGTACTATAGCTTTATAGTAAGGCTATAGTCTTACTAGTAGTCTTAACATTCATAATCCTTGCATCCTCACCTAGCTTGAAAGGCTGACAGCTGGTGACCAGTAATTATAGTTTCAGAGTAACTGGATTGTCACCAGATCATCTTTGTTGGGTTCACATGATTGTGTGGAACACCCTTCTCCCTGAGATCCAGCAGGCTCTGAAGAGTCAGCCCTTTCCAGAGGCATTGGGGTAGGACAAGGTTGAAGCCCATCAAGGCAAACTATGTGGGAAAATGTGGCCTTGGGTGTCAGGAGTTTTTATTTTGGTTGTTTCAATCTTTTTTTAATGTTTCTATTGTTGCCAGGAGTTGTAGTACATAATAGGGGAGGCCATGTAAGTCTTTTCAATCATAAAGAGACAAATTGCTTTCTTTCATTCATTCTTAACAGGGAGGGTACCAAAGGAAGGATTTCAGGGTGTGTTGTGTGTCATTCTCTCTTTCCCTCCCTCCCTCATTCCCTCTCTTCTCCTCCATCTCTCTCTCTCCCCCCCCTTCCTCTCCCTCTCCTTCTCTCTCTCCCCCTCTCCCTCTCCCCCCCTCTCTCTGAGATTTTGCTATCTGCAGGGCATAATCTGCCAAGGGAATACCTAACAACTGCACTCCATTCTAATATGCATTCTGAGTGAATATGAATGGCTCTTAAGAGATGTGGGAACTCTATTTGTTCTCCCAGTTCTTCATGAGATGGAGGCATGTAAACAGGGATGCTCAAGTATCCTAACCAACAGGAAATAGATGAGTCTTCTGAAGTCCTTGACAAAGCCACCCGAGCCAGCCAGTACTCATGGAATCTCCCCTATCTTATAAGAGTAAAATCATTTGACTGGATCGAATTGTAGGGGAGAGGCAATAGACTCTCTTCATCTCAACTTTTGAAGATAATGAACTTGTTCTTTGTGTCCATCACTGACCCTACTCTATTGTAAGATCAGTTATTATTACTACTAACTTTCACGCACCTCAGTGTTCTACTTACCAGGGAAGGCTAGAAGGTGAACTGGAGAGGTTCAAATTGGTGTTTACTGAATGCTGCACGCAAAGCGCACACTCACAGAACTGGTGTCAGGATTCCAGCAGTTACCCCCATTCAAATCATGAGTCTCGAGCCAAACTTCCAAAACTTCAAAGGATTTATTGGGAGTTAACATGTCTGGCACTGCCTGGGTGTAGCCGACTCTGAGACACATAATTCATTGTCACCCTTGACCCTGGTTTTCCCTCCACCCCCTGGGTGTATCATAATTCATATTCTCCAGTGGGACACATCCATAGTCAAGAGTCATCAATCATGCTCTCCAGTTAGAATTTTGTGTGGCAGAAACTTCAGTCACCTAGTTACTATCTTTGAAAACATTTGTAGAATACAGTTTCGGTTTTGCTCCCCCCTCCTTTTCTGTTGGCAACTCTAAAAAAAACATAGAAATGTTTTATGAGTTGACAACTGGTTGTTAAACTGGGTTGCAGCCCACTGCTGGACAACCATGACCTGGATGACTGAGAATCTCTCTAGACGTCCTTTTCAAGACCTTTCTCATCAAGCTCTTGGTCTTGGACTAATGGGATCTGATGCTTTTACAAGTTTTGCTTATATTTCATAAACGATTACCTTGTGTACTTTGAATTTTAAAAGACCTCCTGAGTGCCCTGCTTTAAAAAGCTACAGTTTAATTGAACCATGGTAGATATGTGCAGAAGAGGGTCAAAAGAATTCCAGCAAGAATAGATGACAATGGAAGTTAAGAGAGGTGATAAATTAGAGGAAAAGGACAGCAATTACTGAAGGTTTTCCGTTAAGGCAGAGAGGGAAGAACAAAAGCAGAATGGAGGGGATTTAGACCAAGAAGGAAACACGAACAGGCAAAACTGGGCTTGTGGCCGAATCGCAACCCTCTTGAGTACCTCTTTCCTATAAATGTTTCATGCTAATAACAGACAGTGGGAATAGAGCAGAGATGTTGGAAGGCAAAGCAATGGCAACAAACAGAACTCTTCCCTGACAGAGTGTTTAGCACAAGGGTGGGAAGAAGATCTGAGTGTCAGCCTTTGGAAGCCATGTTTTACTTGGAAGCTTCGAGGCTGCCACATTTTCTGCCTGGGAATTTGGGAGGGGGGATTTCATATAGAGGTGGAAGATTAGACTCAACAACATTCCTTTCTCAGAAAATCAAAGATCCATCCTCCTTCACCCACCAGTCCATCACATGGCCCAATCAAATGTCATCCCAGCTGGAGATATCCTTCCAGTCACTCCTCTCCAGGTGCAGGATACTTGACCTTAACTCTCAGAGAAAGAATGTTGTTGAGTCTAATCTTCCACCTCTCTATGAAATCTCCCCTCCCAAATTCTCAGGCAGAAAATGTGGCTGAGCCTGTTTGCCTTTGGCTCATCGTTGCCCAGCAATGCTGGTTGCACAACAGGAGAAAAAGAGGAATTTCCTCAGTTGACCTTTGGTACCCAGATGGTCGAGCAAAGAGGGGGAGTCATTTTGCAGTCTGGGATTAGGTGCTAAGGGGGAGGAGCCCCAGCCAAAATCTTGGGGTATTAGAGTTTGGACTGGACTTCCTTGGTTTTCTTCCCCTTGAAAATATTTCATCTCTCATCCAAGAAGCTTCTTCAGTTCTTCTTTCATTTCTTGGATGAGAAGCAAAATATTTTCAAGGGGAAAAAAAACGCAAGAAGTCCAGTTGCCTTTTGGAAAAGAACCTTTGGGACAAGCATGACCTGGAGGATTGAGGGTCTCCATAGACTGAAGGCATGGGTGGGGTTCAAAAATTTTAGGAATGGGTTCTCTGCCTGATTGCTGGGTGGGCATGGCCATGGTGGGCATGGCCAAGTCAGCCTCTTGCATCGCGGAGGTGTGTGTGTGTTTTTGCCCTCCCCGGGCTCAGGAGGCTTCCCTTGAGCCTCCGGGAGGGTGAAAACTGCTCCATGGGCTCTGGAGGCTCTCTGGAAGCCTGAAATGGGCCCGTTTCTGACCTTCCTGAACTTTCAGGAGGCCTGTTTTTTACCCTCCTTGAGCCTCTGTGCGCACCCTGCACTTACCTACATCCAAAACAGGCCATGTGGGGACTCCTGGGAGGGGCAGGGAGGGCAGGCCATCCAGGAGTGGGATTTGGGGGTTCTCTGAACTGCACAGAATCTTAGCTAGGGGCTCTCCCGAATCCCTGTGAACCCCCAGCAGCCCACTCCTGACTGAAGTTTTAATCCTAATTGCTTTATGTGAGTGCTATGTCATCCTTTGGCTTCAGCATTTTACCTGTGAAAAGATGCTTTGGGTCACCGAGGGCACAATAAGACATTAGATAAACTCAACGTTTGTTCCCAACAAATGCCCCTCACAACTGCCTCTCATTTAAATTCCCTCCCCAGGTGTGTCTTGTGAAGGGAATCAGGGCCCTTTCCTCCCTTGTAAGCCACACAATCCATGTTGCTCTCTTCTCCATTCTTCCCTACATGCCCTAGGATGAAGAGGGGCTAGGCCTTGGTCTTCCTCTGAACCCCTCTCTCCCTTGTTCTATATCTCTCCTGCTCTGCCCAGCCTGGCTTTGCCTTTCCACAGTTTCCTCCTGCTCAGATTCAGACTCCAACGGGGGCATGACACAGCGACTCAGCATTTAAAAATGCTGAGCTTGTCATCTGGAAAGGTGCCACCCCGGATTTGACACCCAAGCACTGTGCAACAGGGTGAGCTCCAGTTCCTCGCCCCAGTTCCTGCCCACTTAACAATTTGAAAGCACGCAAATATGAGTAGATAAATAGGTACCACTTAGATGGGAAGGTAACAGCATTCCCTGTGTCTTTGGCATATAGCCATGCTTGCTACATGACCATGAAAATGTCTTCAGACAATGCTAGCTCCCTCAACCAAGAAACATTGTACATTGAACATTGTACTGTAGAGTTGGACACGACTGGACAGCGAAAACTTTACCTTTACCTTTAGCATGTTGTAAATGCCATCACAAACGGTTGGGATTTGTGCACCCACAAAATAACTTCCAGCTAGAGTAATAAGATCTCAGAGGGTATTTTGTCAACATTCCTTTTTCTACCACAAGATTTTCCTCAGCACTATTTATTAATTGTTTGGTAGACAGAGGAGCAAATTTTCCAAGAAATCATTGGTTTGTAATAACCATCTTCTCTGCTTTATAAGGGGCCCTTGGTGCTGTCTGAGCTTGTTTGTTTTTTTGCAGATGTTTCAGTACCCAAATAGGTAACATCATCAGTGCTGGTAAGGAGTGGGGTTTGCTTTCAGTTTATATTCTGGTGTCTTGCCCTGTCAGTTGGTGGGGGTAATCTTAGAGGTTCTTTGGTTGGGCTGTTTGCTGTTGACTCTGGCCATTTCTTTTTTTCTTTTTAAATAAATTTTATTAATTTTCCATTAGTTAAATTACTTAGTCTTAATAAACATAATGTTGTCTGGATATTTAAATTGCTTAACAATACAAATTCCCTTCTTACTCTCCATTCTTTTTTCCAAGCACTGGTAAAATAAGTTCCATGTTTGATAATATTCTGTGTCTTCTTTCTGTTCGATTTTCAATGTAAGTCTATCCATTTCTGCACACTCTAGTATCTTCTTAATTATCTCTTCATCTTGCTTCTTGTTTCTTCATCTTTCCAGTATTGTGAGAAGATAATCCTCACTGCTATTAAGACATGTAATACTAAATACATACTTTTCTTATCAAATTTTTCCGATATGATCCCTAATAAAAACAATTCAGGTTTCAAATCTACATGTTTCCCTATTATCTTTTCTAGCCATCTGTGTATTTTTGCCCACATTTTTTAGCTTTAACACAAGTCCACCACATATGATAAAATTGGCTCTTTGGCCGTTTCTTGATTGGGGTCTTGTTTACTTGATTGTTGGTCTGATGTTAACCTTGGAGTTCATCTATGCTCATCGGGATGCTCAATTGCTGGTGAAGAAGTGCTTGGGATCTTGTTCCCTTTGGGCTGGTTGATTGTCTCTTTTGCATAGTCTATAGATATTGTTAATGTCTATGTGTCTATTGATGGCTGATTTGTCAGAGTGCCAGGCTTCTAGAAATTTACTGGCATTTTTGGACTTGGCTTAGTCTAGGATGGTCACGTTTCCCCTATGTTGTGAAATTAAAGAGTTTTCACCATGTCTTCTGACTGCTACTTGGTGTTCATGGATGAGTTCTACCAGTCTTCTGCCTGTTTTTCCTATTTCTGCTTGATATTTTCTGTGAATACCTGTGGGAGTTTATGGTGGGTCCCAGAGACTTCCTTGCCTTCTGTATGATGCTATAGTTTCATGTTTGCTCTGCACATGCCAACTTCTCATTTTTTTTAATTAAAAGATCTTAGATAATTCAAGACAGGTAGACCTGAGAGTCTGGCAGATGTGTGAAGGATCTGTTGTCTCTCCAATCACGACAAAAAGAAATGCAGAGTTTTAATTCAGAGCTTTGTCAAGCATCACTTTGGAGTGCATCCAGGAAGAGAATGTGATTCCATATAAAGGGAGCATAAAACAGAACTTGAAAATTCTCCATACAGTAAAGCTTAAAGACTGTGAATTTTTTGCATTATTACCTAGTGGAAGCACGCATAATGGAATCAATTGTGAATTAGTCCTGAGAGGTTCATCCCCACCCTGATGCCACCCAGAAGTATTATAATTATCATGTGCTTCAGAAGCATTGTTGACACTGAATTCAAATGTGGAGTTCAAATTACCAAAAGCTTGTGTTTGTAATCTATCCTGTTTGAAGGGATCTAGAAAGACAAAAATCAATATACAAGCTTAGAGGCTGAGAGCAGGTAACTCTTACGTATATTACTACATGCAAATTCACCCACAGTTACGTTAATCATATTTAGTGAGCAGTGGTGGGTTTCAACATTTTTTCCTACTGGTTCGGAGAGCTCGCTTCACATGAGCAGAGCTCAGACACTGCCCTCTGTATCAATGCTGGTGAGCTGTGCTGTTTTTTTAGCTCAGCTGAGACGTGGCAATCCACTCTACACACAAATCAGCTGAGCTAATAAACAACAGGATATAGGAGAGGTAAGAGTGGAGGGGGGGCATCCAGAGGTGGTATTTGCCAGTTCTCCAATTCCAGGGGTCAGCAACCTTTTAAACACTCAAAAGAGCCACAAAGGTCCTAATCAGAAGCCCCCCGTTCAATTCTGGAGCTGACCGGAAGTCTGGTTCCCTCACCATAGAGTCTCTTCCTAGCACAGCATCCTTTTTTGTCCACCTATCCTAACCAAAGCCCTATCAATTGTGGAGCTGACCGGGAAACCCACCCCTTGCCATAGAGTCTCCTTCTGGCGTGCCATGCTTCCCCCCCAAAAAACCGGAAGCTCCTCTCAAAATTGTGGCACTGACCAGCAACAGGGAGCCACAGCAGAGGGATGAAAGAGCCACATGCGGCTCCAGAGCTGTGGGTTACTGACCCCTGCTCAAACCAGTCAAAATTTTTGCTACTGGTCTGCTAGAACCAGTCCAAACCAGCTGAATACCACCTCTGTTGGTGAGTCATTTTAATCAGTCTAGTTTCATGCAATTTTAGTAACAATTTGAACCAGAAGCTGGATTCACAGAATGTACTTGACTTTGTGACATGGTGTCATACAAAGTAATCATTCCATCAGAGTTGCCTCAGAAACCCAAATTCAGAATTATGAATAATTTATATTAACTTCCTTCAATCACACACACACAAAAAACATAGAATAGCGTCTCGTAACCTTATTTTATGTACTATTTATTTACTTGTATCCCACATTTTTATTCTGACAAATAACTCAAGGCAGCAAACATATCCAACTCATCTTCCCTCTCTTATTTTCTGCAGAACAACAACCCTGCAAGGTAGACTGGGCTGAGAGAGAATGACTAGCTACAGGTTCCCAAGCTGGCTTTCATGCCTAAAGTGGGATAAGAAATCACCATCTCCTAGTGGATTGGCCCAAAGTCCCCCATGGCCAACGTAGGACTTGAACTCATGCCTTAACCACTAGAACAACCTGGCTCTCAAACTGATGCTTTCTAGGTGTTAAAAAGCAACTTCCAGAATGGCCATTGGTCACCATGGCTTAAAATTTGGGGAAATTGTAATTGCAACACACTGGAAAAATGGAGGCCTCGTTTGATAGAATAGAATAGAATAGAATAGAATAGAATAGAATAGAATAGAGGAGAGGAGAGGAGAGGAGAGGAGAGGAGAGGAGAAATAGAATAGAATAGAATAGAATAGAATAGAATAGAATAGAATAATTCTTTATTGGCCAAGTGTGATTGGACGCACAAGGAATTTTTCTTGGTGCAAATGCTCCCAGTGTACATAAAAGAAAAGACACATTTGTCAAGAGTCAAGAATCATCAGGTACAACACTTCATAGTAGTCATAGGGTACAATAAGCCATCAAATCATATTAGGAAACAGTCAATATAGATCGTAAGGATACAAATGACAAAGTTTTTTTTTTTTTTAATTACATTTATATGCCGCCCTTCTCCGAAGACTCAGGGCGGCTTACAATTTCTGGGATGCAACCCAGTGTGCTCAGCAATAGCCTTCATTCCATTGTATATGCCTGCTTATTACTAAGCGGCATTTTTACAAGGTCAGCTAATTGCCCCCAACAACCTTGGGTCCTCAATTTACCTACCCCGAGAGGATGGAAGGCTGAGTCAACCTTGAGCCTGGTGGGATTCGAGCCTACAATAATTGTAGGCAGCTGGATCTTAAGAGCAGGCATTTAACAGCCTGAGCTACCAAGGCTCCTTGGTAAAGTTAATCTCACAGTCACAAGTGGGAGGGGATGGGTGATAAGGAGTGTTGAGAAAATTAATAGGAATAGTAGTGCAGACTTTGTAAATAGTTGGACAGTGTTGAGGGAATTATTTGTTTAGCAGAGGGATGGCGTTCAGGAAAAAACTGTTCTTGTGTCTAGTTGTTCTGGTGTGCAGTGCTCTATAGCGTTGTTTTGAGGGTAGGAATTGAAACAGTTTGTGTCCAGGATGTGTGGGGTCTGTAAATATTTTCACAGCCCTTTTGACTCACGCAGTATACAGGTCCTCGATGGAAGGCAGGTTGATAGTAATTGTTTTTTCTGCAGTCCTAATTATTCTCTGAAGTCTGTGTCTGTCTTGTTGGGTTGCAGAACCAAACCAGACAGTTTTAGAGATGCAGATGACAGACTCAATAATTCCTCTGTAGAACCCATAAAAAGGACTATAGTTTCATAGCTTCTCCTACCGTAAGGCATTGTGACAAGACTGGCACCCAAATAACTGGATTTGAGTGGCTTGTAGTGGGCTCGATTAGATTTTATTTTAATTTTGGAAGGTAAAGCACCGTTTGAAATTCAGATCTGGAGAAATCTCCACAAATAATTGCAGGAAAGGTGCTCCATGTCTAACAGGAAATTATTCTATGTACCTCATAATTAAATATGATTATTTAATTATTTTAACTTTTGTAATTTGTATGGTTGTTTTTATGTGAGCCACCCTGAGTCCCTCAGGAGGGAGGGCGGCATATAAGACCAAATAATTAATAAATAAATAAATAAATAAATAAATAAATAAATAAATAAAGCAATCTAAAGTCAGCAGCTGGAACTTCCCAAATCCCATGGGTTCATAAAGTTTTATTATTTTTACCCCTATTCATGGGCAAGAAAAGAAAGCAGGACTGCAGGAGTATGTGTGATTTCTGACATTCCTTCAGGGAATGGAGTGACTTCCTCAATCTCATTTCTTCTCAAGTTTGTCTTGAATTTGTCTGATTGATCGATTGGGAAGGAATTTGATGATGAGAAAAATTCTTGGCAGTCATTAGTGAGCCTTCTAAAATGGTCCCTATGAAAAGGAAAAAACCTGCCAAACTGAAGCAGCCTCTGACAGCTGGTGCAGACATATGGGGTTGGGGATCATTAGCTAATAGCTATGAAAACATAGCAAAACAAACATTTTTTTTAAAAAATGAGAATGGTAACACTCCTTAAAGCTGATAAAAATCGGCTTAAGGGCTGAAGCATTCTGGAATATGAATGCTGTTGACACATGTTTGTATATGCCTCTTCAGGAACCTTGAAAACCATTCTTGGATTTTTAGGAAACTTGCCAGACATCAAAAGATAAGCATGTTTGTCTTGATCCAAGAAGCAACCGCCCTGTGAACTCATGGGGTCTCAAGCTGAAGATAAATTTGGACCTCCTTCTTCCTGGTTCTAATATAACATCTTAGCCACCCAACACAAGGCTTTCAACTTATGGATTTCTGATTTAGGGGAAAATTACATTTCCAAATTATGTCAGCTGGGGCCTAAAATGACTCCCTCTTAGGACTGTAAAAGAAACTTGTGGATTTCTTTTTTACAACTAGTCTCTGATCCAGCAAAAACAAACAACAAAGAAAGGTCCTTGAGATGTTCTAATGGATCATTTCCAACATGCTTCATTTTTAGCCTTGATGGTTGAAACTTTTTGGAACTGTTAATTCAGCAATGTAGAACAAGCCAGTACAGGCCTAAGATGTCATTCTCTGGTAGAAAAGTTTGTGAAAACAGTATTTATTTTTTGAAAATTGTATACAAAACAGCTGGGAAATCTCAAAACTAAACAGTAGTTTTGTGAATGGTCCATATTACATGGCATAAATTTAAGAATTTATGAGGAAGATATATACAATTTATGTGATATATATTTGTTTTCGTAGATTTTCACGGGTAAAGGTATGTAGGTGTTGGTGTATTCGGGTCTTATCTCATTCTTACATGGGATATCTCAATCTTACATGGGATAAGACCCGAATACACCAAGACCTACATATATATATATATATATATATATATATATATATATATATATATATTTGTTTTCGAGATTTTCACTAAGGTATGTAGGTCTTGTGTATTCGGGTCTTGTCCCGTGTAAGATTGAGAATACCTTGGCAACGTTTCGAAATCTCATCCGTCATCTTCAGGTTGGTGTCTTCGGCTTCGTTCTTCTGAGTTCTCCCAGAAGAACAAAGCTGAAGACACCAGCCTGAAGATGACGGATGAGATTTCGTCGAAACATTGCCAAGGTATTCTCAATCTTACACGGGACAAGACCCGAATACACCAAGATATATATATATATATATATAAAATCTCTGATGTCTAATTACATATAATATATATATGCACACAGAGAGAGAGAGGCAAACAAATAGATAGATAGATAGATAGATAAGATAGATAGATAGATGGATGGATAGATAGATGAGATGGATGGATGGATGGATGGATGGATGGATAGATAGATAGACAGACAAGATAGATAGATAGATAGATAGATAGATAGATAGATAGATAGATAGGTAGAGTCCAATTTTTAAGAAAAAATGGAGATAGCCAATTGCTTTTACAGAATTGCCAAGAAAACTAAATCGTTTTTATCTGGGCTTGTACTGTTTAATTCATTTTTAATGCATTTATTGTTGTTGTTTTAGTTATGAGCTGCCCCGAGTCCTCTTGGAGAGGGGGCGGCATACAAGTCCAATTATTAAATTAAATTAAAACTGGATAATGTCTAGAAATTGGGCTTAACTCAAGAGTGTCTCCTCCAAAAGTAGAATGAACTTGCTTGAAACACTGATTGCTGTTTTTAAAAATGTTCTCTTTTCTGTGCATATGCACACATATTTATTTATTTATTTATTTATTTATTTATTTATTTATTTAGTCAATCACTTACAAGATACTAAGTATAAGTATAAACATAGTTATGAATACATGAAATGGATACATATAAGAAACAATAAAAAGAAACAATAGGACAGGGACGGTAGGCACGTTGGTGCACTTATGCACGCCCCCTACAGACCTCTTAGGAAAGGGGTGAGGTCAATAGTAGACAGTCTAAGGTTAAAGATTTTGGGGTTTGGGGAAGAAACTATGATAGTATAAAACCAATGGCTGCATGTTCTTAGACTGGTCCAAAGCATTATACTACTTGAGAAACAGGAGCATGACTATTCTTCTCACTTCCATAAAAGATGTCAAAAGATAGACAGATTACACCTGCCTGTCAGAACAAAAATGCGTCACTGGTTCTCATTTTGAGAAAAATCTTCCTTTTTTGTATACGAAAGATTACTCGTCTCACCTAGGCTAAGGATAGGGCTGCACCTGATATACCTGGATGGAAATTAATTGATAGAAAATAAAGCAAGGCGAATGAAAGATTTTTCCTCCCTTCATCAGAAAAGAAGACTTTGTTTGGTTGTTTTTTTAGAAAATTTAATTTAATTTGGATTTGAAAGAGTTGTTTTGATTCCATCATCAGAAAATAGTGATGTTAGTTGCTTCATTGATTTTTATTTTCCATAATTTAATTAGCGCCATGCTGAAAAGTTATCCTACATTCATTCTACAGTTCTCATTAAATTTGGTAATAGGGACTTTGCTTTAACATTTCTTTCAGCAGAAGAGAGAATGCAGATGAAAGTCTCATGAACAAAACGTGGAGTTTTTATATTGATTGAATGATGAGATCAGTGGTGGGATTTTTTTTTACTACCGGTTCTGTAGGCATGCCTTGGTGGATGTGGCTTGGTGGGCGTGGCAGGGGAAGGATACTGCAAGGTACCCATTCCCTCCCCACCCCACTAACCTGCTTTCCAGCTCCATTCTCCTGGGCAGGGTAACCAAAGAAGACCCAGCCAATCAGCTGGGATTCAATGGGAGGCAGAGAATAGATGGGGGTGGGGCCAGTCAGAGATGGTATTTGCTGGTTCTCTGAACTACCCAAAATGTCCGCTACCAATTCTCCAGAACTGGTCAGAACCTGCTGAATACCACCTCTGATAACATGGATGAAACCTTTTGAGAAATTGCAAAGTAGATTTTGTCACTATAACACATCACTTTAATGATAGTCATAACTATTTTAAGCTATACCAGTGAGGTCACACTTGGAATGCTGTGTCCAGTTCTGGTCACCATGATACAAAAAAGATGGTGAGAATGACCCTGGAAAGTGCAGAGAAGAGCAACCAAGATGATAGTGACTGGAGGCTAAATTTTATGATGAATGGTTGAGGCACTGAGGTGTGTGTATTCTATGGAAGAGAAGGATTTGGGGGGACATGATAACTGTCATCCAGTACTTCAGGGGTTGCCACAGAGAAGAGGGGATTGGCTTATTCACCAGAACACCCGAGTGCAGGACAAGAAGCAATTTGTGGAAGCTTGCTAAAGGGAAATCCAACCTAGAAGTAAGAAGGCATT
Organism: Naja naja; assembly: GCA_009733165.1. Classification (NCBI taxonomy): domain Eukaryota; kingdom Metazoa; phylum Chordata; class Lepidosauria; order Squamata; family Elapidae; genus Naja; species Naja naja. The sequence goes on from CM019162.1 coordinate 10,236,003, forward strand.
TTCTGACAGTGCAAACAATCAATGGAACAGCTTCCTTCTTGGAGTTATAGATGCTCCATCACTGGAGGTCTTTAAAAAAAAAGATTGGACAGCCATTTGTCCCAGATGGTATAATTTATAAGGTCTCCTCTTTGGATTAAAGGCTTCTGAAATCCCTTCCAGTCCTATGATTCAATGTTCGATAAGCAGGGTTGGGATTCTACCAGTTCACACCTATTCGCTAAAATCGGTTGTTAACATTCTAAGCAGTTCAGAGAACTGGTTGTTAGAAGAAATTACTGGCCTAATCCTGTAAGGAAGGCAGGAAGGAAACATTCTAGTGTTGCTTACAGAAACTGCCTCTCCATTAACCCTTATTACATTCTTGGCAGGACTAGACTACCTGTCTCAGGAATGTCTCTGGAGTTTCCCCCCTCCTTTGCTGGTACTTTGTTTGTGTGGAGTAACCATTCAAAGTTACAATGGCACTGAAAAAAGTGACTTATGACCATTTTTCACATTTACGACTGTTGCAGCATCCCCACAGTCATGAGAGGCCAGGCGAGGAGATGCGTGCCTCAATGTGAGTGATATTGAGTTGGCCACACCCAGACAATAATATGACCACCAAGCCATGTCCACTCAGTCACATGACCACAAAGCCATGCCCACCACCTAAGCTACGCCCACAGAACCAGTTGTTAAAAATTTGAATCCCACCCCTGTCTATAAGATAATAATCTTACAGAAATTTGGGGACCCTTTTTTCTTGAACATTGAGAGGAAGCATCCAGCTAAAAAACTCAATGATTTTAGAAGTATCAATAGATTTTCAGATGGCTGATAGTTTTGTGTTTAGAAGATGCTTATGGGGTTAGAAAGATACCCAGTAAGAAACTGGGAATTCCTAGCTCTGTTTTCAGTTCCAAATCTCATTTGACTCAGCCAGAAACACATCCAAAGGAATATGTGATATAAGAAAAAGATTCCAGTCATGATGTAAATCCTAGCAGTGTTTTAATTTCATCTTCAATATCACTGCTTCTTTAGACAAGGTGGTAGAACTGCCAGGAGATACCAAGAAAGCTGCACCACGAAATATGATGGAAAAGAAAATATGGGTCATTAAAAAGCTGCAGCAGGTTTTGGATGTGCTTTGATGGGGAGTTAAATAGCTGTATAAATTGAAAGTGTAAAAATATTTACTGCAGCTGCGGAGTAATCAGATCCATATATTGAGCAAAGCAAATGTGACTGTTGTTTAACTTGGGCTTAGTATTGTGTGTGAGCTTAGCCCTTGTGAATTGCAAATTGTGGTTTCTGATTTATCATGTGAATCTTGCTCATTGTTGTTTGTCCAACCAACTTTCATTCTACTGGGACATCATGCAAAAGATGATACTAAATATTGACATAAGAGCAGAGACCCTCTTGGTCTAGTGGTTAATAATCATCAGTCTAGAAAACAGAAAACTATGAGTTCAGAATAACAGAGTTTGAAGGGACCTTAGAGGTCTTCTAGTCCAGCCCCCTATACCTTTCAAGAAAAGTGGTAGTCCAATTTCTTCTTAAAAACCTCCAGTGTTGGAGCACTCAAAACTTCTGGAGGCAAGTTGTTGAACTGATTAATTGTTCAAGCCTCACCTTAGTCATGAAAGCCAGTTGGGCGACTTTAAGCCAGTCACTCTCTCTCAGACCAAATCACCTTACAGGATTGTAGTGGGATAAAAAGGAGGAGAAAGGTGACTTGGATATGTTCTCCACCTTAAATTGTTTGTAAGAATAATAATAGTGGGATACAAACACATACAAGACAAGAATGTTTAAATGGGGAAAGCAACCTATTTCAACTTTTTTAGTCCCTCCTTCTCCATCTTATGGCTTCCAGCTAAAGAAGGTCTAATAGCTCCTCAAATTCTCATGCTCTGCCATAGTATTCTGAAATTTGTCATTCCAGTAACCTTAATTCTGTTCTTTCTTAATTGAAAACTGGTTCATTTCTGTGCTTATCGGCCTTTTAAGAAAGCTCCAAAAAAACACAGTGCTTTGAAAAATAGTACAAAAGCAATTTGTAACAGTCAATGCAGATTAGACTGAGCTGGTAAACAGATTTATTTTTAGAGAATGTTACTATAAGAACACATTGCTCTTTCAGCAGAATCTGTACAGTTCTGTAAATGCTGTCGGAAGAATTAAAACCACAGTGAAAATAAGCCAGACTCTTGAAACTTTGACCTGGCACCTCATAATAGCTGGATCACAAGATTGCTGCTTTTTTCGTCTAGGTGAGAACCTAAGGGCTAGACCAGGGGTGTCAAGTTCAATTTCATTGAGGGGTGCATCAGGGCTGTGGTTGACCTTGGGGTTGGGTGGCCGACTGGGTGGGTGTGGCCAGCTTGACGCCACTCCCCAAACTAATGGCACGTTTCCTCTTCTCATTGGGTATGTTGTGGTTCGCTGGCAGCCTCTGCAGATGGCAGTGGAATCGGACAGTGGGGGAGAACGGGGACCAGTCTGGGAGTCTGTGGAGGATTTGGAAGAGGTCCTGCATCCAATGCAAAGATGGGGCCAGGGCCATCTGGGAGTGGGGTGCTACCTCCGGAGCCTCTGGAGCCTCCGGAGTCTGGCAGCAGCAAGGCAGAGGAACCAGGGGAGCCTGTTCCCAGTGCGTGTATGCACAGAGCTGCTAGAAGGCAAGAAAAGCTGAGATAAAAGGGGCAACTTGGGAGTAAGGCTTGGAGGTGATTGCCCCTCCCATAAGGTATAAAGGACAGGCAAAGGTAGAGAAACCTTTGCAGGAAGCAAAGTCGTTTGCTCTGTTGGGATTAATCCTCAAAGCTCTGTATGGACTTTGTACTTTGTTGGTTTTTTTTTAATAATTCATTTGGCACTTTAGTTGTTGGCAGCAGTTTAAAGGAGAGAAAGGTGGGTGCTTATCTCGAGGGACTTTTTGGGACTCATTACAGGCTGGGAATGAACATAATTCCCAGTGTTGAGATAAAACTAGAGTTGTTTTAACTAAGCTTAATTACAGTCTCGGGAAGCCTTGGTCAGAACAGGCTAGACTGGGCCAAAGCCATGCTGGCCTGATCTTTCCTCTTTGCATTGGGTAGACCAGGGCTGGATCCGACCACATCATGGACCACATCCAGCCCATAGGCCTTGAGTTTGACACCCCTGCTCTAGACTGAGGTTTCTTTTGTTTTCTCCTGTTGAAAGAAATATCCTTCTGGGTTCAGTTCCAAGTGGGGAAAAAGACACTGGAAACATGGAGGCTGCTTGGAAAGTTTAATGGTGAACAGGACCACATGGTCTGGAGCTCCAGAGAAAGATAATCACATGCTTGAAGAAGATCAAGAAAAAAGGGCTGAGGTGCTGAGAGTATCTGGGTTTTATAACCTTTGTTGGGATTTGAATTGAAGCTTGTTTCTAATTGGTTGTCAGACTCCCATGAGGGGCAACTCCGTAGGCTGTCCTGAGTTCCAAGCTTGGTTGACCCTTGCTGGATGATCTATGCCCTTAAAAGGGCTTTTGGCAATGCTATAGCTTTACCTGGAGACCTTTCTTATGTAAAGTATTCTGGCTCAGGCCTTAATGGCCCACCCATTAACAAAGGTGGGGGTGAGATTCTGCTTCTGGGGTTCTACTCTTTTTAGAAGAAATATTCTGCCTTTTAAATATCTACCAGAATACTTCATTTTTCTAGGAGAGTTGGGTGCCAACTTCCTACACTCCAGGATGTTCTGACTGATATAGCACAATCCTTCTCTTATGGGGATGAAGACGTTCAATCAGTTCATTCTTCTTTCATTTGGGGTTTTCTGAATGGAACTCATATTGATCTGGGGCTGGGGGGCTGGGTGATGATTCATTGTTGGAAGATAATCAATCTTTTTTTTTCTCATGTTGTAAAACAGCTTCCCTCTTCAGTAGCAACATTGCAACCATAAGTCCAATTATGGTTATAAAAATCCCTGTTATAAAAATAGCCCAATAAAGAGGAACAGGAAACAGCAATACAAAAAAACAATTCTTACTTTAAGATTCAGAGGTTTATTTCATGACCAATTTGGAACATGAATACCCATCATAACACAACTTATATCAATAACTCATTCCAATGAGGTTCAGAGATAGCAGCTAGGTCCAGCAAGGAATAGCTACTATCAGTGGCCCTGAATTCTTTTTATACTTTTCTGCATGCATTTCACAACTGAGAAGGTAGATTGTTTCGGACCATAGGCCTAATGGCTTCAAGATGTCCAGGGAAGGGTGAAAAAGACCTTTCTTCTCTCTCTCTTCTTTCTTTCTTTCTTTCTTTCTTTCTTTCTTTCTTTCTTTCCTTCCTTCCTTCCTTCCTTCCTTCCTTCCTTCCTTCCTTCTTTCTTTCTCTTTCTTTCACTTCCTTCCTTCCTTCCTTCCTTCCTTCCTTCCTTCCTTCCTTCCTTCCTTCCTTTATATCCCACTTTTATTATATTCACAAATAACTCAAGGTAGCAAACATATCCAACACACCATCTTCTTCCTGTTTTCCCCACAACATCAATCCTGTGAGGTGGGAAGGTAGATTGTTTTAGACCATGGACCAAATGGCTTTAAGATGTCCAGGGAAGGATGATCATTCCTAACCACTAGTGTGTCTGAAGAAGAACTGTATAGTAGAACCTCTGGTCATGAGTGCTTCTGACCACGACCAAATCGGGTTCCAACAAAAAATCCACATTTTCCCCCCTATGGCTGATTTCCCCTTCTGCACCATATTTTTTTTTTGTAAGTGCCAAATTTCGAAAATTAGGTTCAGGTCATGACCAAATTAGGTTGCGACCAAAGTTATGGAATGAATTATGGTTGTGACCAGAGGTTGGTTGTTTGTTCATCCATCCATCCATCCATTGATCCATTCATTCATTCATTCTTACATCCATCCATTCCTCCATTCCTCCATTCATCCATCTATCCAATTCATTCATTAATTCATTCATTTCCCACTTCTATTATTTTCACAAATCTCAAGGTGTGAACATATCCAGCACACCTTCCTCCTCCTATTTTCCTCACAACAACCCTGTGAGGTGAGTTGGGCTGAGATAGAAGGATAGGCCTATGGTCACCCAGATGACTTTTATGGCTAGGGCAGGACTTGAACTCATGATCTCTTGCTTTCTAGCCTGGTGCCTTAACCAATAGACCAAACCGAATAATATTTTAAAAGCAAGAATATATTTTTATTAAGAGTTTATTTCAGATACAACTTTTCCCTTCTGGGCATGCCAGGCCTGTGGAGAGTACATAGTCATACAAAACAGAACTAGATTTTTCCTTTTCTAAGGGACTTAAGGAGACGCATTCACTTTGCTGCTTTTAAAAATGAGGCTAAGCCTTCCTTCAGGCACACATTGCAGATTTTTGGTGCTTTCTTGCCAATGTGGCAGGAAAACTTAAAGCCTATTTATAGGAGTTGGTGTCAGAAAGATTTCTGCAAGCAGAAAATAAAGGGGGAGACTCGAGTCCCAGCTACTGTTCCATAACCACCCAACCAGCCACTTCCTGAATTATCTGGTTCAAGGAGGGGTTAGGAGTTAATTTAATCCAGCAATTGAACTTTGTGAGTTCTAAGTTTCCGTTGGTAGAAGTAGGATAAATCAATGGGAAGGAGATTTGGACTTTTGGAAAATGAACCCAGTAACTGTTTGCAAGATTTGTGGACCCCACAAAAGTTATAGGGCAGGATCCAGTCTGAGTTGATCATCGGGACCAGAGTTTTATTCTTCCAAGTTTTTGAGCTTGTGCTGGAACCCATCCTCAGGGAATCTCTCTCTCTCTTTCTCTCTCTCCCTCGCTCTCTCGCTCTCTCCCTCCCTCTCCTTCCCTCCCTCCCTCCCTCCCCCCTCCCTCCCTCCCTCCCTCTCTCTCTCTCTCCAATATATGTGCATTGGGATGTACTATGTATTGTATTAGAATGTGTAGAACAGCCCAGGGCCCGTGTCCTAAAGAGAGAAAAATTCCCTGAGGATGGGCTCCAACACAAGCCCAGAAGCTTGGAAGAATAAACCTTTGGTCCCAGTCACCAATCCAGGTTGGATATAATGTGTAGATCTCTTGGATTATCCTTTGAAGATGCTCAACTGATTGAAGTGACCAGGCTGGCAAGACCCAAAGGGACTTTTTCCCCTAAAGACAACTGGACTTTATTTTTCCTTGAAGACATTTCATTTATCATCCAAGAAGCTTCTTAGGTTCTTCTTGGATAAGAAGCAAAATGTTTTCAAAGACAAAGCAAAGTCTAGTTGTGTTAAAAAAACATCTTTGGGACAAGCATGACTTGAAGGACTGAGAATCTCCATAGGTATTTAAATTTTTTAGTCTGTAATGGTTTGGTGCAAGTCCGTGTGTGTGTGTGTGTGTGTGTGTGAGAGAGAGAGAGAGAGAGAGACAGAGACAGAGACAGAGAGACAGAGACAGAGAGAATGAGAGAATGAGAGAATGAGAGACAGAGACAGAGAGACAGGCAGAGAGAGAGAGAGAAAGAGAGACAGAGAGAGACAGAGAGAGAGAGAGAATGAGAGAGAGAGAGACAGAGAGAAAGACAGAGACAGAGACAGAGAGACAGAGATAAAGAGAGAGACACAGAGAGAGAGACAGAGAGAGAGAGAGACAGTGAGAGAGATAGAGAGAAAGAGAAAGACAGAGAGACAGAAAGAGAGACACAGAGAGAGAGAGAGAGAGAGAGAGAGACAAAGAGAGACAGAGAGAGAGACAAAGAGAGAGACAAACACACAGAGAGACAGAGAAAGAGAAAGAGAGACAGAGAGAGACAAAGAGAGAGACACAGAGAGAGAGAGACAGAGAGACAGAGATGGTAGCTAGACAGACAGACAGGGAGGAAGGGAGGAGGGGAGAGAGGAAAGGAGGGGAAGACAGAAAAGGCAGCCCAGCTAATTATACTCCAGTACAACCTTCTCTCTCCCTTTCCCCCAATTTATGAAATAGATGTATTTACTTTAAGAAGGCTGAGGTGGCACTTAAAAGTCAGAAGACATTTCCAGCTGCTGTCTCCATGCCTGGGATTCATCTCTCTCTGATGTAGACAGTGTCATTGTTAAGCCAATTTACATATTAAAAAGGAGCCTTGTCAAGTTGAAAATAAATCACCAGGTAGTAACAAAGCATTTTCTCCCTTGTTCTCCTGCTCGGTTATCATCCGCGCTCCCATCTTAGAGATAGTAAATGAGTTTCTGTAATCAGACATGCTACTCACTAGATGCATTGGGGACCTTCCTGTTGATAGTTCTTTTCTCCTTGGTGCATTGACCTTGTGAAGGAACTTTATTCAGCTTTAATACAGCTTATTTGTTCTCTTCTGCTACATTTTGTGGGATTGTGACCTAGGAGAACCACTTTTGATGATCTGTTGTTCCAAACTCCTGTAAAAGAATTAATCTTTCTGTAACCAGGGGAGGGGCTGTGAAAGACGGTCTCAGTTTTCCTGGTTTTGGCTTGGCAGAGTTTGACTTGAACCCCATCGTCTACAATGCCTGCAAACAAATTTTATAATGTATTCATTTACCTTTCCATGGAAAATAGGGATTCCCTATGTCTGCAATGGATGGAGATACCATTTATCCATCTAAAATTCACTATGTTATCTTGGTTCTTGTAGTAGACCAGCTGTCAGGATCTGATTTGCTTGTGTGTGTATGTGTGTGTGTGTGTGTGTGTGTACCAAATTGCCAAGTTCTCAGATTTGTCATAGCGGTTGAGGTTCCTTCTCCAGAATAACAGAGTTGGAAAGAACCTTGGAGGTCTTTCAGCAGGAGGCCCCTATACCATTTCAGAGGAATGGTTGTTCAGTCTCTTCTTTAACAACTTCCAGTACTGGAGCACCTACAACTTCTGGAGGTTAGATTAATTGTTCTCACTGTTAGGAAGTTTCTCCTTGGTTCTAGGTTGGTTCTCTCTTGGATTAGTTTCCACCCATTGCTTCTTGTCCTGCCTTCTGGTGTTTTGGAGAATAGCTTGACTCCCTCTTCTTTGGGGCAGCCCCTGAGATATTGCAGCACTGCTATCATGTCACCCCTAGTTCTTCTTTTTCATTAAATTAGACATACCCAATTCCCACAACCATTCTTCTTATGTTTTAGCCTCCCGCCCTCTAAACCATCTTTGTTGCTTTTCTCCAAAAATACTGTGCATTGCAAACACTTATTTACATTTGATTTCTAAATTCTGATTGACCTCACATGGGCTAGATGTAGCTTGTGGGGGGCATAAAGTGTTCAGTTCTGCTTTAAAACTTCATGTCTATTCACAGAAAGCTCCAAAGAGGGGCAAGGGCAAAACCAGCTAATAGCTTTATGTTCCTGAAGGTTTGCATGTCAGGTTCATCAAGGAAAACTCGAAGTGTCAGAGCAATTTTAGTTTACAATGCAGTTTCAGGCAGCCATCTTATTTATTTATTTATTTATTTATTTATTTATTTATTTATTTGTGAAACATGTACAAGATAACAAGTATAAGTATGAACATCAACATGAACAAAGGAAGTAAATACAGATAAATGGGGACAGTAAGACAGAAACGGTAGGCACGCTGGTGCACTTATGCACGTCCCCTTTAAAGACCTCTCAGGAATGGGGTGAGGTCCACAGTTTGAGGTTGAAACTGCGAGGGGTGGAGGCTGTAACCACAGAGTCAGGTAGGACGTTCCAGGTGTTGACCACTCTGTTGCTGAAATTGTATTTTCAGCAATTGAGTTTGAAGCAGTTTACCTTGAGTTTGTATCGGTTGTTTGCCCGTGTATTATTGTGGTTGAAGCTGAAGAAGTCATTGACAGGCAAGATGTTATAGCAGACAATTTTGTGAACGATGCTTAGATCGGACCACAGGCGTTCTTTCCCAGCTCTGTTAGTTCAGGCTGCCTTCCTTCTCTTTTTCATTATGTTTGGTTAGTCTAGAGAAAAGAAGGGCTAGGTGGGACATGATAGCATTCCAACATTTGCATGGTGGCGCAGTGGTTAGAATGCAATACTGCAGGCTAATTCTGCTAACTGCAGGGGGTTCAATCCTCACTGCTCAAGGTTGACTCAGCCTTCCATCCTTCCAAGGTCAGTAAAATGAGGTCCAGATTGTTGGGGGAAAGATGCTGACTCTGTAAACTGCTTAGAGAGGGCTGTAAAGCACTGTGAAGTGGGATATAAGTGCTATCTTGCTATTTGAGGGGCTGCCACAAAGAGGAGAGGGTCAACTTATTCTCCAAAGCACCAGAGGGCAGGACAGGAAACAATGGTTGGAAACTAATCAAGGAGAGAAGCAACCTGGAATTAAGGAGGAACAGTGAGGACAATTCACCAGTGGAACAGAAGTTGCCTTCAGAAGATGTAGGTGCTTCATCACTGGAGGTCTTTAATTGAAATGGTCTGAAATGTTACAGGGGCTCTGCTGCTTGAGCAGAAGGTTGGATTAAAAGGCCTCCAAGTTTCCTTCCAACTCTATTCTGATTGATTGATTGATTGATTGATTGATCTTCATCCAGCTATTCCAAGGATCATTAAAGCACCATAACTCAGAATTTTAGATCTAAGCTTGATTGACTGGAATGCTCTAAGCAAAGATGGAGCTATGCAAAAAAAAGCTTCTCCTTAATTCTAGTTTAAGCACAGGTTACTATTAGCTGATGGTGGACTCTTTCCCCCTGCCAGACTTTCTGAAAGTCTGGGGTCAGAAGTTTAGAAATATAATTTCTTTTTTGGTTTTGTTCCAGAAACATCCAAGAGGAAAATAAAGCTCTGAAAAGCATAGACTGGAAACATACTTTGCTATTAGATAGTTTTCAAAACATTTCACATTTTGGTTCGTTTAATTCAGTTTTGTCAAATCAACCACAACCAGTTGGCTTTACACCTTATGACAAGCCATAGGCCTTTTACAAACCCTGTAACCTGATTCAGGCAAACCCTTAACCCAGAACAAACCATTGAGATGGTTAAGTCAAGGATCAGCCAGACAATATTGGCTGTCGACACCCAGGGGTAGGGCCTTCTCTGTGGGAGCACCCACCCTGTGGAATCAGCTCCCCTTGGGGCTCTGGTTAGCCCTGGACCTCCATTCCTTCCGCCGCAACCTGAAGACATGGTTGTTTCAGCAGGCCAGCCTGGACTGAAGCGAAGTGGGGTGGGGTTTTTTTTTAATTGTATTTTAGATTAAGTTTTATTGGTTTTAGATTTTATTGGGCTGGAGTTTAACTGAGTTTTAATGAATCTTAATTTTTTGTATTGTGTAATTTTATATTGTGAGCCGCCCTGAGTCCCTAGGGAGAGAGGGCGGCATATAAGTCCAATAAACTTAAACTTAATAATAATCAATAAGATATTTGAATACACCGAAATGGACACATTGACGATGCTATTGAAAAATAAGGAAGAAGGAGAGTGTTCAAGGTATGGGATGTTTGGTACAAATGGCCAAGGAGAAGATGCAAAGGCATCCAATGATAGTATACAAGAAAGTACAAAGTAGTATCTTATATGTGTTAAAATATGTATATAGGTATAAAAATGTTTAGAATGAGGAAAAATCTAATACAGCTATGGATAATACAGCTATAGATGTTATTAATCAATGTAAACACTGTTACAGTATTGTTGCAGAGTGTGGAAATCTGTTTTATTTTTAATTGTTGAAACGTTGAATAAATAAATATAATAACAAGGATCTGAAATATACACAGTACAGATAGTCCTTGACTCACAAAAGTTTAGTGACCGTTCAAAGTTACAACGGCACTGAAAAAAGTGACTCATGACCGTTTCTCACACTTTATGACTATTGCAACATTGCAGGTCCCATTATCAAAATTCAGACGCTTGGCGACTGATTCATACTTATGACAGTTACAGTATCCCGGGGTCATATGATCCCTTTTTGCAACCTTCTAACAAAGCAAAGTCAATAGGGAAGCCAGATTCACTTAACAACTGGTTTTTAGATGATCAACTGCAGTAATTCACTTAATGACCATGGCAAGAAATATCATAAAATGGGGCAAAGCTCACTTAAAAAATGTCTAAAATTTTGGGCTCAATTGTGGTCGACGACTGCTTGTATCTCAGAAACTCACAAATATCTACTTTTCTCTCTCTCTCTGTGTGTGTGTATGTGTGTGTGTGTGTGTGTCAGGGTGGGACTCTCCCAGTTCGTACCGGTTTGGGCGAACCCCTTGTTCCGACGATCAGCTGGCTCCAAACCGGTTCGCTCCTACCACCCCTGCTTTTTCCTGTGCTTTATGTCTTCAGTTTCAGATAATTCAGATAATCAGAGTTGGAAGGGACCTTGTAGGTCATCTAGTCCAACCACCTGCCCAAGCAGGAGACCCTACAGCATTTCTAACAGATGGCAGTCCAGTCTCTTCTCAAAAGCCTCCAGTGATGAAGCTCCCACAACTTCCGAGGGCAACTTCTGTTTCATTGGTTGATTGTTCTCCCTGTCAGAAAATTTCTCCTTATTTCCAGGTTAAATTTCTCCTTGTTCAGTTTCCATCCATTGTTCCTTGTCTGGCTTTCAAGTGCCTTGGAAAACAGCTTGATCCCTTCCTCCTCTCTATGGCAGTTCCTCAAATATTGGAAGATGGCTCTCATGTCTCCCCTGGTCCTTCTCTTCGCTAGACTAACTAGGCCCAGTTCCTGCAACCGTTCTTCATATGTTTTAGTCTCCATTCCCCTAATCATCCTGGTTGCTCTTCTCCTCACTTTTTCTAGAGTCTCAACATCTTTTTTATAGTGTGGTGACCAAAATATCTGATTCACGTGACAGAGCAGTCTGCCGCACATCAGCTGTTTTCTTCAGCTGCAGTTGAAGGTAAGTATTAGCTTTTTAAAATGCAAAACACGCGCGCGAAGTGCATGTTCATTGAACCGGTTGTTATACCGGTTGAATCGCATGTGTGTGTGTTTTCTTCTGTGTGTGTGTTTTCTTCTCTCCCCCTCCTCTTGTCAGGGTTCCAAGCAACAGCCCACAGGAAATCAAAAGTCCAAAGCAGTGTTCCCCAAAGTATAGATTGATTAGACATGTCATATTGGTATAGCTGGTGAAAACCTGAATCTGAAGTCCCCCGGGGTTTTCCCCACCTAGTTCAAAATCCAGATTCCCCACCACCACATCACACACAACCATCACATGATCCAATCAGGTCTCCCTCCCCATCCCAGATGCCACCCCTCAACTCCCCTCCAGGTGCTGGTGAGAGTGCCTTTGGTTCCCAGAAGAAAGGGTGTTACTTTGGCTACATATCCCCTTCAACTATATCTCTAGTCCCCCATCCCTTTCCCACAGCTCCAGCAAGCCTCACTGTAGCAACCCTGAAGATGCTCAAAGATGGCTCCAGGGTTGATACCTCTTCTCCCATTTCCAAAGGGGTACCCTGTGTGAGGCCCTCTTCTACAATCTTTTCCCCAAACAGTTAAAGCCTTAGTAAGACCACACCTAGAATACTGCATCCAGTTTTGGTCACCACATTACAAAAAAGACATTGAAAAAGTGCAGAGAAGAGCAACCCGGGGACTGGAGAATAAAACATACGATGAACAGTTGCAGGAACTGGGCATGGCTGGTCTAGTGAAGAGAAGGACCAGGGGAGACATGAGAGCCATCTTCCAATATTTGAGGGGCTGCTACAGAGAGGAAGGGGTCAAGCTATTTTCCAAAATACCCAAAGGCCAGACAAGAAATAACGGATGGAAACTGATCAAGGAGAGATTCAACCTAGAAATAAGGAGAAATTTTCTGACAGTGAGAGCAATCCACCAATGGAACAGAAGTTGCCTTCAGAAGTTGTGGGAGTTTCATCACTGGAAGCTTTCAAGAAGAGACTGGATTGCCATCTGTCAGAAATGGTGTAGGGTGTCCTAGGGGGTTTGGACTAGATCAGGGATCACCAACCTTTTGGACCTCAGGGACCACCAAACTCATAATTTTAAATCCTGCAGACCAGAGACCCTGGAAAAATCCCAAAAAAAGTCTGCAGGAAAATTTTCCACCCTGTTTTCCTACTGATCGATCATTCTTTATTTGGGATCGCAGGATACTGTCTCCAGCTCTGTTCTTGGGGGAGAGAGAGACGTTTGGCTTCATGCAAAGAAAGCAGCAGAAGCAGCAGAAGTCTTTCTCTCCCCCAAACTCCACCAGAAATGAGTCTTTGTGAGACTTGTTGTGCTGGCACAGCCTCTTGGAGCAGGATTCCTTGCAGGGTCCCAAAGACTCATTTCTGGTGGAGTTTGGGGGAGAGAAAGAAAGACTTTTGCTGCTTTCCTTGTGTGCAGCCAAAAGCAGAAGAAGAAAGAAGCGGAAAGAAGCAGCCCGGTGGCCAGGCCAGGTGAGTGGGGCAAGTTCCTCCCTCTGCCCTTTCCCCCCTCCCCTCACTACCTTGTGTTGTTTGCAATGCAAGTGAAGCAAGCCTTGTGTTCCTGCAGGCCATGTGGGCGGCACAGCCTTGTGTTCCCATGCAGCCTGGATTAATTGCTTTGGGAGGATGCTTTGGGGGTGACATTTCTCTGCGGACCACCAAAATTTTCTCACGGACCACCAGAGGTTCCTGGCCCACTGGTTGGTGACCACTGGACTAGATGACCTACAAGATCCCTTCCAACTCTGTTAATCTGTGCTAGATAAAGCAAAATCGAATGCTAATTTAGCCAGTAAGCTCATTAACTGTGCTGGGTTGGTTCTGCTTAGAATAATTATATGTTTAGCAGAAGAGGTTTTCCTTAGCATATAATTCTCATAGCAGATTTTAAACTGGTTCACAAAAAAAAAAAAAGCTTGTGAAAGAGGCCGCAAAAAAAAAAATGCAGGAATGCTGATGAAGCATTTTGGTGGATTCTTACTAATCACATCGCCCACGCATATGGCAAATCCCCCTTTTTAAAAAAAGAAATAATGATGTTTCCTTTCCTTTGTAGCTTTGTGGGAGCTGCTGGGTCATCCAGCTGGCTCTGGCAACGGAAGCTCCCCATTTGCATGAGGCTTGTGGCCAGCTCTGTATTTCCTATCTCAGCTTTCCCTAATATGATTTCCCTGTCTTTGGGTCTATCATCAAAGGAAGGATTGGGGGCGGGGTAGAGATGGGGGACGGGGTGTTTTTAAAGCAGATTGAGGAGGGTTGCTGAATTTCCCATGTGTGTGTGGGTGACGTGTGTGTGTGTGTGTGTGTGTGTGTGTAGATAATTTTGAAGATCAGCCATCACAGATCAAACGCTGTCATTCAACCCTAGTTTTTGAAGCACTTGCCATTCTTGGCAAGCTACTCTGCATATTACTTCAAATAGATATTGATTTTAGAAGGGAACTGGATTCTCCTTCTCCTCCTCCCCCCTAGCAGAAAGGGGGTTATTTAAGGACAAGTTTTCAGATCAAAAGATGGGGAGACATCTCAACAAGGCTCCCTAGACTTAGGTTGCAACTCTATGTGGCATCCACAATTGAAGAGGAACTGTGATTCAATGTTAGAATTTGTTGTTCAGTCACTAAGTCGTGTCTTTATATGACCCCATGGGCCATAGCATGCCAGGCTCCCTGCTGTCCCTTGTCTCCTTGAATTTGTCCAAATTCAGCATGGCTGGCTGGGGAATTCTGGGAATTGAAGTCCATCAGCAGTGGGATCCTACCTGCTCCACTACTGGTTCAGTGATTGTGCATGCGCACAGCTTTTCCCACAGCAGCTGAGCCCTGCAGCACCAATCAGCTGAGAGGATAAAGAAGAGAAAAGCTCAGGATTGGCTCTTCCACCCAACCCTGCCTTTTCTCTTTTTTTCTCCTCTCAGCTGATCGTGGGAGGCTTTTTTTACTACTTGTTTGGCCAAACTGGTAGGAATTTTTGCTACTGGTTCGGACAAACCGGGCCAAACTGGTAGCATACCACCACTGAAGTCCATGCTTCTTCAAGCTGCCAAGGTTGAGAGCAGCGGTGGGATTCAAATTTTTTTTACCACCAGTTCTGTGGGCATGGCTTGATGGGCGTGGCTTGGCTTGGTGGGCGTGACTTGGTAGGCGTGGCAGGGGAAGGTTACTGCAAAATCTCCATTCCCTCCCCACTCCTGGGGGAAAGTTACTGCATAAGCTCTTGGAGCTGCGGATGGCCCCTGACCTTCGATCCTTCCGTCGCAGCCTGAAGACATGGCTTTTCCAACAGGCCGACCTGGACTGAAGGGGGGGGTATTGTTTTATTATAATATTGGCTGTTTGCCGCTTTTAATTAGAATTTTGGGATTTTGATTTAATAGTTCTTTAAAATTTTGAATTTTGTATTGTTTTTATGATTGTGAGCTGCCCTGAGTCCTTCGGGAGAGAGGGTGGCATATAAATCCCAAAAATAAAATAATCAATCAATAAATAATCCCATTCCGTCCCCACCCCACCAACCTGCCTTCCAGCTCCGTTCTCCTGTGCAGGGCAACCAAAGAAGACCCAGCCGATCAGCTGGGACTCGGGAGGCAGAGAATAGATGAGGGTGGGGCAGTCAGAAGTGGGATTTGCCGGATCGCTGAACTACTCAAAATTTCTGCTACCAGTTCTCCAGAACTGGTCAAAACCTGCTGTATACCACCTCTAGTTGAGACACATTGGTATAGATAGAAAATACATTGTTTATGTACAGTGCTGCAGAAAACAATCTTTGTCTATTATTTCCCTGGTTCTCATTCAGCTTAAGGAGACAATGTTTACTTTTAAAATTTATTTCAAAGGAAGAAACTCCTCGTGGGTGGAAGGCGGCCTTCTTGCATTGATTTAATGACTAGGTAACTGAGGTATGTGTGCGAATACCCTGACTTTCATACCACAATATATCTCCAGTGGTTTGTAACCTCCTGTTTCCTGTGCTAATATTAAATCTCAAATGGAGTATCTAGCAAAAACACCTGCCACAGACCTTTCACAACAATGGCATCACAATTTCCTTCAAAATGGGGAGTTTAGCTCTGAAGAAATTTAACCCACAAATGTATGGCAGGATTTCAAAAAAGGTCATTAGAGTCCATCTCTAGCTATGGTGCTTATACTCAGCTACCCAAGAATAAATCCCATTCAATTCAATATGGTTGAATATCTGGGAATAAGGGATTAGATGGGTGATTTTCCTCTTGTTTTTAACGATTTATGATTTTCCTCTTGTTTTAAATCATTCAATACATAGCATTAAAAGCACACAGTAATGCAGTAACATTTCCCAGAATGCATAGTAATTTTTAGACAATGTGCTGGAATATCTGGCAGACTCTAGAAACACCAAGGAGAGAGGAGAATCGTGGCATAAAAGATTTCTTAGTCCAGGGAAAAGGAGAAGCACGAGAAAAAGACTCCAGAACTCTGGCTTAAATATGCTAGGTATAAGCAGATCTGGAAAATTGTTTTGGTAGCGTTTCAAGATTCTGTTACATTTCTCCACTAGCAACAAAGATCAGTCCAGAATTCCAAGTAGTTCTTGGTCTAAAAGTTTGCCAGTCTCCAAAAACTTGAAAGAGCACATGTTGAAACAGAGTAGCTGAATGGTCTTTGGTGCTTTCTGAGCTTGTTTTCTAGTGGTTGTTTCCATCGGGACATGATCAGGACTACAGTCTGTCATTCTTCCAGATGCTGAAAACCCATCCCAATTTTCACGCTTTTGCAGACATCTCTGATTTGCATTGGCATCTTTCTTAAATAGCTTCGTACAAGACCCTTGCTTGTGTTGGAGAAGGCTGGGTTAGTCTAAGGGCTGGACTGGAGGGGGCAGTTGCTAGGATGTGACTCTAGACAGAGGTGGTATTCAGCAGGCTCTCACCAGTTCTGGAGAACCGGTAGTGGAAATTTTGAGTAGTTCAGAGAACCAGCAAATCCCACCTCTGACTGGCTCTGCCCCCATCTATTCTCTGCCTCCCGAGTCCCAGCTGATTGGCTGGGTCTTCTTTGGTTGCCCTGCACAGGAGAACAGAGCTGGAAAGCAGGTTAGTGGGGTGGGGAGGGAATGGGGATTTTGCAGTATCCTTTCCCCTGCCATGCCCACTAAGCCACTCCATGCCCTGCAAGCCATGCCCACAGAACCAGTAGTAAAAAAATTTACTGACTGACTCTATGGTTCTTGTTAAGTTTGCATGAAGAGTCAGACGCGAAGAGCTTCAGTGAAGAGTTTATTAAGTGACTACAGCTCGAATGGACCCGACTTGGCTGGGCTACGGCTGCTTCTTATAGCCAGCAGCCGTAGTTGCCAGCCAATCAGAGTGCAGGGTTTTCCCGCACTATTTAAACCAATACCATTTGACATTTTACAAGAACAATTCAAACTAAACCAATAACATTCAAACCTACATAAATAACACCCCTCCCCACTAGGTTCAGTCCATACCAAACCCCAACCTATCTAATGTATTCTTTTAAGTAGGTGGGGCTCTTGCATGTACGTTGAGACCTTCGTGGTTCAGAAGTTTTAACATTCTCACCCAGTGAGAGAGGAAATGTGTCTGCTGACATTTCCCCACTGGGACTTCCTGTGAAAGAAGACCCAGTTTGATTGTTAGAATCTGGTCTCTCCTCCCAACCCATCTCCAGCCCAATGTCAGCACCCAAGTCAGGTAGTGATGTACAATCTTCCACTTCTAAGGATGGATTTTGGCATTGTGACAGGTTTCGGAGTGGTTCCTGTCGTGGCTCGTTACACATGGGGTTGATTCTTGCTTGCTGATTTTCCTCCTGTTCCTCCCTTCCCCTAGAATTGACATCAGGTGAGGGAACTAGAGAGGAACAAGTGCAATGTTCCTGAGAGAACCTGGATCTAAGTTGATCAATGTGCCTGCTCCAGAGGAGTCCATCCTCTGTTTGCACCCTGTAACAACGAGGGCCTGTGATCTGAGTTATCTCAGCAGGAATCCACAAAGGTTCACCCATAAGGTTCTTAGCATAAACAGAATCACCCACACTGAATGTGCGAACTTTGGAAGTGGAATCTAGTGCTGCGTTGGGTGGTAAGTGGGATGAAGGCGGTCAAGGGAAGACCTAAGTTTCCTACCCATCAACAACTCTGCTGGGGATAAGTTATTAGATGGGTTAGGAGTGATGTGCTGAACACTAAGAAGTTTTTCAACTTTCTCAGTGATGTCCCCAGGACCCAGTTGCTGAAGCTTCTCCTTGGTAAAAGCGTACCATGCGTTCAGCCCGCCATTAGCAAGGGTGCCCAGGGGCAGTAAGGGCATGTCTGATACCCAGTTGTGCTAGATAGGATTCAAAAGGGTTGGATGTAAATTGAGGGCCATTGTCAGAGACAAGAACATCAGGTAACCCGTGGGTTACAAAAAGTTTTCTGAGCTGCTTGATGACAGCATCAGTTGTAGTGGATGCCATGGGAATTACCTCTAGCCATTTGGAATATGCATCTACTATAATAAGAAAGGTGTGCCCTCTGGTAGGGCCAGCAAAATCAATGTGAATCCTAGACCATGGGCCCCTAGGACATTCCCATTCCTGTGGGGGGGCAAGAGGTGGGGCAGGCCTGACTACCTGACAGTTGGGACAAGATGCAACCCAGTTTTCAACCATTTTGTCAATACCTGGCCACCATACATAACTCCTGGCCAATCCCTTCATCCTTACAATACCAGGATGACCCTCATGTAACATTTCCAAAACCTCTCTTTGCAGTTTTGCAGGAATAACCACCCTGTTACCCCACAAAATACATCCTCTTAATACAGATAATTCAGTTTGCCTGAACTTAAAAGGTTGGGCAAGGTGAGGTAGATCTTGAAGAGGCCAACCTTTCTTAATCCAGCCTATAACAGAAGCCAACACAGTGTCTTTGGCAGTCTCTCTGGCAATTTCAGCAGCATGAACTGGAAGCTTGGCAACAGTTTCTAGGAAAAAGGTGTGTGTTTCAGGTTCAAAGTCCTCCTTGTGGTAAGGAAGTGGGCAACGACTTAGTGCATCAGCATGTCCAATGTCCTTGCCAGGCTTGTGGATAAGTTTGTATGAATAAGAAGCAAGAAATTCAGTCCACTTCAGCATTCTTGGTGACAGGATAATAGGTGTAGGCTTGTCTCCTGCCACAATGCCTAACAAAGGTTTGTGATCTGTAACAATGGTAAATGTTCTCCCATACAGAAATTTCTTAACAGCTGCAACAACTGCCAATGCCTCCTTGTCCAATTGGCTGTAATTCCTCTCTGCTTTGGTCAAAGTAGAGTAAAATGCAATAGGGCTTCTCTCCCACTGGGAAGCCTGTGGCTCAAACCCCCACTCCAAAGGGGATGCATCACAAGTCTGTACAACAGGCAAATTCTCAGAGAACTGTATCAGTACAGCATCAGACGTGATTAGTCTTTTAATACTGTTAAATGCTGATTGTTCCTTCCTGCCCCAGACCCAAACAGACTTTTTATCAAGTAATCTGTGCAATGGTTCAGCAATGGTTGCCTTTTGAGGTAGGAACATGTGATAAAAGTTAATAAGTCCAAGGAAAGCTTGCAAATCTGTTTTGCATTTAGGTCTAGGGGCTTCTTTGATTGCTTTAACCTTGGCATCTGTAGGGTGGGTGCCATGCTTGTCAATCATGTAGCCCAGGAACTCAACCCTGTCAGTTTTAAGAGTGCATTTTTCTTCCTTGACTTTTAACCCCGCTTTCCTGAATCTGGTAAGGACTTCTCTGAGTCTTTCTTGTAACTGAGTGTCATTTTCAGCAGAGATTAACACATCATCAAAGTAAGGCACTACCCTGGCAGTCCTTGGAGCATTCTTTCCATAAGGCTTTGAAAGATGCCTGGTGCCACGCTTACTCCAAATTGTAACCTTTTACATTTGAAGGCACCTCTATGAGTCACAATGGTTTGGGCCTCTGCAGTGGCATCATCAACTGTTAGTTGTTGATATGCCTGGGCCAAATCCAATTTGGCAAAGACTGTACCCCTGCCAAGTGAATGTAACAGATGATGCACCACTGGAACTGGATATGCACTCTGCTGCAGCATGGTTCAGTGTCCCCTTATAGTCCCCACAGATTCTTACTGACCCATCAGTCTTGACTGGTGTGACTATGGGTGTCTCCCATCTGGAGTGGTCAGTGGGCTCTAAAACCCCTTGAGCTATTAATTTGTCTAATTGTGCATCAATTTTTCCTTTAAAGCAAATGGAACCCTTCTGGGCTTTAAACGAATTGGGGGCACCTTGGGATCTAGGTTGAAAGTGATAGGGGTCCCCATATACTTGCCCAATCCTTTGCTGAAGACCTCTGGAAACTCAGACTTCAAGGCCTCCTCCCATTCAGAGTTGCTCATGTGATTGATGCCAGTCACCTCGATGCCTAGTGGCTTGAACCACTCAAGTCCCAGCAAGCTTGGGCGATCCTTGTCCACGATGGTCAGGGGCAAACGTTTGGTGTGGCCTTTAAACTTCATGATGAATTCTCTTGTTCCAACTACTGGAATCTTGTTCCCTTGGTAGTCTTTAAGAGTCAGTGCTTGCTTCTGGAAATGTTTCTTCTGAATGTTGGGAAGTAGCCTGTGAATAGTGTCCCATGACACCATAAATAAATAAGAGCCTGAGTCCACTTCCATTTGGCAAGGCCTTCCTTCAATGAATACCTTCACATGTACTTTTCTGCTTCTCAAGGGTGAAAAATGACCAATGGTGATTGTTTGATGAGTTTCATTCTTTCCATTTGCTTCTGAGTTGCGCCCCATTTTCTCACTGAAATTGTTGGGCTTGAATTCTTTCTCAGGAAGTTTCTTCCTACTAGGTGGAGTTCTGGATGATTTGCAGACTCTTGCTAGGTGACCTCTTTTCTCACAACGTAGGCAGATGGTGTCTAAAAACTTTCATTCAGTGCAGGGGTGGCCCCCCCATAGCCTCTGCAATAAAATTCTTGCCTCTTTTTTCCAAGGTCTTTCCTTTTCTTCTCCATTCTGAGTCTATAAATTCCTTCCTCCACCTCACTACAGTCTAAATCAGAGTCTATTTGCTCGCAATGGGTTTTTGTGGACTTTTCCACACCAGAATGGCTTGAGGCCTTGTTAATTTTCTTCATGGCTGCTGCTGAGGACTTGGTTGCTTCCGCTGAAACAGCTTCCTCTATGGCCTCTTTAAACGTGATCTTAGGTTTCATTAGTAATTTGCTCTGTAAGACCTTATCTTTAAGACCTAGAACAAACCGATCACACATGGCCTCTTCTAAGTTGGTAAACTCACAAGCACCCCAATGTCCTTAAACTTGCCATGAAGTAACATTTTCGCTTTCCCCTTGATCCGACAATAAAACTCGTGTCTCTTAATGAGGCGATACTTGTAATGGGCTCTTAAAAGCTTTTCTAAATCAGGCCATTCCATTACCTTCAAGTCTGCAGCTCCCGCCTTCGCCATCTTGAAGACTGCCGGACTGCAGTCGCGTGAAATACCGCCCTCTTCCACTTCTTGGGGATATCGGCGAGGTCGTTTCCTTCCAAATACATTTGGAAGCGATCCGCATACTGATTCCCAGTCTCTGCCACGGATCGAGCGGGGCTGGGGGTGTTCAGCGCAGCCATCTCGCTCTTCTGCTTGTCTTCCGCGTCGTCTCTTCTTCAAGGGAATCCCACCTTCGTTGCCAGTGTTAAGTTTGCATGAAGAGTCAGACGCGAAGAGCTTCAGTGAAGAGTTTATTAAGTGACTACAGCTCGAATGGACCCGACTTGGCTGGGCTACGGCTGCTTCTTATAGCCAGCAGCCGTAGTTGCCAGCCAATCAGAGTGCAGGGTTTTCCCGCACTATTTAAACCAATCCTATTTGACATTTTACAAGAACCATTCAAACTAAACCAATAACATTCAAACCTACATACATAACAGTTCTTGATTCTAGAATCTCTGGCTCAATCAATTCATAGAAAAGTTGTATGAAGAATTTTCATGCCTGTAGCACTATATCAATTAACACTGATCTTAGAGAGGAAGAGATGGAAACAGTCTGTTAATTACAGGTTGTTAATCTAAAGCTTATTTTTTTTTAAAGTCCAATTTTAGGGGAAATTCTCTGTCTGATTCTTAGTTAGGTCCTACACTGACAATTAATTGCTTTAGAAAATTAGTAGAATACTGATGGAAGAGAATATCTGTAGCTTGATTAGTGTTGAACTGTGTGGTCCTTGATACTCTCTGAGCTTGATGGTTTTCTTGCAGATGTTTCATTACCAAACCAGGTAACATCATTAACCTGCAAGAAAATGAGCAAGCTCAGAGAGCACCAAAGTCCCCACAATTATTAGATACACCTTCACCTTACCTCTGTAGACATTCTGATCTGTGGCAGGAATTGTTACATAGTTTCTATATAGATATGAATAATTATGAAATGGAAAGACCTCAGAAAACCTTTGGGTTATACCAAAGGACTACTGGAAATACAGGTTGTTGATTGAATGGTGGAACGATCAGGTGGCTTAACAGATTTAACAGATTAACAGAGTTGGAAGGGAGCTTGTAGGTCATGTAGTCCAACCCACTGCCCAAGCAGGAGATCCTACATCATTTCTGACAGATGGCAGTCCAATCTCTTCTTGAAAGCCTCCAGTGATGAAGCGCCCACAACTCCTAAAGGCAAGCTGGTCCATTGGTTGATTGTTCTCACTGTCAGAAAATTTCTCCTTATTTCCAGGTTGAATCTCTCTTTGATCAGTTTCCATCCATTGTTCCTTGTCTGGCCTTCTGGTGCTTTGGAAAATAGCTTGACCCCCCTCCTTTATGTGGCAGCCCCTCAAATATTGGAAGACTGCTATCCTGTCTCCACTGGTCCTTCTCTTCGTTAGACTAGCCATGCCCAGTTCCTGCAACTGTTCATTGTGTGTTTTAATCTCCAGTCTCCTAATCATCTTGGTTGTTCTGCTCTGCATTTTTTCTAGAGTTCCAACATCTTTTTTATAGTGTGGTGGCCAAAACTGGATGCAGTATTCTGGGTGAGGGCTTAAACACCTCTGACAGACCCCCAAATTGCACTGCAAAAAAACCCTTAGTGTGTTCCTTTGGCTAAAGGTTGGCAAACATCATATGTTCACATTAGCTGGGACATTCCCAATGCTGTGATATTTATACAGTACATATTGTGATTCTCTAAATACCATTCTATTTGTGTGCACGGCTATAGTTTTATCCTACTGCGCTTGAATGGATAGCAAATATTTGACAGCGAAACTGGCATTGAAAATATAAGTGCTTCACATTTTCCAAAAGACCCCGGGATTGGCTACAGCAGCAAACCCTATAAATATGTACTTGGAATAAATTCTATTAAATTAGTGCAGCTTAAATCCAAGTGAATAAAACCCTGATCATGCAGTGCAGTTTCTCACTATTTCCAAGTTCTTCTCTTTGCTTGGCTGCAAAGAGTCTTGCAAATTTGCTGCTAGGTCCTGAATGTTGACGTTCTGAATATTTAAACTCTCAAAACATTTTTTTAAAGGTTGTTTACAAAGTGCATCAACAAACAAGCGTTCTTGCAAACACGAATAAGCAGAGAAACCTGAAAATCTTATTGCCCCTTTGTTGGCTTTGCAGAGGTATTCAGTTGATTAGTATGGGAAAACAACCTGAAGTTCTGTCAGAATATATTCATGAATTGGAATAGAGCTTGGTAACAAGATCAGCCAATGAATAGGCATAGCAACTAAATCAGCCAATGAGGACTGTTTTGGAAACTGAAACTAGAAGTAGCCTAGGATGGAAACTGAAACTAAAAGTAGCTTAGGTGTGGTTCTATGTTAAGCTCTGCAACTCTGCAGCTATTTTGAGCTCTGAGTCTGAGATGAAACTAGCTTGTTTGCTTGCTTAAGACTGGAGCTCTGCTCTGAACTTGCAACATGTTTCTATTTGAGTTTGCTCCATGTTGGAGAAATCTACAACTGGTTTGTAAAATCTCCTTATGTTTATAAAGATGCTAAATGAAGCATCAGCCATCTGTGTTTCTTTTTCTACTGCTGAATTATCACTGTGAAACTCTCAATAAGTTCTACAGAACCTTAGTTCTTCTCCACATTTTTAGCAATGAAAAATTACATATCCGTGAAAGTGAAACTTAACGTATTTATCATTTTGCAGTTAGAATCCTAAAGTTACCGAGTTAAAGACCTTGAACGTTATGTAGTCCTGTCTGGCAGGATGTAACTTTAGCTATTTACCTAATTCATTTATTTCCCATTAGATGGTTGTCAAGATCTTTGTAAAGTCTTTAGATCTTATAGACACTCAAGACAATTTACTGATGTATAGATGAATCTGTTTCCTTGAAATTTCAGCTCATTACTTCTTGGCCTATCTTGTAGGAAGGCATTGGGGAGGAGGGGTGGAAGATACCATATTTTGCCTTGCAGCCCTTCAAAGATCTAAAGGCAGCTATCATTAGTCTTCTTTAATCCAGTTCTTCTCCAAGTCACAGCTTTCTTCCATATCCCTCACAGAACCTGATGTTTGCCTTGTTCATTGGATGTACTCCAGCTTACCTGCCTATATGAGAAATGACAAACTTTTAGCACTCCATAGATTAACTACATTTTTCTGATCCTAGGCCATGTTTTCTATGACTAATGGGAGTTAAAGTCAATCAACCAAACAATCAGTCTTTATTTATTGATTAGCCCTTGGGCCATATCAAAATGCAGAGTTCTAGAAACAAAACACCCCTAAAATTTGACAAAAGCAACCCAACATGGAATTGAATAATTACAATTCAGAATAATATTAGAATAAAATACAATCCAAAATGGAATTGGGATAGAATACAATGATTTAAGATACAGGTTAAATATGATTAAAATTATATTACAATGTCACCCCTGCATCTACCCCAAACAGTCTTAAAACTATTTTTAAAATTACATTTTTAAATCAAGTGATCTTTCCTACAATCTACCACACTCTGCTGCACCAACTTTGTCCTTATTTCTATCAACTTTAAGGCAAATTTGGCAATCCATTTCATCAAATGCAAATTAGAACCTAACAAACAATGTTGCAAGAAGCGCTCTTTAGACATACGAGTGTTGGTGTAAAAGATCCTGTCCAGCTCATGTTCCCTCAAATCTGAGAGTTAAAGTCAATTACAGCAGGAATACCACAACATTCATACTCTTAATTTGAATCTTCTCAAAAGAATCCCTGCAGAGTGAACCTATCTGTCCAAAACATTCTAGTTGTTGTAATCCAACTGTCATCATCAGTCAGTATTGGCCATGCTTTCTATAGGTAGGGGCAGCTCAGTGGTGGGATTCAAAAATTTTTACTACCGGCTTGGTGGGCATGGTGTGGCTTGGTGGGATAGGCTTGGTGGGTGTGGCAGGGGAAGGATACTGCAAAATCTCCATTCCCTCCCCACCCTACTAACCTGCTTTCCAGCTCCATTCTCCTGTGCAGGGTGACAAAAGAAGACCCAGCCAATCAGCTGAGGCTCAGGAGGCAGAGAATAGATGGGGGCGGGGCCAGTCAGAGCTGGCATTTGCCAGTGCTCCGAACTACTCAAAATTTCCACTACTGGTTCTCCAGGACTGGTCAGAACCTGCTGAAGATTACCTCTGCTGGGCAGCTATAATTTGGCAAAATCAGGATTGTTACTGGTTGCAGTTGATTTGGGGCAATGGTAGGGATGACTTGAGAACTTCAAGCAATCCTAAGTAGGGGATGCCTTAAAGGTGGGTTTGTACAGTAGACGGAGCGAAAACACTTTGGATTTCTGCAGTTCAGCATTTTCCTGGAACCCATCCTTTGTCTTACCAGGTTGCATGAATTATTTTTATTTTTATTTGTTTATTTGTATCCTGCCTTTATTATTTTTTTATAAATAACTCAAGGTGGCAAACATATCCAATACACCTTCTTCCTCCTATTTTCTCCACAAAAATAACCCTGTGAGGTAGTTTGGACTGAGAGAGGATGATTTGCCCAAGGCTACCAGCTGGCTATCATGGCAAGAATAACAATTGCAGGAACCAGGCATGGCTAGTCTAGAGAAGAGAAGGACTAGGGGAGACATGATAGCAGTGTTACAATTTTTGAGGGGCTGCCACAGAGAGGAGGGGGTCAAGCTATTTTCCAAAGCACCCGAAGGCCAGACAAGGAATAATGGATGGAAACTGAACAAGGAGAGATTCAACCTGGAAATAAGGAGAAATTTTCTGACAGTGAGAACAATCAACTCATGGAACAGAAGTTGCCTTCCAAAGTTGTGGGAGCTTCATCACTGGAGGCTTTCAAGAGAGATTGGACTGCCATCTGTCAGAAATGGTGTAGGGTTTCCTGCTTGGGCAGTGGGTTGGACTAGATGACCTACAAGGTCCCTTCCAACTCTGTTAATCTGTTACCTCACAGTTTCTGGGTGATTGGGCCAAAGTTACCCAGCCAGCTTTCATACCTGGCAAAAGTAGAACTCCCCATCACCTGGTGATTAGTCCAAAGTCACCCATCTGGTTCATGGCTAAGGCAGGACTAGAACTCACAGTCTCCTGCTTTCTGGCTTGGTGCTTTAACCACTAGACCAAATTGGCTCTAATGAAGGCAAACAATGGTTTATTTGATTGGGCACAGCACAGGAATCATATTTCATTATGTTACCTGTATAGGTTAAGCATACTAATGTGAATATGGCCAAAAAATTACAAACAGGTTAGATTTTAAGCAAAAGAAAGCAGAAAACACACAATTTCAAGACACAGTTGTTGTTTCTCACCCCATGACTGTTGGACTGGGACCATGGAGCTGCCAACCTCTACCTATTCAGTCTTTTCTCTACCTCACCTTTGCAGTGCTGATGAAATGGGAGCAGGGAAGACATCTGGAAGAAAAGGAGAGAAACAAATAAATATAATTTTTCATTGGCCGGAGACTCAATGCTCAGGAAAGTCATCTGCAGCCACCCACCCTGATAAAAAAAAAGTCTATGAAAATGGTTCAAGAGGAAGAGGCTATGACGTGAAGTCTCTTCATGCTGTTGCTGGAGACGGCTGAAGAATTTAAATGAACAAAAAGCAGGACAGTGAACCGGCTGATAATGCCACCGTCCTTTGCAGCCAAGCGTGTGTGTGTGTGTGTCTGTAGGTTTCCAATCTGCGCCGCAAGGGAATAAATAAATCCCATTTAAGAGCAGCAACCTCTTGCCTGCCTGCAAAGCAGCTGCACAAAACATCCAGTCCCCTTTCTGTATTTCAGTCAAGCTTCTCATTCATTTGGGTGGGCTTTCCTATGACATTAACACTGTGCTCGTCTCACTCATCACCCACCAACTGATTGCTGTTCTAAATGGCACATTCATGCAAGGAATGCAGAATCTTCCTTTTAGTGAATACAGACGCCTCAAGTGAGCAGATAAGTGAGTCCAATTATGGGCATTTCATTCAGAATAGATCTGGAAGAAACCTTGGAGGTCTTCTAGTCCAACTCCCTGAAGAATCAGGAGACCCTATACAAGTCCAGACAAGTGGCTGTCCAGTCTCTTTTTCAAAACCTCCAGTGATGAAGCACCCACAATTTCGGAAGGCAAAGCTGTTCCATTGGTTAATTGTCCTCCCTGTTAGGAAGTTTCTCCTTAATTCCAGATGGCTTCTCTCCTCAATTAGTTTCCATCCATTGTTTCTTGTCTTGCCTTCTGGTGCTTTGGGAAATAAGTTGACCCCGCTCTTCTTTGTGGCAGCCCCTCAAATACTGGAAGACTGCTATCATGTCACCCCTTATTCTTTTTTCTTCAGACTAATCAGACCCAAATCCTGCAACTGTTCTTCATATGTTTTTGTCTCCAGGCTTTTAATCATCTTAGTTGCTCTTCTTTGCACCTTTCCCAAAGTCTCAACATCTTTTTTTTTGTAATGTGGTGACCAGAACTGGATGCAGTACTTCAGGTGTGGCCTCACTAAGGCTTTATAAAGCGATACTCATACTTCATGAAATTTTGATTCTATGCCTCCGTTTATACAACCAAGGATTGTATTAGCTTTTTTTTTGGCTGTTGCCTCACACTGCTGGCTCATTTTTAGTTGATTGTCCAAGGTCCCTCTCACAATTAATGTTTTTGAGCCAGCTTTTGCCTAATCTGTACTTGCACCTTATGGTTTTTCCTGCCTAGGTGTAAAACCTTGCTTTTCTCCACATTAAATTTCAAATTAAATATCATTTCCCAGAGACAACCAGCATTTAAGGGCTGAAACTCTATGACATAGGAGCATCTAATGCTCTAAGACAGGCGTGTCAAACTTGGTTTCATTGAAGGCCACATCAGGATTGTGTTTGACCTCGGGGGTGAGTAGGGGTGTGGCCAGAGTGGTGAGTGGGGGCGTGGCAAGCCTGATGTCATTCGTATCAGGTGGCACCTGTGGGGGCCTGAGCACTCTGCCAGAGAAGATGGGCTCCCAAGCTCCATTTTCAGCTAGGGCAACCTCCTGCAACCCTCACGAACTCTGTTTTCTCTGGCAGAGTCACTGTGGGCTGGTCCTTCACTGTTTCTAAGGCAGCCCTATGGGCCAGATTTAAGTACCCCGGGGTCTGGATCTGGCCCACAGGCCTTGAGTTTGATGCCCTTGCTTTAAAACAAGAATCTGAGATCTTAAATTTGCAGAGATTGCTCCGTGTGAATCCTGCATGCATTTCCCACAGTGCTCCTGCTTTTACGCAGAGCCCTAGCACGCCTGGCAAAAAATTAATCTTCTCTTTCACTTGTAGTTAGCTAGTGTATCTGCTTTAATTATTAGATTTTACTGGTGAATTCTTCACAAAGCGCTTCACACCTAGCATCATTAGGCAGCTGCCTAAGGCATAGCCATCTTCTCTTCTCCCCCTCCCCTCCTTATATCCTAGGTCACCAGGAATGGATCAGAAATCTAATTACTACCCTCAAAATTCACTGCTGCAAGCCAGTTGTTTGGAAAATGGAAAAAAAAACTGGGCACATTATTTGCCAATAAAGTAAATGGAGCCAAGGATGCTGTGAACTGTGGTAGCTCAAGTCAACTCAGAGAGAATTATGGGAATTTCTTAAGCAATGAAAGGAATATTGCTATTAGCTGCAGGAATCCCCTTAATCCAAACCCACAAAATCACTATTTGCTTGCAGATGTAAACACAGATGCCTGGTTAAGCATGCTTCTATTTTTATTTATTTTTTGTTGCTGTTCAATGCAAATATGCATTTTTCTCCCAGATGCTTTAAAATGACATCTAGTTACATTTTTTGCATCTGTTAAGTACTCTGAATATTAAAATGCAGCCATTAGGACTCTGTAAACAAATGCAGACTTGCATCCACAATCTTGGGAGTTAACTGGACTTTATTCTGTCACACTCTTGGGGGCTCTCTGATTTCACATTACGCTTCTAGAAGCTACAGGAAGGCTGGGTTTTTGCACTGCAATACACTATAATGTGATTAGCATGGTTTAGGTTCAGCAAACTAGTGGCTTGCAAACCATGATTTATTGTTTAGGGAATCCAGACAATTTAACTTTATTTAATATGCCATGGTTTAGATGGTGTGTTGAGGCAGATAATTTCAAGAGTATATTTTTAGAGAAGTGTCTTGGAAACTCATTGT
The DNA here is from genome assembly GCA_009733165.1 of Naja naja. NCBI lineage: Eukaryota > Metazoa > Chordata > Lepidosauria > Squamata > Elapidae > Naja > Naja naja. The sequence goes on from CM019162.1 coordinate 10,265,526, forward strand.
CACTCAAAATAGCATAATGACAGGCCTTCAAATTTTATGAATAATACAAGAGCTACTCTTTTATGTCTTCTTAGCCCACTCATCCATTCATTCGTTTGTTCGTTCATTCATTCATTCAATAATTCATTCATTCATTCCAAAGGTGCTTTTTCAAGAGGCAACTGGATTTTCTGGTTTTTCTTTGAAGATGTTTCACTTCTCATCCAAGAAGTTTCATTCATTCATTCATTCATTCATATCCCACCTTTATTATTTTTTATAAATAACTGTTATTTGCCCTGTCTTCTTCAGTATGTGGCTGGGACAATACCGGTAGCTCTTTGGGCGTAACGTAATAATCCTACCGGGATCTCAGACCTCTGCTGTCCATGGTCATGATAATTCCTTGCCTTGTGCTTCATGAAACAAAAACATGAATGCTGATACACTAAATTAGCATTTCTCAATCTTGGCCACCTTAAGATGCCTGGACCTTAACTCCCAGCATTCTCTAGCCAGCATGCTGGTTGGAGAATGCTGGGACTTGAAGTCCAGACATCTTAAAATGGCCAAGGTTGAGATATGTTGCTTTATTCTACTGCTTTAGCCAAGCCAAGCCAAGGAGAAAGTGTTTTGGGAAAACGTAAGAACATTTATAGTTCTTCCTGAAATCTAGCTCTCAGGATTATGATTTTATAGATCCAAATCAAGAAAACAATGAGCCTATCAGCAATTTTCTTTCCCGGGGCATAGCAGAATTGCTCCTTTAAAACATGACACGAGTCTCCAGCATTTGATCCTTAGGGTATTGTATCAAAAGATTGAGCTGTATCTTAAGAGTTTTTGTCTAGAGTTCTCTGTGAATTTTCCACTTCAGTTTCATAAGAAGAGACCAGCATGCCTCTGGGAATCTATAAATAAGGCATAAAAAAGACATTCTTCCTTACTATTTAACTGCACTGACACTCAAAGATTGGGAACCAACCTATCTGTATTTTGTTTAGATCATGCATATTAACTGTCAGGCACTTATTTGTTTTCTTAAAATATGCATCTTTGGCTACAGCTTTTCCATATGCTTGGGTTGGAAAAATTCCCTTAAAAATTGAAGAAGCAATTGCAGGATCTTTGTATGCCAGTTCATGTAATAGTTTAAGAGCTGTGCAATAGATAATTCACATGAAAACATGAGAAGGATTAATTCTCCCATTTCCAGTACAGCAGTGTTTTGCTTCAGAGCACAGAGGTCTCAGAGTTTTCTTCTGAAAATGTGTCTAATCCTGAAACATCTAAGTTGTTTGCCACTACTCATGCTAATGCTTTCTCTAAGTTAATTACACATTGCTTGATAAAGTCAATGCTGCTAAAATTGGCAAACAAAATAAAATGTCTATATTTCTGGGTAAATCGGCATAGTAGTTTCCATGCTCAGAATTTACATAAGTGGAGGGGCTTTATAGAATGGAAGAGGGAAGGGGTAAAAAAAGAGAGAATCCCATTTGGAATAAAAAAGACATTATCTGAATCAGATTTTCTTGTGGCATCGAAGTTCCAGTCTCGTTTGCTTGGTAATAGCTTGCTGTTTGTGATAGAATGAGAGTAACCTGCCTTAAGAATAGAGGAGGAAAAGAGGCATTTGGTCTGGATTGTAACAGTTTGGGAAATGAAAAGGAAATAAGGAAAAAAATGAGAAAATGAGCAACTAAATCTGAACAATATGGGTTTGTGCTTGGGTTCAGCTAACACAGACAATGACATATATTGGTAAACTGATGAGACTCAAGAAAACTCAGTAAGTTGGGTTGTTTGCTTAATTGAGCTCATCATTTTCAGAACAGGGAGAGAAACAGCATTTTATGCCTTTGTGTATGATGCTGAATCTCTGCAGAAAAAAGGGTATTATTTATATTAGATCAGGACTTAGCATAGAGTAGGTACACTGCAGCAGCTATCTCTGGCAGGGGAAACGACAATAATTGGAGCTCCTTAGATTAACAAAAAAGCAAAACAGGCAGGCAAGTTTTGATATAATGGAAGAGTGCATGATAGGGGAAAACAGATTGCATTCTAGACTAGCAGTGATAGTTTCTATCAAACAAACCCTGAGCACTTTTTGCAAACAGAAAAGCAAAGTTTAGATGTAAAGAATAAATACAAGTGACCGGAAACAGAATTGGGTGGGGGACTATTGTGAGAGTATATCATTAAAAAAGGAGTTTGCTACAAATAACAATTACTTGGTTGGAGAAAAGTAAAGGAAGAGGAGAAATCCACAGAATAACAGAGTTGAAAGGAACCTTGGAGGTCTTCTAGTCCAACCCCCTGCTTAGGCAGGAAACCCTATACTATTGCAGACAAATGGTTATCCAACATCTTCTTAAAAACTTCCAGTGTTGGAGCATTCACAACTTCTGGAGGCAAGTTGTTCCACTGATTAATTATTCTAACTGTCAGGAAATTTCTCCTTAGTTCTAGGTTGCTTCTCTCCTTGTTGAATTTCCACCCATTGCTTCTTGTCTTGACTTCAGGTGCTTTGGAGAAGAGGTTGGCCCTCTCTTCTTCATGGCAGACCCTCAAATACTGGAATACTGCTACATGTCACCCTTAGTCCTTCTTTTCACTAGACTAGACATACCCAAATCCTGCAACCATTCTTCACATGTTTTAGTCCCCTATTCTTCTTTGTTGCTCTTCTCTGCATTCTTTCTAGAGTTTTAGTATTTTAATAACAGTTTTAATATCTATTTCTCATAATATCTACCTAAGTGCTGATGTTATATAGAAGACTTGTCATATCTTCCTTTGTGAAAGATATATTTGGTTTTACAACTATATTCTCAGAGTGCCTAAGACCTTTTTCTCCAAAATTTCTTTTTTCTTATTTTAGCCCTACTCTTTTGTTCTTTCAAAATGTCTGAGACCACATGGTTCTCCTTATTTCTTTACCTTCTAATATATGTCCTTGAGATTTCAATAAAAATATGAGAAGCTGGATGGAGACTGTGTAAAAAAAATGATGCACTTCATTCCTAAATATTTTTTTTAAAAAAATAGTCTGAGAATTTTCCAGCATTGTGTACTCCACTGGTGTTGTTCTTCCAGACACATGCATTTTTGTCAGCTCACGTGAGAATTGATTGGAACATATTTGCATAGCACTAGTATTTTCATCCTAGAACAGAAGCCTTCAAACTTGGCAAGTTTAAGACTTGTGGACTTGTACATGGTTGGCTGGCTGAGAAATTCTGGGAGTTGGTCCACAAGTCTTAAATTTGCCAAGTTTGGAAACCCCTGTTCTAGAATATAAAATCAATGCTTCTGAAGCTCAGAGGAATATAACCTCACCTTCAATCGTGAATATAACTGCCCCGCCTCAACTTGTAAACATCCAAGAAACCTCCTAGTTGATCACTCAGGGAAGAAAAAGCTGGACAAGATAAGAATTTGGTCTTAAGAAGTAGGTCTTCTTGATGGGCTGCTGGTATTTGCTTAAAACCCAAAGTGATTCTTTTCCAAGCTTCCAATCTCTTTAGCAAGGTTCATTGAGAGGGCTGAGATGAAGAGAATTCCAGCCACCAAACTACACCCCATTCTAAAACCAACACATTTCCAAAATACATTAAGGTAGAAGATTTTATGGTCTGAGGGCTTTTCATTGATGACAAGGGAGATTGCAGGTGTTTGTTACATGGTTGCCTCCTAAATTTTTATCACTCAAAGAGCTGACCATTAGACCCTAGTGATAGTTAGTTTGATTTTTAGTCTCTCTTTGGTTGATTCATTACTTCCTGGTATGTACTTGATGCTGCTCCTTAATTAGGCTATCACTACTTAATTGATGTATTATGATTTTATGAATCTTTGTTGTCATTTTTGCCTCCTTTGAAGAACCACTGGACAGGCATTCAGCATACTTAGGATGGTGCATCCTCCTTTCGCAGGGGCCATGCTAATCTTCTCTATATCGTTCCAATTTTAGTATATGTGCTGCCAAAGCGAGCACAAAAAATATGGAACGCTTCACGAATTTGCGTGTCATCCTTGTGCAAGGGCCAATTAGGATGGTGCTTAGAATGTAGATGTCTGTAATTGTATGTTTACCTTGCATGTTTTATTTAATTATCCTTAAAGTCTCATTATTGCAACTGTCAACACTCTTGGGAGTGTGTGTGTAAAGAATAAATATAAATAAATCAAGATTCAATAGAATCTGTTATTTTTTTAAAAAACAACAACAGCCAAATATGGAATCCAGGAGATTGTAGCTTTGTAGCTAAAAATGGATGAAGCTTTGAGTCTGGATATTAATAAGATGCCAGCTAGCTATCAGACAATTTTGGAGCTGCCTAGGTCTCTTGAGTCCACTTTAATGTATTGCTCTCAACTTCACTGAGAGTTTGTTGGCTTAATAAAATTCTTTACAAGAATGAAAGTGCCCAGTTAGTTGAGGATAATCAAAACAGTCATTTCTTATTATACTGCTATGGATGTATGGAATACTATAAGGTTTTCTCATCAATTCATAATTTCAAGACAGCCAGACCACTTCTGTGTTTCTTCTCTATTATCAGTTAAGTTCTCAAGTATTTATGGATTAATTTTATCTTACAGGGTGTCATGCTATGCATGAAATAACAGTGACATTATTATCAAGCTAGTAAATCTGGTGATACTTATCGCATTGCTATATAGGATTGTCTTACTTTAGTTTGGCTGAAACAAACACTCTTGGCCTTTGTAATAAAGTTTTCATTCATTCATAGGTGTCTTAGAAAATATATTGATCTCAGATCACAACAAAATTAGGATCCAAATCTTAGACATCACACTTCATTTTCACTATCTTGCACTCTGTTAATTGTGTTTACTGTAGATGACAACTTTAGTTTATGCAAGAATATGAAGAAGCCACGCACCTTAAAGAAAGAAAAAAACACTGGATCAGTTATGTTTGAATGGTGCAAATAGAAAATATCAATGGTGCAAGTGTTATGCAATTAAAGATATGACAAAGTTCATCAACAACCTTCTAAAGCTGTTTAATTACACTATTATTCTTAACATGTTGAAGTGGTTTGTGCACTGAATTGTAATTATCCATTTTCTTCAAAAGTAACTTTTATATGTGTTGGGCAAGGTACTTAGAAAATTTTGGGGAAATGCTGGGAAAATGTATTACTTTCTATAAGAACAAACTATTGACTTTTGAGGAAGAAATGGCAAAGAACAAAAAATTACAATTAAATGAGAAAACTACTAATATTTGACTTATATAGAATGAAGCAAAATATTTTGGCATTGGATGCATTTTTAAACAGTCCAGCACGAAACTCCCCCATTACACTTCTTGTGATGAAAGGAGAATTCATTTCTTTATATATATATATTTTCCTTTGGAATATTATTTTTTCTATTCTATTTTCTCTATTTGTTATTTTCTGCACTATTTTTTCTTTTCTTTTTTAATTTGCATTAGTTTTTATCTTTTTAATTGTAATGCTTAATAAAATTATATTAAAAAATATTGTAGTATTTAATTGTCTAGGAGTGCAAACAATAAGGCCATACCGTGTCTATGTATTTGCTGAATCAGCTATATATACCTTCTCAATTTAAAGTTTTTAAAAAAGTTTATTATTCTTTCCTGACTTTGCTTATTTCTTATATTTTCTAATTTGCCGAGTTTATTAATTGCCTCAAGCAGCTAGGACTCTGTGCTTTTCTTGCTTAGAATGGAATAATGCAGTAAAATAAGTTTTTGTTTTTGCAAGGTGGCACATATTTTTTTAGCAATGCTAGAAAACATTCCCCTGGTAAAATTGCTTTTTTTATATAGCACCTGATTGGGTAAGATCCAAAAAAGGGGAAAAAATAATTATTCAGGCTAAATCATAAACCGGGCTTGTATTAAAAGACTTGAGAATATTCAACACATTTGAGACAGTTTGGAAAACAAGTTATTGGTGTCTTGTTGAGTAACAGACATAGAAACTGTTTCAGAAAGCCATGTGGCCTTCTTCTGAAAGCTCAGAGAAGCAGAACCTTGGCTTGTCCTCACCCTTCAAGCTTCAAGGTGTTGAAAGAAATATCCATCTGGTTCAGTTCCAAGCTGGGAGAAAGATACTGGAAACATGGAGGCAAATTGGAAAGATGGTTTAATGATGAAGCAGAACCACCTGGGTTTATGGTTCTGGGCAGCTGACCACATGGAGTTAAGAGTGAGGGGCTTTTATACCTTATCTTGGGCTTTGCAACTGAACTTCCTGTTCCTGTGCAAGAACATGTATTCTATTGGCTGTTGTCAGACTCCCATGGGGCCATGTACAAATCCTAGTGTCAGCTTTGGAAGCCATATTAACACCAGAAGCTTTCACACTGCCACATTCCTGTGCCTGGGAAATTAGGAGGGGGGATTTTTAGTGTGTTAGTAGTTAGACATAATAGCGTTCTTCTTTCCGGTCAAGGTTATGTTATTCCTGCACCTGGAGGAAGAGTGGTTGAAGGGATGTCTCAAGTTGGGACAGATGGTGATTGGATCATGTGATGGACTGTTGGGTGCAGGGATTGGGTTTTGGCTTTTGAATTACTGAGGGAAAACTGGAACTCTCTGATTCGGGTTTTTCCCAGATGTGCCAGTATGACTTTTCCAATAAAAAGAAACTTTGAGAAAATGCCTGTCTCAGAGTCTTTGATTGGAGTTTGGTTTTGCTGGAACACTGACACCTAGGAGTTTGTCTGAGCTAAGTTTGGTTGAAGTTTGAACTGCTGGGGGTGGTGCAACTGATATGATGCAATGAAGGGGCTTTGGGCAATTCCTATTGTGGCTGAGGGCTAATCCTATCTTTGTTGGATCTTGGGTGAGGGTATTTGCTTATGAATAGAGCTACCTATCACGTTATCTCTTCAGTGCTGACATCTGCTGTGGGCTATTAAGGAAAGATGGGAGCTGCTTTCCAAGAGCATGTTTCTCCATTTCTCATCAAGGGAAAAATAATATTCTGCCTTTTTAATATTTTTCAAAATATTTCATTCTTCCAGAAGGCCTTCCCAACAGTGATATGTGCCACGAAACATCTCAGTGAAACAACTTGGATTATCTCCTGGCCTTGTCAAAGTGAATTATGCCTTTCTGTATATTTCTAGCTGCAACATTGCCGGTTCCAACTATAGTATGTAGCAGACATGATGTTTTCTTTCCTTTGCTTTCTTATTTCCCCATATATCTTTTTTCAAAACGTGAAGGAATAACTTCCTAACTATGATGTGCTTTGAAGCCAGAACATTTATTCATGGATCAACGGGTGGCATGGTATGAGTAAAGTTAACGGCCTTGCAAGTTTTTAATGCTGTCAGTAGAAGTTAGAGTGCAGCAGGTATTAAATAAGTCTTGAAAAAGTAAGAAATTACCTTCAGTAAGAAATTCAAGATCAAACAAAGGGCCCAACTAGAGAGAGTTAATGGGAAGGGCTTCTCCTCTTCCTTATCCTTAGCATGTATTACCTGAAAACTGTTCTGTGTTTCGATCAACATCATAAAGGGAAGACTAAATTTTTAAAGGTATCATGAGACTTGGACTTGCAGCTGAATCCAAAACTTACTGATTTTGACATCAATCTTGTTCATCTCAATGGGATACTTGGTGGTAACCAGGTACAGATTTGAGCTGCAGAAATTAGGGTGGGTTTTTCTTCTTCATCCTGGAAATGTCACTTTGTGGCCTAACTGAGCCAAACCAAAAACACTGTTTTTATCTAATGAGAACCATAAATTCATTAAGGGTTGAGTGTAGAGTCAATTTGATCCAGTGATTAAAACACCAAGCTGGAAAGCTGGAGACTATGAATTCAAGTCCCATCTTAGCCATGAAAGCCAGCTGGGCAGGGGTGGGCTTCAAAAATTTTAGCAAAGTGTTCTCTGCCCGGTGGCTGGGTGGGCGTGGCCATGGTGGGTGTGGCCTAGTCAGCTTCCTGCACCACGGTGTGAGAGCATTTTTGCCCTTCCTGGGCTCTAGAGGCCTTCCACAAGCCTCCAAGATGGCAAAAATGGCTTCCCAGGGCTCTGGAGGCTCTCTGGAAGCCAGAAATGGGCCTGATCTTCCAGGAGGCCCATTTTTCACCCTCCCTGAGCCTCTTTGTGCACCCTGCCCTTCCCTGCATCCAAAATGGGCCATGAGGGGTGGGGAGTAGTGGGTAGGGCCAGCCAGAAGTGGGGTTTGGGGGTTCTCTGAACTGCACAGAATCTTAGCTAGGGACTCTCCTGAACCCCCGCGAACCCCCAGTAGCCCACCCCTGCAGCTGGATGCCTTTGAGTCAATCACCAGGAGACTGAGAGTTCTAGTACCATCTTAGCCACAGGTGTCAAACTCACTGCGTCACAATATCACGTGACGCATCATGCCATTGTTTGACTTCGCAGACCTGGGGTGGGCGTGGCCTGTGCTTGACGCATCAGGCCCACGGGTCACCAGTTTGACATCCCTGATCTTAGCCATGAAAGCAGAGGTGGTATTCAGCAGTTTCTGACCAGTTTTGGAGAACCGGTAGCGGAAACTTTGAGTAGCTCAGAGAACCAGCGAATACCACCTCTGACTGGAGATTTTACAATATCCTTCCCCTGCCATGCCCACCAAGCCACGCCTACCAAGCCATGCCCACAGAACCGGTAGTAAAAAAAATTAAATCCCACCACTGTATGAAAGCCAGCTGGGTGACTTTGGGCCATTCACCAGGAGACTGAGAATTCTAGTACCATCTTAGCCATGAAAGCCAGCTGGGTGACTGGGTCAGTCACTCTCTCACACAAGGGTCAGTCTCAACCTACCTCACAGGGCTGTTGTTGGGAAAATAGGAGAAGGAAGGGATGTTGGATATCTTCGCTGCCTGCATTATTTGTAAAAATAATAAAAGCAGGATACAAATAAATAAATAAACTCTGAAAAATAGGCTGGCTACATCTACAGCAGAAGATCATTCATGCTCATATGTGGGTATGGGTAAATATGTAAAAAGACAGGTGAGTTCTGATTACCTAAGTGGTTTATGACTCCACATAGCATCTCTTTAGCAAAGGAAAGGACTCAAGGTTATTTCCACCTGCTAAATTAGTACCTCTCTATATTTTCTTCTGTAAAAAGTCCTCCTGTTTTCTCATGCATCTTTATGAATAGCTCCTTGGGGGGTAAAGCATATACAATCGGAATTGCTTGCTACTTCCAATATCACTCAGACCTTTTACACTGCAAAGTATTCATTGCTGTTCTGGTTGCACTTTGGATTTCAAGAAAGGGCACAGTAATCAGAATAACAATTCACGTACATACCTGACGTTGTTTCCCATTGAAGGATGCTTTAACTAACGTAAAAGCAAAATCGTGGTTTTATTACTCCAGCTGAGTTACTGATGAAGTCATTTTTGTGTGCAGCTTCCAAGTTACTTCTTGCAGATCTGGGGGGAGCTGGGATCTGGAGACCAGAACAAGGAAAAAATATTGTTTAAATTAGATGTTATTCTCCTCAGAAGGTTAAGTGTTGGACCCTCTATCGATAGTAGAAAATCTGTGTATTAAAAAACTGTGGAAAGCTTTGGAGAATAGTTTTTTAATTTGCTGCCTTAAAAAGGGATAATGTTGTAGGCCAGGAGTTCCTCATTTACACATCTATTATTATGCCATTTTTTTGTGTGTGCTTGTAAGGATGAAAAGATATCTCCAGGTTTGCATTCACTCATTTAAACCTGCAGCCCATCCTATACTCTCATTACTTGGTAATTCTTTTAGAAAAATCCACATGAGAACTGTTAAGTTTGCATGAAGAAGCAGACGCGGAGTACTTCAGCTCTTAAGTTTATTAGTGACTTCAGCTCAGAACGGACCCGACTCGCTTTGCTGCGGCTGCTATTTATAGCCGGCAGCCGCAGCTGACAGCCAATCAGAGTGCAGGGTTTTCCCGCACTTGGTAAACCAATCATCTCCAACACTTTACAAGAACAATTCAAACTAAACCAATGATGTCAAACACTGCATACATAACACCCCTCCCCACTAGGTTTAGTCCATACTCAAAACCCCATCTATCTAATGTATTCTTTTAAATAGGTGGAGCTCTTACGTAATGCTTGAGACCTACATGGTTCAGGTGTTTTAAGGTTCTCACCTTGTGAGGAGGGAAATGTGTCTGTTGACATTTCCTTACTTGGACTTCTAGTAATGGTAGAACCTGTTTGTTTACTACAACCTGGTCTCTCCTCCCAATCCATCTCCAACCCAATGTCAGCACCTAAGTCAGGTAGTGATGTGCAATCTTCCATTTGTGAAAATGGATGTTGGCACTATGACAGGTTTTGGAATGGTTCCTGTCGTGTTAGCTCGTTACACATGGGGTTGATTCTTGCTTGTTGATTACTCTCATAATCCTCCCCTGCCCCCTAGAAGAGGCAGTAGGTATGGGGACCAGAGAGGAGCAAGGGCGACGCTCCTGAGGTAATCTGGATCTTAACTGATCAATGTGCCTGCTCCAGAGGACACCATCCTCTGTTTGTACCCTGTAAGACCTGGGGCCTGTGATTTGGGTTATCTCAGCAGGAATCCATAATGGGACACCCATAAGGTTCTTAGCATAAACAGAATCACCCACAGTGAATGTGCGAATTTTTCTAGTGGAATCTAGTGGTGCGTTGGTTGCGTAAGTGGGATGAAGGCGGTCAAGGGGGGACCTGAGTTTCCTACCCATCAACAATTCAGCTGGGGTTAAATTAGTTGAGGGGTTGAAAGTGATATGCTGGACACTGAGTAGTTTTTCAACTTTCTCAGTGATGTCCCCTGGACCCAATTTCTGAAGCTTTTCCTTGGTAAATCGTACCATGCATTCAGCCCGGCCGTTAGCCGAAGGATGCCCAGGGGCTGTCAGGGCATGTCTGATACCCTGCTGTGCTAGATATGATTCAAAAAGGTTGGATGTAAATTGAGGACCATTGTCAGAAACAAGCACATCAGGTAACCCATGAGTTACAAAAAGCTTTTTAAGCTGTTTGATGACAACTTCAGCTGTGGTGGATGACATAGGAATAACCTCTAGCCATTTGGAATATGCATCCACTATAATAAGGAAAGTGTGCCCTCTGGTAGGGCCAGCAAAATCAATGTAAATCCTGGACCAGGGGCCCCTAGGACATTCCCATTCCTGTGGGGGGGCGAATGGTGGGGCAGGCCTGACTACCTGACAGTTGGGACAAGATGCAACCCAGTTTTCAACCATTTTGTCAATACCTGGCCACCATACATAACTCCTGGCCAATCCCTTCATCCTTACAATACCAGGATGACCCTCATGTAGCATTACCAAAACCTCCCTTTGCCGTTTTACAGGAATAATCACCCTGTTACCTCACAAAATACATCCACTTAATACAGATAATTCAGTTTGCCTGGATTTAAAAGGTTGGGCAAGGTGAGGTAGATCTTGAAGAGGCCAACCTTTCTTAATCCAGCCTATAATAGGAGCCAATAAAGTGTCTTTGGCAGTCTCTCTGGCAATTTCAGCAGCATGTACTGGAAGTTTGGCAACAGTTTCTAGAAAAAAGGTGTGAGTCTCAGGAACAGGGTCCTCAATGTGTGAAGGAAGTGGGCAGCGACTCAAAGCATCTGCATGCCCAAAGTCTTTACCAGGCCTGTGGATGAGTTTGTATGAATAAGCAGCAAGAAATTCGGTCCATCTCAGCATTCTTGGTGATAGGATCGTGGGTGTTGGTTTGTCTCCTGCCACGATGCCTAAAAGAGGTTTGTGATCTGTGACAATAGTAAATGTTCTCCCATATAGATACTCATGGAATTTCTTGACAGCTGCTACAATTGCCGAAGCTTCCTTGTCCAGTTGGCTGTATTTTCTCTCTGCTTTAGTCAAGGTGCGAGAGTAAAATGCAATAGGGGCTTCCCTTCCGCTGGGAAGCATGTGGCTTAACAACCCCCCACACTCCAAAAGGGGATGCATCACAAGTCAGTACAACAGGCAAATTCTCAGAGAACTGTATCAGTACAGAATCAGATGTGATTTGTCTCTTAACATTGTTAAATGCAGCTTGTTCCTTTCTGCCCCAGACCCATGCAGATTTTTTGTCCAGTAATCTGTGTAGGGGTTCTGCAATGGTTACCTTCTGAGGCAGAAACATACCGTGTTTCCCCAAAAATAAGACCTACCCCGAAAGTAAGACCTAGCACTATTTTCTAAACCTGCCCTAATATAAGACCTACCCCGAAAATAAGACCTAGTGTAAATCTCCAGTTCCAGGAAGACTTTTCAGGGAGCAACCATGCACCTGCGAAACACCCCCCCTACACACTCACACCCACTATTTGGCACCATAAATATATAAGACCTACCCCGAAAATAAGACCTAGTGTGTTTTTGGGAGCCAAAAAAAATATAAGACAGTGTCTTATTTTCGGGGAAACACGGTATGATAGAAGTTAATGAGTCCCAAGAATGCTTGCAAATCTGTTTTGCATTTTGGCCTGGGGGCTTCTTTGATTGCCTGAACTTTGGCCTCTGTGGGGTGGATGCCATGTTTATCGATCATGTAACCCAAGAATTCCACTTTATCTGTTCTAAGTGTGCATTTTTCTTCCTTGACTTTTAACCCCGCTTTCCTGAATCTGGTAAGGTCTTCTCTGAGTCTTTCTTGTAGCTGAGTGTCATTTTCAGCAGAGATTAACACATCATCAAAGTAATGTACTACCCCTGGCAGTCCTTGGAGCATTCTTTCCATAAGGCTTTGAAAGATGCCTGGTGCCACGCTTACTTCAGATTGTAACCTTTTACATTTGAAGGTACCTCTATGAGTCACAATGGTTTGGGCCTCTGCAGTGGCATCATCAACTGTTAGTTGTTGATATGCCTGGGCCAAGTCCAATTTGGCAAAGACTGTACCCCTGCCAAGTGAATGTAACAGATGATGCACAACTGGCACTGGATATGCACTCTGCTGCAGCGCATGGTTCAGTGACCCCTTATAGTCTCTACAAATTCTTACTGACCCATCAGCCTTGACTGGTGTGACTATGGGTGTCTCCCATCTGGAGTGGTCAGTGGGCTCTAAAACTCCTTGAGCAATTAACTTGTCTAATTGTGCATCAATTTTTTCCTTTAAAGCAAATGGAACCCTCCTGGGCTTTAAACGAATTGGGGTCACCTTGGGATCTAGGTTGAAAGTGATAGGGGTCCCCATATACTTGCCCAATCCTTCGCTGAAGACCTCTGGAAACTCAGACTTCAAGGCCTCCTCCCATTCAGTGTTGCTCACATGATTGATGCCAGTCACCTTGATGCCTAGTGGCTTGAACCACTCAAGTCCCAGCAAGCTTGGGCGGTCCTTCTCCATGATGGTCAGGGGCAAATGTTTGGTGTGGCCTTTAAACTTCACGTTGAATTCTCTTGTTCCAACTACTGGAATCTTGTTCCCTTGGTAGTCTTTAAGAGTCAGTGCTTGCTTCTGGAAATGTTTCTTCTGAATGTTGGGAAGTAGCCTGTGAATAGTGTCCCATGACACCATAGATAAATAGGAGCCTGAGTCCACTTCCATTTGGCAAAGCCTTCCTTCAATGAATACCTTCACATGTTCTTTTCTGCTTCTCAAGGGTGAAGAATGACCAATGGTGATTGTTTGTTGAGTTTCATTCTTTCCATTTGCTTCTGAGTTGCGCCCCATCTTTTCAATGAAGTTGTTGGGCTTAAAATCCTTCTCAGGGAATTTCTTCCTACTAGGTGGAGTTCTGGATGATTTGCAGACTCTTGCTAGGTGACCCCTTTTCTCACAACGTAGGCAGATGGTGTCTAAAAACTTGCATTCAGTGTGGGGGTGGCCCACCCCACAGCCTCTGCAATAAAATTCTTGCCTCTTTTTTTCAAGGTCTTTCCTTTTCTTTTCCATTCTGAGTCTATAAATTCCTTCCTCCACCTCACTGCAATCTGAATCAGAGTCTATTTGCTCGCAATGGGTTGTTGTGGATTTTTCCACATCAGAATGGCTTGAGGCCTTGTTAATCTTTTTCATGGCCGCTGCTGAGGACTTGGTGGCTTCCGCTGAAACAGCTTTCTCTATGGCCTCCTTAAACGTGATCTTAGGTTTCATTAGTAGTTTGCTCTGTAAGACCTTATCTTTGAGGCCTAGAACAAACCAATCATGCATGGCCTCTTCTAAGTTGGTAAAGTCACAAGCACCCCCAATGTCCCTTAAACTTGCCACGAAGTCGTTAACATTTTTGCTTTCCCCTTGATCCCGACAGTAAAACTCATGTCTCTTAATGAGGCACGATACTTGTGGGGCGTAATGGGCTCTTAAAAGCTTTTCCAAATCAGGCCATTCCATTACCTTCAGTTCTGCAGCTCCCGCCAATGCCTTTGCCATCTTGAAGACTGCCGGACCGCAGTGCGTGAGAAATACCGCCCTCTTCCGTCTCTCGGGAATATCGGCGAGGTCGTTTCCTTCCAGGTACATCTGGAAGCGATCCGCATACGATTCCCAGTCTTCCACCGCCGGATCGAATGGGGCTGGGGGGGTGCCCAGCGCAGCCATCTCGCTCTTCTGTTCGCCTTCCGTGTTGTCTCTTCTTCAGGGCAATCCCACCTTTGTCGCCAGTGTTAAGTTTGCATGAAGAGTCAGATGCGAAGAGCTTCAGTGAAGAGTTTATTAAGTGACTACAGCTCGAATGGACCCGACTTGGCTGGGCTACGGCTGCTTCTTTTAGCCAGCAGCCGTAGTTGCCAGCCAATGGGAGTGCAGGGTTTTTCCCGCACTATTTAAACCAATCCCATTTGACATTTTACAAGAACAGTTCAAAATAAACCAATAACATTTAAACCTACATACATAACAGTAAGAGCCTGAGTCCACTTCCATTTGGCAAGGCCTTCCTTCAATAAGTACCTTGACATGCACTTTTCTGCTTTTTAAAGGGGAAGAATGACCAATAGTTACTGTTTGATGAGTTTCATTCTTCCCATTTGCTTCTGTACTGTGCCCCATTTTCTCACTGAGGTTGTTTGGCTTGAATTCTTTGTCTTTGCTTGCAGCAAACTTCCTTCTGTTGGGTGGAGTTCTGGATGATTTGCAGACTCTTGCTAGGTGTCCTCTTTTTTCACAATGGAGGCAAATGGTGTCTCAAAACTTGCATTCAGTGCGGGGGTGGTTTCCCCCACAACCTCTGCAGTAAAAATCTTGCCTCTTTCTTCCCAGGTCTTTCTTTTTCTGCTCCATTCTGAGTCTGTAAATTCCTTCCTCCACCTCACTGCAATCTGACTCAGAATCTAGTTCCTCACAATGATTTGTGGTGGACTTTTCCACATCAGAATGGCTCGTGGCCTTGTTAATCTTCTTCATGGCTGCTGCTGAAGACTTGGTAGCTTCTGCTGAAGAGGCTTCTTCTATTGCTTCTTTCAGCGTGATCTTAGGTTTCATTAATAACTTGCTCTGTAACACCTTGTCTTTAAGGCCTAAAATGAAATGATCATGCATGGCCTCCTCTAAACTGTTGAATTCACATGCACCCCCAATGTCTCTTAAACTTGCCACGAAGTCATTTATACTTTCATTTTCCCCCTGATCGTGACGGTAAAACTCGTGTCTCTTAATGAGGCATGATACTTGTGGCGTGTAATGGGCTCTTAACAACCTTTCCAGATCAGGCCAAGCCATTACCTTCACGCCTGCTGCTCCCGCAAGTGCCTTCGCCATCTTGAAAACTGCCGGACCGCAGTACGTAAGGAAGACCGCCCTCTTCCGCTGCTCAGAAATGGCGGCAAGATCGTTTCCCTCCAAATACATTTGGAAACGATCTGCATACGACTCCCAGTCTTCTGCCATCGGATCGAACGGGGCTGGGGGGGTGTTCAGTGCAGCCATCTCGCTCTTCTTCTGTTCCACGTTGCCTTCTTCTTCAGGGGAATCCCATCCTCGTCGCCAGTGTTAAGTTTGCATGAAGAGGCAGACGCGGCATACTTCAGCTCTTAAGTTTATTAGTGACTTCAGCTCAGAATGGACCCGACTGGCTTTGCTGCAGCTGCTATTTATAGCCGGCAGCCGCAGCTGACAGCCATTCAGAGTGCAGGCTTTTCCCACACTTTTTAAACCAATCTTCTGCAACACTTTACAAGAACAATTCAAACTAAACCAATGATTTCAAACACTGCATACATAACAAGAACTTGCATATATTTTAAAATGTAAGGCACAATGCTTTGTTTGTGAGTTAAGCCTATATTGTGAAATTTGGAAAAGCTTGTGACCCAAAGCTTTTTCAAAAGGCAACTAGACTTTGTTTCTCCTTGAAGATGTTTCACCTCATCCAAGAAGCCTCTTCAGTTCTGATTCCAGTCAGAACTGAAGAAGCTTCTTGAATGAGAAGCAAAACATCTTCAAGGAAAAACAGTCCAGTTGCCCTTGAAAAAGCACTTTTGGGACAACCATGACCTGGATGACTGAGAATCTCCTTAGACTTGAGATTCAAGGTGTGATTATGTTCTGAAGTGGACTTCAAATTCATTCATAGTTTGAATTTTTAAAGATCCGGGGACTTCGACTCTCACAATTCCCCAGCCAGCATGGGAGTTGAAGTCCACAAGTTTTAAAGTTGCCAAGGTTGGATACCTCAGCCTAAAAATGGTTTAATAAATGAAAACCGAGTGTGAAAGAGGCCTAATGATAGAATTAAGCATCTCAAGAAATATCCATCTGCTTCCGTTCTAAGTGAGGAGAAGGACACTGAAAACATGGAGGCTGATTGGAAAGATGGTTTAATGAAGCAGAACCATCAAGCATGTGTGATTCTGGGTAGCTGACCACATGGAGAGGAGAATGAGAGTTATTTATACCGTCTCTTGGGCCTTGCCTTTGAGCTTCCTGTTCCTGTGCAAGAAATGTATTCTATTGGTTGTTATAAGGGTCACTGCTAACTTTGTAGGCTGTCTGAGTCCCAGGCTTGGTTGAAGTTGCTGGGTGATGCAATGAAGGGGCTTGTTGTGCTATGTGGTGAGCTCTGCTGCTAGATGGTAGAGGGCTAGTCCTATTATGTCCTGAGGGGTCATGTCTTAATCCCATCACCCTGGAGCTGAAGGTCTTTTGTCTTGTAGATAGGTTGGCCCAATCCTTCTTAATGGGCACCAAATATCTGTTGGGGGCACGCAGCTGGGGCTGAGTTTCTGTCTCCCTTAAGATTTCCATTTCCCTTTTAGGGGAAATATCATATTCTGTCCTTTTAAATATTTCTCAAAATATTTCATTCTTCTAGGAAGGGAGGGGATAACTTTCTACAGGATCCTCCCTAGTTCTCTGGAAAGTAAACATAAGGAGGCAGGGAGGTGCTGCTTTAGACTTGCAAAATTCTGTAATCTTACAATAAAGGTACCGTTATTAGTTATGGTTTTGCTTCCTATCCAAAATATCTTAAAGAGGTGATAGAAACCATGAACAAACCCTAAATTGCAGACTATTCTGGAAAATCAATAAACATCCTCAAAAGAAGGCATTAATAGTAATAGTAGTAAAGATTAATAGTAATAGTAGTGCAGACTTTGTAATAGTTGAACAGTGTTGAGGGAAATATTCATTTAGCAGAATGATGGCGTTCGGGAAAAAACTGTTCTTGTGTCTAGTTGTTCTGGTGTGCATGCTCTATAGCGTCATTTTGAGGGTAGGAGTTGAAACAGTTTATGTCCAGGATGTGAGGGGTGTGTAGATATTTTCACAGCCCTCTTTTTGACTCGTGCAGTATACAGGTCCTCGATTGAAGGCAGGTAGGTAGTAATTGTTTTTTCTACAGTCCTAATTACTCTCTGAAGTCTGTGTCTGTCTTGTTGGGTTGCAGAACCAAACCAGACAGTTATGGAGGTGCAGATGACAGACTCAATAATTCCTCTGTAGAACTGTATCAGCAGCTCTTTGGGCAGTTTGAGCTTTCTGAGTTGGTGCAGAAAGAACATTCTTTGTTGTGCTTTTTTGATGATGTTTTTGATGTTAGGTGTCCATTTTAGGTCTTGTGATATGATAGAACCTAGAAATTTGAAGGCCTCTGCTGTTGATACTGTGTTGTCTAGTATTGTAAGAGGTGGTAGTATGGGAGGGTTTCTCCTAAAGTCTACCACCATTTCTATGGTTTTGAGTATGTTCAGTTCCAAATTGTTCAGGTTACACCACGAGACAAGTTGTTAAGAATGATATCAGATAAACTGGATAAGAGAAGTATGTATTTAGTATTACATGTTTTAACAGCAGTGAGGATTATCTTTGCACGATATTGGAAAGATGAAGAAATACCTCAAGACGAAGAGATAATTAAGAAGATATAAGACTACAGAAATGGATAGATTTACATTGAAACTCAGACAGAAAGAAGACACAGAATATTATCAGACTTGGAATTTATTTTACCAGTGGTTGGGAAAAAAAGGGGTGGAGAGTAAGAATGACATTTGTATTGTTAAGCAAATTAAATACCCAGACAACATGATGTTTATTAAGCACTAAGTAATGTAACTAATAGAAAATTGATAAAATTGATAAAAAAATCCTTAAAGGAAGAAACAGTGAACTACATCCATCTGACTGCACCAAACCCTGTAGGGGTATATCTATCATATTCCCTGGGTTCAGGCTTCAATCAAAGGAGAGTCAATCTCATTAAGAAAATTAGACCTTTCCTGCAATCAGCCTAGAAATCCTAATTCTAAAAATATAATCTCCTTACCTGCCTTGTGGCAAACAGGCCAGGATTTATTATTTTTATTTTTTCCTGGAGGGAGGGATCTCGCATTAACATTCAGGGAAATAAATAATTTCTCCCACAAGGTTGGTGACTTCTTATATTAATTAACTTCCCTGTTTTCTCTGCTCAATAAACTTCCAAGGGCCTCTTCTTTGGACGGGCGCTCAAGCAGCAACTCTTGATGGGATTCATATTTATGCTTGAGAGAAGAGACGAGGCACAATAAAACTGTCTCATCGCAACAGCCAGGAACCACAGGTTTCATCATTGCTATAAAATGTCAGTTTTTTTGAATTGCAATGATTGCAAGATTTTCCTGTTGTCCTACCCTTTTTTTTGCTCCTGAAGCAACTGAAATTCGGGAGGCATTTTGCTGTAGTTCCAACTCTTGTGCTTTGGACTGCAAATTTTATCTATCCCAACTGATAGAAGGGTTCCAATGACCGTTATACTAAACAGCAAAATGAATGTCAATGAAAAGTAAGAACATTTCTAAAGTCCCTTCCTTCCTTCCTTCCTTCCTTCCTTCCTTCCTTCCTTCCTTCCTTCCTTCCTTCCTTCCTTCCTCCTTTCCTTCCTTCCTTCCTTCCTTCCTTCTTTCCTTCCTCCCTCCCTCCCTTCCTGTCTTCTGTCTCTCATTTCCTCCCTCCCTCCCTTCTGTCTCTCTCATATCCTTTGTCCCTCCCTCCCTTCCTTCCTGTCTTCTTTCTGTATGTCTGCCTCTCTCATTTCCTCCCTCCCTCCCTTCCTGTCTTCTGTCTCTCTCATTTCCTTCCTTCCTCCCTCCCTCCCTCCCTCCTTCCCTGTCTTCTGTCTCTCTAATTTCCTTCCTTCCTCCCTCCCTCCTTCCCTTCCTTCCTGTCTTCTTTCTGTCTGTCTCTCTCATTTTCTTCCTTCCTCTCTCCCTTCCTGTCTTCTGTCTCTCTCATTCCTCCTCCCTCCCTCCCTTCCTGTCTTCTATCTGTCTGTCTCTCTCTCTCTCATTTCCTTCCTTCCTCCCTCCCTCCCTTCTTTCTTTCTATCTGTTTGTCTCTCTCATTTCCTTCCTTCCTTCCTCCCTTCCTCCCTTTCTGTCTTCTGTCTCTCTCATTTCCTTCCTTCCTTCTTTCCTTCCTGTCTTCTTTCTATGTCTCTCTCTCTCATTTCCTTCCTTCCTGCCTGCATTCCTTTATGCATTCCTGCATGCCTGCCTTTACACCTGGGAAATTGGGCAGCAGTCTATCTACTTTTATCATATCCCCAGACAAAAGCTGACCCTGGCAATTGACACAACAAATAATCATTAAAGGCTCAAAATGGCTGCTAAGAAATATGTTAGCTTTTCCACACAAAAAAAGAAAGAAAAAAACCACTTGTTACCTAATTTAAGCTGAAATTCCATTTCATGCAAACAGTTGTCAAACCATGCAAGGATGGTCCATCTCTGGCACAAGTTCTTTTAAAAGGATTTCTTTATTAACTGTCAAGCTCATAGAAATGCAAACTTCTTAATAACATAATGAACTAATAAAAAGGTTAGGGGCTGCTACAGTTCTGAGGCAATTATATTGCGGCTACCATTCTGCTGACATTCCTTTCTGCCCAAATTAAACTAACATTTGGAAAGGCTTGTTTGAATTGGTGTAAATGAATGTCACCAGTTGAGACCAAAGGAATATCCTGGAAAATAATGTTCTTAACGCGAGTCAACAGTTTTCATTAACTTGTCAAACGGAATAATTACATTGCCGCTAAATATCTATTTAAAAATTGCAGTTCCTCATCTTCAAGTTCTACTATTAGATAACCACCAAGGGTTTAATTACTGAATAATAGTTGTTATGTATGCAGGTTTGAATGTCATTGGTTAAGTTTGAACTGTTCTTGTAAAATGTCAGAAATGATTGGTTTAAAAAGTACGGGAAAACCCTGCACTCTGATTGGCTGGCAACTGCGGCTGCTGGCTATAAGTAGCAGCGCAGTCCAGCCAAATTGCGTCTGTTATGAGCTGTAGTCACTAATAAACTCAATGAAGCACTCCGCGTCTGACTCTTCATGCAAATCTAACACTGGCGACGAAGGTGGGATCCTTCCTGAAGAGAAGACAATGCGGAGAAGGAGCCGAGAGAGATGGCTGTGCTGAACACGCCCCCAGCCCCGTTCGATCCGATGGCAGAAGACTGGGACTCGTATGCAGATTGTTTCCAAATGTATTTGGAGGGAAACGATCTCGCCGACATTTCTGACAAGCGGAAGAGGGCGGTCTTTCTTACCCACTGCAGTCCGGCCGTTTTCAAGATGGCGAAGGCATTGGCGGGAGCTGCAGACATGAAGGTAATGGACTGGCCCGATTTAGAAAAGTTATTAAGAGCCCATTACGCGCCACAAGTATCGTGCCTCATTAAGAGACACAAATTCTACTGTCGGGATCAAGGGGAAAGTGAAAATATTAATGACTTTGTGGCAAGTTTAAGGGACATTTATCAACTTCAATGTGAATTTATCAACTTAGAAGAGGCCATGAGCGATCGATTTGTTCTAGGCCTAAAAGACAAGGTTTTGCAAAGCAAATTATTAATGAAACCTAAGGTCACGTTTAAGGAGGCCATAGAAGCTTTTTCAGCGGAAGCTACCAAGTCCTCAGCAGCAGCCATGAAGAAAATTAACAAGGCTGCAAGCCATCCTGATGTGGAAAAATCCACAACAACCCATTGCGAGCAAATAGATTCTGATTCAGACTGTAGTGAGGTAGAGGAAGGAATTTATAGACTCAGAATGAAGAAGAAAAGAAAAGACCTTGGAAGAAAGAGGCAAGACTTTTATTGCAGAGGTTGTGGGGGGGGCACCCCTGCACTGAATGCAAGTTTCTTGATACCATCTGCCTCCATTGTGAAAAAAGAGGTCACCTAGCAAGAGTCTGCAAATCATCCAGAACTCCACCAAGCAGAAAGAAGTTTCCTCACAAAGATTTCAAGCCTAACAACTTCAGTGAGAAAATGGGGCGCAACACAGAAGCAAATGGGAAGAATGAAACTCATCAAACAGTCACCATTGGTCATTCTTCACCCTTAAGAAGCAGAAAAGTACATGTGAAGGTATTCATTGAAGGAAGGCCTTGCCAAATGGAAGTGGACTCAGGCTCCTATTTATCTATGGTGTCATGGGACACTATTCACAGGCTACTTCCCAACATTCAGAAGAAACATTTCCAGAAGCAAGCACTGACTCTTAAAGACTACCAAGGGAACAAGATTCCAGTAGTTGGAACAAGAGAATTCAACGTGAAGTTTAAAGGCCACACCAAACATTTGCCCCTGACCATCATGGAGAAGGACCGCCCAAGCTTGCTGGGACTTGAGTGGTTCAAGCCACTAGGCATCAAGGTGACTGGCATCAATCATGTGAGCAACACTGAATGGGAGGAGGCCTTGAAGTCTGAGTTTCCAGAGGTCTTCAGCGAAGGATTGGGCAAGTATATGGGGACCCCTATCACTTTCAACCTAGATCCCAAGGTGCCCCAATTCGCTTAAAGCCCAGAAGGGTTCCATTTGCCTTAAAGGAAAAAATTGATGCACAATTAGATGAACTAATAGCTCAAGGAGTTTTAGAGCCCACTGACCACTCCAGATGGGAGACACCCATAGTCACACCAGTCAAGACTGATGGGTCAGTGAGAATCTGTGAGGACTATAAGGGGACATTGAACCATGCACTTCAACAGAGCGCATATTCAGTTCCAGTGGTGCATCATTTATTACATTCACTTGGCAGGGGTACAGTCTTTGCCAAATTGGATCTGGCCCAGGCATATCAACAACTAACAGTTGATGATGCCACTGCAGAGGCCCAAACCATTGTAACTCATAGAGGTGCCTTCAAATGTAAAAGGTTACAGTTTGGAGTAAGCGTGGCACCAGGCATCTTCCAAAGCCTTATGGAAAGGATGCTCCAAGGACTGCCAGGGTAGTGCCTTACTTTGATGATGTGTTAATCTCTGCTGAAAATGACACTCAATTACAAGAGAGACTCAGAGAAGTCCTTACCAGATTCAAGAAAGCGGGGTTAAAAGTCAAGGAAGAAAAATGCACTCTTAGAACTGACAAGGTTGAGTTCTTGGGCTATATGATTGACAAGCATGGCATCCACCCTACAGATGCCAAGGTTCAAGCAATCAAAGAAGCCCCTAGACCAAAATGCAAAACAGATTTGCAAGCCTTCCTTGGACTTATTAACTTTTACCACATGTTCCTACCTCAGAAGGCAACCATTGCAGAACCATTACACAGATTGCTTGACAAAAATTGGGTCTGGGGCAGGAAAGAACAATCAGCATTTAACAGTATTAAAAGACTAATCACGTCTGATGCTGTACTCATACAGTTCTCTGAGAATTTACCTGTTGTACTGACTTGTGATGCATCCCCTTTGGAGTGGGGGGTTTGAGCCACAGGCTTCCCAGCGGGAGGGAAGCCCCTATTGCATTTTACTCTTGCACCTTGACCAAAGCAGAGAGGAATTACAGCCAATTGGACAAGGAAGCATTGGCAATTGTTGCAGCTATCAAGAAATTTCATGAGTATTTATATGGGAGAACATTTACCATTGTCACAGATCACAAACCTTTGTTAGGCATTGTGGCAGGAGACAATCCTATACCCATTATCCTCTCACCAAGAATGCTGAGGTGGACTGAATTTCTTGCTGCTTATTCATACAACCTTATCCACAAGCCTGGCAAGGACATTGGACATGCTGATGCCTTGAGTCGTTGCCCACTTCCTTATCACAAGGGGGACTTTGAACCTGAGGCACACACCTTTTTTCTAGAAACTGTTGCCAAGCTTCCAGGACACGCTGCTGAAATTGCCAGAGAGACTGCCAAAGACACTTTATTGGCTCCTATTATAGGCTGGATTAAGAAAGGTTGGCCTCTTCAAGATCTACCTCACCTTGCCCAACCTTTTAAATCCAGGCAAACTGAATTATCTGTATTAAGTGGATGTATTTTGTGAGGTAACAGGGTGATTATTCCTGTAAAACGGCAAAGGGAGGTTTTGGTAATGCTACATGAGGGTCATCCTGGTATTGTAAGGATGAAGGGATTGGCCAGGAGTTATGTATGGTGGCCAGGTATTGACAAAATGGTTGAAAACTGGGTTGCATCTTGTTCGAACTGTCAGGTAGTCAGGCCTGCCCCACCTCTTGCCCCCAAACAGGAATGGGAATGCCCTAGGGGTCATTGGTCTAGGATTCACATTGATTTCGCTGGCCCTACCAGAGGGCACACCTTCCTTATTATAGTAGATGCATATTCCAAATGGCTAGTGGTAATCCCTATGGCATCCACCACAACTGATGCTGTCATCAAGCAGCTTAAAAAGCTTTTTGTAACCCACGGGTTACCTGATGTTCTTGTCTCTGACAATGGCCCTCAATTTACATCCAACCCTTTTGAATCCTATCTAGCACAACTGGGTATCAGACAGGCCCTGACAGCCCCTGGGCACCCTTTGGCTAACGGCCGGACTGAACGAATGGTACGTTTTACCAAGGAAAAGCTTCAGCAATTGGGTCCTGGGGACATCACTGAGAAAGTTGAAAAACTTCTTAGTGTTCAGCACATCACTCCTAACCCATCAACTAACTTATCACCAGCAGAGTTGTTGATGGGTAGGAAACTTAGGTCTCCCCTTGACTGCCTTCATCCCACTTACGCACCCAACGCACCACTAGATCCCAATAGCAAAGTTCGCACGTTCAGTGTGGGTGATTCTGTTTATGCTAAGAACCTTATGGGTGAGCCTTCATGGATTCCTGCTGAAGTAACTCAGATCACAGGCCCTCGTTCTTACAGGGTACAAACAGAGGATGGAGTCCTCTGGAGCAGGCACATTGATCAGCTTAGATCCAGGTTACCTCAGGAACATCACAATTGTTCCTCTCTAGTTCCCATACCTAATGCTTTTCTAGGGGGAGGGGAAGAACATGAGGATAATCAGCAAACAAGAATCAACCCCATGTGTAACGAGCCATTATGGCAGGAACCATCCCAAAACCTGTCACAATGCCAAAATCCATCCTTACAAGTGGAAGATTATACATCACTACCTGACTTGGGTGCTGACATTGGGCTGGAGATGGGTTGGGAGGAGAGACCAGATTCTAACAATCAAACAGGGTCTTCTTTCACAGGAAGCCCAACTAGGGAAATGTCAACAGACACATTTCCCCTCTCACTGGGTGAGAACGTTAAAACTTCTGAACCACGAAGGTCTCAACGTACACGTAAGAGCCCCACCTATTTAAAAGAATACATTAGATAGGTTGGGGTTTGAGTATGGACTGAACCTAGTGGGGAGGGGTGTTATGTATGCAGATTTGAATGTTATTGGTTAAGTTTGAACTGTTCTTGTAAAATGTTAGAAATGATTGGTTTAAAAAGTGCGGGAAAACCCTGCACTCTGATTGGCTGGCAACTGTGGCTGCTGGCTATAAGTAGCAGCGCAGTCCAGCCAAATCGGGTCTGTTATGAGCTGTAGTCACTAATAAACTCTTCACTGAAGCACTCCGCGTCTGACTCTTCATGCAAATCTAACAATAGTGTATTGCTAAATCCTTCCACACATGTAAATAGGCAATACAGACCCTGTCCCACGCTAGGAAAATACAACATATATGCACCCATAAAGGAAGAGAGGATGCAATGTAAGTAATAAAACCCTCATCTGCATATATTGCAAGAGGGATTTTGAATGCTGGGGTGATTTGCAATTCAATTTGGTCTAGTGAAAAGCAGTAAATGACTAGCATTAAATATACAACTGCCCTTCCCTGCTGGAGTCAAGGGGCTTCTGGTTCATAATTTAGTTTATGCTTTTGTGCACCCTTCCTCTTCTTTCTTGTTCCTTCTAGTGCTGTGGTCCACAGAACATAGAATAATAGAGTTGGAAGGGATCAAATCTGGGGGATATCAGTAGGATTTAGAGCTTCTGTTTTCATTGTTATCTGCCCATACATTGTGGATCATTTAAATGGGGGGGGGCTCTCCTTAATCTGCTGATGTAATGGGGTGGTGAACGCCACAGTGAAAGTCCATGGAGTCTTCTCATAGGCGAGTGAGGATTTAGAAGAAGACACTTGACTGAAACTGCTCAAGGCTGCTCGATGTGAAAGGCTGGAAGAAGCTGGGAAAGGAATGGAAGGGAGAACAAGCATAAAGAGACAGAAGGTGAATAAGTTGACAGCTTAACTCAAGTGGAGAGGAACTAGGAAGAATTATTTCAAATCATTGAGATTCCCCCTTAATAAACTCATCATAAATTACGTTGGAAATGCTCTTTAAATTTCTAGGATTACTTTCTTAAAATTGGTGTAATTCTAGTTTACTTGATTTCACCTAATTTTTGGCCAGACTCGACATTTGGCTTGCAGCAAATATTGATTAGAGATTAGAGAAATAGTTTTGTAGATAGTCTAAATTGGCAAAGAGCATCCTATGGGAGCAGATTACTGTATATTCATCATTGATTTATGATCTATGATCTATCACTTTGTTGTTGTATGTATGTACACTGTAAGCTTATGAACTGGAAAAAAACTCCTTGTGTGTCCAATCACACTTGGCCAATAAAGAATTCTATTCTATTCTATTCTATTCTGTTCTGTTCCGTTCTGTTCTGTTCTGTTCTGTGCTGTGCTGTGCTGTGCTGTGCTGTGCTGTGTTGTTCCGTTCCATTCCATTCCACTCCACTCCACTCCACTCTACCCTACTCTACTCCATTCCATTCCATTCCATCCCATCCCATCCCATTCTGTTCTTTCTGCTCTGTTCCTATTTCTATTCTGTTCTGTTCTATTCCATTCTGTTCTGTTCTACTCCATTCTGTTCTGTTCCTTTTTGCCCATATGGGCAGTTAAACAATTGAATTTGCAGGATCTATTTTGTTGTGTTCTTTGAATCTCATATTTACTAACTTGCACTAGGTAAAAGTGATGAATGGAAGATTTTTCTGGCAGAATTAAACAACAGGATACTGCATTTTTAATGCTGCTGAAACGAAGTTCCTTTATTTCATGCAATAATTTTTTTGTTTACTTTATGAAAGCTTGTCTAAACAGCATGTTTGAGATGGATCTGTACATCAACCAAGGCACCATCTGGTTTGTTTAGTTTTGCTACACAAATCCCATCACCCAAATTTACAAATTACAGGTAGTCCTCGACTTACAAAAGTTAACTTCCTGATTGTTCCAAGTTACAATGGCATTGAAAAAGTGTCTTATGAGCATTTTTCACACCACTGTTGCAGCATCTGCATGGTCATGTGATCAAAATTCAGATGGTTGACGACTGACTGATATTTATGACGGGGGTTCATGCCACCTTCTAACAAGCACGGTCAATGGGGAAGCCTGATTCACTGAACAACCCTGTTACTAACTTAACAACTGCTGTGATTCACTTAACAACGGTGGTAAGAAAGGTCATAAAATGAGGCAAAAATCTGTCTCACTTAGCAACATAAATTTTTGGGTTCACTTATGGTCATAAGGATTTACAGCTTGTGATTTATGTTGCTACGCAAATCCAGCTTCTTCAGTAAACCTGGAGTGACAAAATTAGGACTTAGAATCCGCCAAGTGTTTGTCTAAAATCAGGAGTGAAAACAGAGTTGAATTCTGCCCAATTGAAAGGATAATTTGAACAAGTGATGAGCCAGTCTAGCTAAGAAAGAAAAATAGAATCCTGTCTTAGATATACCCATTGGGATCCATTTTTGGATGCTGTTGTGGTTAGCCAGCAACAGGTGCTGATGGCTGAGGAGAGCGAGGACTCAGATGAGGGGCCAGGACCATTAGGGAGTGGACTGCTGCCTTCAGAGATTGTGGGGGCTGGCAGCAGCGATGAGGAGGTTCCCGAGGAGCCTGTGCCAAGTGCGTGTGCATGCAGGGCTGCTCGCAGGAAAGAGCAGCTGCAACAGCACGGGCGACTTGAGAATAAGGCTGCAAGGTAATGGCCCCTCCTTCAAGAAGATAAAAGGCAGCTGTGAAGCAAACGTTCTTTGCAGGAAGCAAAGATGTTTTGAAACTCAGCCTTGTGGACATTACAGTATCTTAAGTTGGTATTTGAAGACTCTTGTATTGTGAAATATTTCTTATCTGTGATTCTTGGCAGTCTCATACAGTTTTGGCAAGGTTTGTGCTTATCAAAGTTAATTAGTTTGCAGCAGCCTTTTAACCAGGGATTCATAAGACTCATTAAAAGGTTTCTGCTCCCTTTGGTTATTGTTTGTCTTATTGGAAGAGTTTGGGTCAGAACAGTTGCAAAATGGCTAACAATCCAGGACTGTGGACATTATGGATTGTTACTGCCCATTAGCCAATATGAATGCTCTCTTCCACAGTATCAAAGGCCCAATTAAAACAGATTGATTGGGTTAAAACCAACCTAGGTACATTTGCTCTAGGGACTGATGGTTTTTTAAACTTCACATTAAGATCTAAAAAGAAAATCAGAGTAAATTTTTCTCCTTCTGGATGTTCAGGAATGAGGAATGCTCAATTCTGATAATGCTTGAGGCTGTTGATTGTTCAATGATTGTCTAACAAATTGTCCATTGAGTTGCCAATGAAAGATGTTCCTGGATTGAATGTATGTGTGTCTATCTTCAGGCTATAAAAATATATCAGAACAAACCCCAATAGTTTCTCGTAGTGCTTGTACTCCCGTCTCTCTTTTTCTCCTGTTAGCAAAACAGCTGTGCTTCAAGACTGCCTCCAATCAGTAGCCAAACGATGGGTTTTTGAATCACAAAAAATCAATACCCTTTGATGATACAAAGGATCGTTGCAGCCTATATTCATTTGTGTTACTTGCTCTAAAATCTCTGCTTTGCTACTGTTGTTCCCTAGCAAGAGATTTAAAGAAGCTGCAGGTTCTGTGTTCCTAGATGCTTAGATGATAGTTCTCTGCCTGCAATATAGTACTTGATGGGATTGAAGAATGGGAACATTGGATAGAGGTTTGTGAGCAGGGGTGGGATTCAAATTTTTTAACAACTGGTTCTGTGGGCGTGGCTAGGTGGGCATGGCCAAGTGGGCATGGCCAT
Organism: Naja naja; assembly: GCA_009733165.1. Lineage (NCBI taxonomy): Eukaryota > Metazoa > Chordata > Lepidosauria > Squamata > Elapidae > Naja > Naja naja. The sequence goes on from CM019162.1 coordinate 10,294,341, forward strand.
GTGACTGGGTAGGTGTGGCTTCTTTTTTTTGCAGCCCTCCCCCAGTTTTTTTTTGCCTTCTGGGCCTCAGGGAAGGCTCCTGGGGCATTTTTGCTCCCAGAAAGCTTCCCTGGGTCCCAGGAAGGCAAAAAACAGAGCATGGGGAGGGGCGCACAGCTCCCCTCTGCCCCTCGTGTGCCCCCTTTTGCCTTCTGGGCCTCAGAGAAGCCTCCTGGGTGAAGGCAGCAAGGGGGATCCCAGCACAGCTGATCATCAGAACAGCTGATCATCAGGAGGGGAAATAAAAGAAATACCTTAAGGAGTGACTGAGCAGTGGAGAACCCAGTCAGCATTGTTGGGCATGCGATGATAAGGACTGACTTGGAGGGGAGGGGAGGGGCAGATGGAGAGGGGTGGGGCCAGCCAGGGACACGATTCGCCGGTTCTCCGAACTGCACAGAATTATAACAACTGGTTCTATAGAACCAGTCTAAACCGGTAGAATCCCACCCCCTGGTTGCGAGTGCAGCTTTGCAGTTGAGGAATGGGGTGTATCAGTGAGATTTTGTGAGAGTTTTTGCCTGTGATCTCTAGACTCAGAACCACAGCTTTGTAATTACTGGTGGTATCAAATCAAAATAGGCTGTCCTGAGGCTACGAGATGACATGCTGTTTCTGAGTTCAATCAAGTAGACAATCTTATCTGTAAGACAAAACTCGTGTTGATAGTTTATTGCTCTATTTATTGCTTGCAATGCCTCTCACGCAATTGCATCCTGCTCAGGAACCAAATCATGGGTCCCTTTCAGGGTGGCATTCATGCGGAATGTTACGTACAACTCCGGAGCAAAATAGGAGCTGATGGTTATTAAATAAGTGCAATCATTTCTCCCTGCATAAATGTAGAGTTGAAAGAAATATATGAAACATATGCATCCTTTCCTCTTTGGTCTGATGGCCAAGGATGAATGCCTTTTAATAACAGAGAATTTGTAGCTCAGGGTTGAGAGGAGGGGCCCTTGGTGCTCCCTGAGCTTGGTTGTTTTCTTGCAGACATTTAATTACCAAACTAGGTACCATCATCAGTGCTAGAAGGAAGTGGGAGAGGAGGAGGAGGAGGAGGAGGAGGAGGAGGAGGAGGAGGAGGAGGAGGAGGAGGAGGAGGAGGAGGAGGAGGAGGACAATGACTGTGGGGTCCTTGGTGCTGTCTGAGCTTGATTGTTTTCTTGCAGACGTTTCATTACCAAACTAGGTAACATCATCAGTGCTGAAATAATGTCTTTCTCTGCCACGAAATAATAATAATTCTAAAAATAAATGCTCTACAAGTGTTTCAAAGTCCAGAGATTTGAGTATGCTAGTGCCTATTTCGTTATAGATGAAATCTGGACACGTTTATGCTTAAAATAGTTTATCTACTACATTGAAATGCCTGCAAGCTTAAATCCCCATAACTTCATTGAGAGCAAATTCTTTGCATGTGCTTTATTATGTATGTATTTAAATGCAGTCTTATCCACTTTGACAGAATGATATTCTGCTTCCTTGCTTCTCTGGGGAATTATTGAACCAGCTATAATTAGTCACACGACAGGAACAGAAACACAAATTTGCTGCACCAATGTTTTCCAGAGGACTTGTCCACGGAGGTTTCCTTGGTTTAGAAATCAACATAAATGGAATTTGCACTTCATGGTAAACTGTGGTTGGCTAATTATGGTTTACTGAAAAGCACAGTTGGCTGGGTGTGTGCAGCACATTAAGTCTTAAACTGTGGTTTATTGAATACAGTGCTTGGATTTCTATAGCACATAAACCAACAGCCAACAGCAACCAAATCATATTATGGCTTAGTTTGCATCCCACATATTTGCTCATTTCAGTTTTTTGAACCCCAATGAGTTTTCGCATTTGGTCAGGATAAAACATTGTTTGCTATGTTTTTAGCTTAGCCTGTTGGATGACTTACCCATTGTGTTTAGGATGGGAGGGGAGAGGAGAGGAGAGTGCTGGAAGGAACCTTGAAGGTCTTGTAGTCCAACCCCCTGTTCAAACAGGAGACCCTACACCATTTCAGACAAGTGGCTGTCCAATCTCTTCTTAAAAGCCTCCAGTGATGAAGCACCCACAACTTCTGAAGGCAAACTGTTCCACCAGTTAATTGTCCTCTGTGTTAGTTTGTTTGTTTGTTTGTTTATTTATTTATTTATTTAGTCAATCGCTTTCAAGATGATAAATTTCCATCCATTGTTTCTTGTCCTGCCCTCCGGTGCTTTGGAAAATAAGTTAACTTCCTCTTCTTTGTGGCAGCCCCTCAAATACTGGAAACTGCTATCATGTCACCTTTCTTTTCTGTAGACTAGCCCAAATCCTGTAACAGTTCTTGTTTTAGTCTCCAGGTCTTCAATCATCTTAGTTGCTCTTCTCTGCACTTTTTCCAAAATCTCAACATCTCTTTTGTAATGCGGTGACTAAAATTGGATGCAGTGTTCCAGGGGTGATTTTATAAATGGTGTTAATACCTCACGTGATTTTGATTCTATACCTCTGTTTACTAGATTGTATTCGCTTGTTTGGCTGCTGCCTCACATTGCTGGCTCATATTTAAGTGATCATCCACTAGGACTCCAAAGTCCCTCTCCCAGTGGTAAACTTGTCAAAGTTGTAAATTTGTAAGATGACTTAGCACAGTGCAGCAGTTCAGCCATAGTGGTTTGTTCAACAAACTATGGTTTAATAAAGGAGAATATTTGTAGCTCAGGGATGAAATGAGGGGCACTTTGTTCTCTCTGAGCTTGGCTGTTTTCTTGTAGGCATTTCATTACCCAAACTAGGTAACATCATCAAAGCATTGATGGTGTTATCTGGTTTGGGTAATGAAATGTCTGCAAGAAAACAGCCAAGCTCAGAAAGCATCAAGGATCTCTCAGTCTATGGCTAGTGCAGTGATGGAACGAAGGGAAAATGTGAGCCAGAAGTGCATTTTTTAAAAAAAAAACAGGAATCCCTTCTAGACCTTTTACAAACATAAATAATATTTGGCTCTACCTGGTCTTTGTCCAGATAAGTGATCAAGTAGCCAATGTTGGATGATCTTGAAAGTTATAGAACAGGGTTGTCAAACTCCCATCCCATGGGCCGGATACATCATGCACTGGCCATGCCCATTCCCAGTTTAGCGAAGGGGGAAAAAGTCTTAATATGTCATGTGACACTTTTTAAAAAAAATCATATTTATATCCTGCCCTTCTCCGGAGACTCAGGGTGGCTTACAATGTTTGGAGCACAACCCAATGTGCTCAGCAATAGCCTTCATTCCATTGTATATGCCTGCTTATTACTAAGCGGCATTTTTACAAAGTCAGCTTATTGCCCCCAACAATCTTGGGTCCTCAATTTACCTACCCCGAGAGGATGGAAGGCTGAGTCAACCTTGAGCCTGGTGGGATTCGAGCCTGCAGTAATTGCAGGCAGCTGGAATTAAGTGCTAGGCATTTAACAGCCTGCACCACCAAGGCTCTTGAGGACACTGCCATGAGGACCTCTGTTGTAGAAGATTGGCCTTGTTTAGCCCTTGGAGAGGCTACCATTTTGGAAATCAAGAGCTGTTGACTAAGCTGAGGACAAACACACACAAAAAAACCCCATAAGGCAATGGTGTACTTTTTTCCAAACTAAGCGATGAAAACTGCATGGCTCCGTCCATCTGAGCCATCAGGAATTGAGCTGAAGTTAAGGTGACTTGATTACTTGAAAGACTTTTTAAAATATGGAGGTGAAGGCCCCCTTCCATTAAATTTAAAGGCAAACTAATTTTCTCGGCTCTTGCATCTTGCTGTAGTAAGGAGGCACCTGTGGGCAGCCATGTGGAATTAGCTTTCATCAAACGGTGATTTATTCCGAGGGCAATGGGATTCAAGCAAGCCTTTATTTTCCAATAGAAGGCTTTTGCTTCCATTTTCACACTGAAGTCATTTCAAATTACTTTTTGTTTTTTTAAAAAAATTGAATATGGATTAATGATTAGGGCTGCTGATGCTAAGCACTATTAATTAGAGGTGCATTCTATTAAAGTCAAGAAGATTTGTGAGGGTTTTTCTTTTTCTTTTTCTTTTAAAAGGAGAATGTGAACTTCATTAAATATGGTCTTTGCGTAGGAGCAACGTGTGTGCAGGCATGTATACAGTTATTAACTGAAGATCATTTGGCAAAACAAAGCTGACAGGGAGATAAATACCTCCAGGAGACATACTGCTCCATTTTACATCTTGGCAAATTGCGTTTGGAAGGTTCTTTCCAATGGGTGAAGCTGAATTTTGCAATTGCTGAGATCTTTCTGACATTTTTCCCCCCTGTCTTGGAGGATTCTCCTGGAATAACAGATAAATCTTGATCCCTGTTGGTATGCAACTAACACAGTTTAAGTGGGCTATGGTGTAAGTTGCAAAGGATCAGGGACATCCTGGAGTCTGGAGCATGGAGGATTTATTGCTTGAGCCTATACACAAGAATCTGGACAGCTAAAATTCAACACTAAATTGGTGCTAGACAATGGTAAAGATGGCGTTAAAGATGGCACCACTGATGGCAGCCTCGATGACTCCCTGCAAATTTCATACTCAAGATTGCCCAAGGATCAATTAATTAAATTAAGCATTGTAACTATGATTTAGGACTTATGACTTATTACATGCTATTTGTTAAGTTTGCATGAAGAGTCAGACGCGAAGAGCTTCAGTGAAGAGTTTATTAAGTGATTACAGCTCGAATGGACCCGACTTGGCTGGGCTACGGCTGCTTCTTATAGCCAGCAGCCGTAGTTGCCAGCCAATCAGAGTGCAGGGTTTTCCCGCACTATTTAAACCAATCTTATTTGACATTTTACAAGAACAATTCAAACTAAACCAATGACATTCAAACCTACATACATAACACTATTTATATGTATACTGTGAGCTTATATACTGGAGACAAATTCTTTGTGTGTCTGATCACACTTGGCCAATAAAAAATATTCTGTTCTATTCTGTTCTATTCTGTTTTACTCTACTCTACTCTACTCTACTCTACTCTACTCTACTCTACTCTATTATTTTCTATATTCTATATTCTATTTTCTATATTCTATTCTATTCTATATTTTATATTTTCTATTCTCTCCTCTCTTCTGCCCTCCCCTCCCCTCTCTTTCCATCCCATCCCATCTCATCCTATCATATCCTATCCCATCCTATTCTTGTCAATGGAATTCAGGAGGGGTTGGACTTTGACTGTTTGTGAGAACATAACAATTGTAAACTGATGATGTGCTTAACTCTGCCCTCCAGGTCTACCTGCTCTTCTCTTACACCTATACTCTGTGCAGCCTTTATTCTCTATTTTGATGTGCTATTGGCAGGAGTACCATGGGTAGAGAAAGCATCATCAAGTTCCTTTAGTTGGAGAATTGAGCTTGAAAATGAGGACCCCCCCCAATTCATATCAGAGGCACATTTCTTTGGAAGATAAATTTGCTAAAACCTCCTACTCCTCCCTATTCAGAGTGTGAAGTCATAGAGGCTACAGAAGAAAGAGGTGGTGGTATGAAATTCCCAAATTGAGAGCCAGTTTGATCTAGTGGTCTAGAAAGCGGGAGACATGAGTTCAAGTTCCATTTTAGTGATGAAAATCAGCTGGCTGACTTTGGACCAGTCACTTTCTCTCAGTCCAACTCACTTCCTTGGGTTGTTGTAGAAAAAAATAGAAGGAAGAAGGTATGTTGGATAAGCTTGTTGCCTTGAGTTATTTGTAAAAATAGTATAAGGTTGATAAATGATAGATTAGAGAGATAGAGATAAAGATATAGCGAGACAGAAGTTGATAGATGATAGAGAGATGATAAAGATAGATGATAGAAGATAGAGAGAGGATAAATAGAGAGATGATAGATGATAGATAGATAGATGATATAGAATAATGATAGATGATATAGAGAGATAGATGATAGATGACATAGATAGATGACATAGATAGATAGATGAGATAGATAGATAGAGATAGATAGAAATTGATAGATGATAGAGAGATGATAAACAGGTGATAGAAGGTAGAGAAATATAGATAGATAGATAGATAGATAGATAGATAGATAGATAGATAGACAGACAGATAGACAGACAGACAGACAGACAGACATGGATGGATGGATGGATGGATGGATGGATGGATGGATGGATGGATGTTTGTTTGCTTGTTTTTCTGGAAGGCCTCCTGAAGGCCTTTTCTCCAGAACTCCCTTAGCCCCAGCAGTCCCAAAGGTTCAAAGCTAGCTTAAATCAGAGCCCTGGTCTGCTAATAAAAGCGCTAAGCGAAAGACACATCACTGCATCCAGTGAGCACCAAATCAGTTTGGTTGAATGCACAGAATCCCTTCCTTAGCCTTTGAATCATAAGAGCAGAAAGTAACAATGCTCACAGTATCGCATAGGTGTGCAAACAAATGATTGAATTCCATGAAAATGGAGCACCACCAAGTCTTTTTCTTTTACAAAGTGCAGAGGGACCCCTTCTCTACTTACTAAAGTGAGGCAAAACGTGAAAAAGAATGTGTCTAGAACCACTCTAGGATCCCCCCCCCCTTTTTTTAAAGGTGGGCATGTTTCTTTAATAAAATTAGACACAAAGCTAATTTGAATCAAAGTTACACTTCAGCAGTATGATTTTAATTACTATTTTTAATTAATGGGTTGTTGCTGTGTAATTAGGAGTGTATAACATGTGCAGAGGAAGATTGTGGCAAGGCTGAAATGGAGATATTTGATCCGAACACCCTTTCAAAAACAAATAAGTAAATGTGTGTTACTATTTTAAGTGTTGTTGTTGTTGTTTACAGCAATTGTGAAGGACTGTGGGAATCGGGACTTTTTTTGTTTATTGTGGAGTTGCAAATGGAGATGCTAATCATGTTATATTTGTCCTTAGTTATAGACATACGAGCTTCCTGCAAATATATATTACAGGCCGGCATTGTAAACAGGGATGGGCTTCAAAAATTTTAGCAAAGTGTTCTCTGCCTGGTTGCTGGGTGGGTGTGGCCATGGTGGGTGTGGCCTAGTCAGGCTCCTGCACCAATGGCAGGGGGGCGTTTTTGCCCTCCCCAGCTCCGGAGGTTTTTTTCGAGCCTCCAGGAGGGCAAAAATGGCCTTCCCGGGCTCTGGAGGCTCTCTGGAAGCCGCAAACGGGCCCATTTCCAGCCTTGCCAAACTTCCAGGAGGCCCACTTTTCGCCCTCCCTGAGTCTCCGTGTGTGCTCTGCATTTACCTGCATCCAAAATGGGCCACATGGGGACTCCGGGGAGGGGTGGAGCAGGGTGGGCAGGGCCAGCCAGAAGTGGGATTTGGGGTCTCTCCAAACTGCACAGAATCTTAGCTAGGGGCTCTCCTGAACCCCTGCTAACCCCCAGCAGCCCCAGCCCTGATTGTAACTGAGTTTGGGGTTTGCCAAGAGTAAGATATCTTTATTTATTTATTATTTATTTTATGAATTGGTCTTATATGCTGCCCTATCTCCCGAGGGACTCAGGGCGGCTCACATAAAAACACCCAAGACAAAAGTTAAAAGAATTAAAAAATAATTAAACTAATTAGACCAAACAAAATATTTAAAACCCAATCCACAAGACATTTAAAACTAAACCCCCACCCCCTCAGTCCAGGCCGGTTTGTTCGAATAACCAAGTCTTTAGGCCGCGGTGAAAGGAGCGGAGGTCAGGGGCTAAACGGAGCTCCAGGGGAAGCTGGTTCCACAAAGTGGGCACCCCCACAGAGAAGGCCCTCCCCTTAGAGGCCGCCAGCTGACATTGTCTGGCCAACGGTACCCCAAGGAGGCCCTGTCTGTGAGCGAGCACCGGGCGATGGGTGTTCGATGCTGGCAGGAGACGTTCCCGCAAGTATCCCAGCCCTAAGCCATCTTGTGCTATCCTCAATTTGTGTTCTTGCAGTCCTTGTACTGACTATCCTATGACCTGACTTAACGTGAAGTACTGACACACTAGCAGGATTTCATGGCCTATCATCAACATTTGTGAACAAGAGCTCTTACAATACAGATGGTCATCAGCTTACAACAATCCATTTAGTGGCTGTTCAACCTGGTTGCCGGTTGCCCTCCGAGTGAGATTCAAGGTGCTGGTAATCACCTATAAAGCCCTTCATGGCTTAGGTCTGGAGTATTTGCAGGAGCACCTACTGCCAGCAACGGTTTCCCATCGCCCTGTGCGCTCCCACAGGCAGGGTCTCCTCAGGGTGCCGTCAGCCAGACAATGTCGGCTGGCGACTCCCAGGGGGAGGGCCTTCAACTACCCGTGGAATCAACTACCCGTGGAGCTTCAGGTGGCTCCTGACCTTCGATCCTTCCATCGCAACCTGAAGACATGGCTTTTTCGATCGGCCAACCTGGACTGAAGGGTTTTTAAAAATATTTTTTAAAATGTGTTTATTGGTTTTTAATGTTTTAATGTTTGTAATTGGGGTTCTCTTATTTAATAGTTTTTTAAACTTTGTATTCCTGTTTTTTATTGTGAGCCGCCCTGAGTCCTTCAGGAGATAGGGCAGCATAGAAATCCCACTATTAAATTATTAAATTAAAGATTACAACACCATTGAAAAACATTGAATTATCATCATTTTTCACACTTGTGATCATTGCAGCATCCCCATCATCCCGCAGTCAAAATTCAAATGCTTGGCCGACTGACTCATATTTATGATGGTTGCAGTGTCCCGGGGTCAGGTTTTTGGCGACCTTCTGAAAAGCAAAAGTCAATGGGGAAGCCCGATTCACTTAACAACCATGTTACTCACTTAACACCTGCAGTGATTCACTTAACAACTGTGGAAAGAAAAGTCATAAAATGGGGCAAAATTCACTTAACATATGTCTCACTTAAACAACAGGCATTTTGGGCTCCACTGTGGTCATAAGTCAAGGACCACCTGTAATCCTTATTTACATTGCTTTTGCATATACCCATGTTGGCGAACGTATGTCACGCATGCCGGAAGTGACACACAGAGCCATTTCCTCCTGCATGTGAGAGGTCGCTCGGAAGATCCCCATTGCTCATGCACACACACGCCGCCACCTGACAGCTTATTGTCAGGTATCTGGCATGCATGCGGAGGGGGCGGAGGGGAGTGCGTGGGAGACATGTGCGCAGGCGCAGGGATGTGCTGCGTGTGAAGGGGGAATCACGCGTACATGCACATATGCGTGGCATGTGAGGAAGGAGTTGCGCATGCATGCACAGGGGCCATGGTGGGGAGCACGCATTGCCTTCTGGGTGCTGGCATGCAAGCACGCACACAATTATTGGCATGGGAGCCGAAAAAGGTTAGCCACCACTGGCCTACACTGTGCTCAGAATTAGCTGCTAAATCTATAGTTCATGTTCTGGTGCGCTATTCATTATGTCAGAATTGGGGATCAGTCCTGATATATCTTCTTCTTGGTAGGCATATTTATTAGGCTGAGACCAAAATTACACAATTTTTATTAGCCACACAATTCCACTGAAGTTTCTAAGAAAGATACTAACTTTTGTTCTCCTGCAAGTACCATCAGAAATTAATGGGTTTAAACTCATTTAAACCTGCAGTGCTTGGATGTTTGAGGGGCTATAAAGTTAGCAACCCAACACAATTTATTCCCTTAATACAGCTGTTCATACCCGTATATAAAAATACTTTATTGTATTTTATTGGCTTTAGCCTATTTACCTGTTGTTTTACCACATTTGTTCTCCTAATCCACTTTCTGTTGTTTCCCAAATATTTTCTGTCTTGCTTTTTAATTTGCTCATTGCCTGTAAATTAATTAATCAATACACTGTTGAAGCAGGACAAGAAAAGGGAGGGTTTAAAAAAAAACAAGCCAAGAAAAGGGAATTCTTTTCATTTGGTTCAGATGGTTCTAAAAACTGCAGGCCCTGCAGACCAACTGGGGAAAAATTGTTATCTAATCATCGAACATAGAATAATAGGGTTAGAAGGGACCTTGGAGGTCTTTCAATCCAACCCCCTGTTCATGGCAGGTGATTCTATATCACAGGTTGGGTGTCATCATTCATGTTCTTCAATTAAATACATTCACAGACAAAAACTCTGGTATTTTAGTTACAATCTTTTAAAGATAAAGAGTTGGAATGTACTTCCATTTTCAAACTGCTGCACTGCTCTTCCAGATTCCCCCCCGCCCATTTTTTTCTGGCAACTACTAAACATAGGAATGTTTTATGAGTTGACAGGCAGTTCTTTCAATTGTTTATCAGATGTTTTCTTTTCCAGCCCTCTAATTGTCTTTGTTGCTCTTCTCTGCACTCTTTCAAATGTCTTGACCTCTTTTTGCATCTTTTTGGTATTTTCCTTTTCAAACTTGCCAACTTTAAGGTGCGTGGACTTCAACTCCCAGAATTCCCCAGCCACTTCTAAACATTGCCCTAAGCTTTTTCTGTTGCCCTCAGTCTTCTCTCTGCTACATCTTTGTTCTGACCCACACCCTTTTCCGACAAATCAAACACAATTAAAAAAGAACAGAAACCTTGTAATGCTTTTACAAAATAATTAGCTGTGATAAGCATAAGCCTTGCCAAACTGTGCAAGACTTGCCAAAAGATAACAGACAAGAAATAATTTGCAAAATAAGTGTTAAGTTTGCATGAAGAGTCAGACGCGAGGAGTTCCAGCAAAAGACTTTATTAGTGACTACAGCTCGAATAGACCCGTTCTGGCTAGGCTACGGCTGCTTCTTATAGCCTGCAGCCGTAGCTGCCAGCCAATGGGAGTGCAGGGATTCTTCCCGCACTATTTAAACCAATACCATTTGACATTTTACAAGAACAGTTCAAATAAACCAATAACATTCAAACCTACATACATAACACCCCTCCCCACTAGGTTCAGTCCATACCAAACCCCAACCTATCTAATGTATTCCTTTAAATAGGTGGGGCTCTTACGTGTACGTTGAGACCTTCGTGGTTCAGAAGCTTTAACGTTCTCACCCAGTGAGAGAGGAAATGTGTCTGCTGACATTTCCCTGTTGGGACTTCCTGTGAAAGGAGACCCTGTTGAATTGTTAGAATCTGGTCTCTCCTCCCAACCCATCTCCATTCCAATGTCAGCACCCAAGTCAGGTAGTGATGTGCAATCTTCCACTTCTAAGGATGGATCTTGGCTTTGTAACAGGGTTCGGATGGTTCCTGTCGCAATGGCTCGTTACACATGGGGTTGATTCCTGTTTGCTGATTTTCCTCCTGTTCCCCTCTTCCCCCTAGAAGAAACAGCAGGTGAGGGACCTAGAGGGAGACAGGGGATGTTCTTGAGGGACCCTGGATCTAAGTTGGTCAATGTGCCTGCTCCAGAGAAGGCCATCCTCTGTTTGTACCCTGTAAGAACGAGGGCCTGTGATGTGAGTTATTTCAGCAGGAATCCACAAAGGGTCACCTAGAAGGTTCCTAGCATAGACAGAATCTCCCACACTAAAAGAACGAACTTTGGAAGTGGAATCCAGTGGTGCGTTGGGTGCGTAAGTGGGATGGAGGCGGTCAAGGGAAGACCTAAGTTTCCTGCCCATCAACAACTCTGCTGGGGACAAGTTAGTTGATGGGCTAGGAGTGATGTGTTGAACACTAAGAAGCTTTTCAAGCTTCTCAGTGATGTCCCCAGGACCCAGCTGCTGAAGCTTTTCTTTGGTAAAGCGTACCATGCGTTCAGCCCGCCGTTGGCGAAGGGTGCCCAGGGGCAGTGAGGGCATGTCTGATACCCTGTTGGGCTAGAAAGGATTCAAAAATGTTAGATGTGAATTGAGGGCCATTGTCAGAGACAAGGACATCTGGTAACCCATGGGTTACAAACAATTTCCTTAGCTGCTTGATAACAGCCTCAGTAGTTGTGGATGTCATTGGAATTACCTCTAGCCATTTGGAGTATGCATCTACTATCACTAGAAAAGTGTGCCCTCTTGTAGGGCCTGCAAAATCAATGTGGATTCTAGACCATGGGCCCCTAGGACATTCCCATTCCTGTGTGGGGCGTGAGGTGGTGCAGGTCTGACTACCTGGCAATTGGGACAAGAGGCTACCCAGTTTTCAACCATTTTGTCAATACCTGGCCACCATACATAACTCCTGGCCAAACCTTTCATCCTTACAATCCCAGGATGACCCTCATGTAACATTTCCAAAACCTCCCTTTGCAGTTTTGTAGGAATAACCACCCTGTTACCCCACAAAATACATCCTCTTAATACAGATAATTCAGTTTGCCTGGACTTAAAAGGTTGGGCAAGGTGAGGTATATCTTGAAGAGGCCAACCTTTCTTGATCCAGCCCATAACAGGTGCCAATACAGCATCTTTGGCAGTTTCCTTGGCAATCTCAGCAGCATGGACTGGAAGCTTAGCAACAGTCTCCAGGAAAAAGGTGTGAGTTTCAAGTTCAAAGTCCTCCTTGTGGCAAGGTAGTGGGCAACGACTCAGTGCATCAGCATGTCCAATGTCCTTGCCAGGCCTGTGAATCAGTTTGTAGGAATATGCTGCAAGAAATTCAGTCCACCTCAGCATTCTTGGTGACAGGATATTAGGTGTAGGTTTATCTCCTGCCACAATGCCAAGTAAAGGTTTGTGATCTGTAACAATGGTGAATGACCTGCCATACAGATATTCATGAAATTTCTTAACAGCTGCAACAACTGCTAAAGCTTCCTTGTCCAATTGGCTATAATTCCTCTCTGCTTTGGACAGCGTGCGAGAGTAAAATGCAATTGGGGCTTCCCGTCCATTAGGAAGCCTGTGACTCAAAAACCCCCCCACTCCAAAAGGGGATGCATCACAAGTCAGAACAACAGGTAAATTCTCAGAGAATTGTATCAACACAGCATCAGACGTGATTAGTCTCTTAATGCTGTTAAATGCTGACTGTTCCTTCCGCCCCCAGATCCAAACAGCATTCTTATCAAGTAGGCGATGTAAGGGCTCAGCAATAGATGCTTTGTGAGGTAGAAACATGTGATAAAAGTTAATAAGTCCAAGGAAGGCTTGCAAATCAGCCTTGCATCGAGGTTTAGGGGCTTCATTGATTGCTTTAACCTTAGCATCAGTAGGATGGATGCCCTGCTTGTCAATCATATACCCCAGGAACTCAACTCTGTCTGTTTTGAGTGTACATTTGTCTTCCTTGACTTTTAACCCCGCTTTTCTGAATCTGGTAAGGACTTCTCTGAGTCTTTCTTGAAGCTGAGTGTCATTTTCAGCAGAGATTAATACATCATCAAAATAAGGCACTACCCTGGCAGTCCTTGCAACATTCTTTCCATAAGGCTCTGAAAATGCCAGGTGCCACTTACTCCAAATTGTAGTCTTTTACATTTGAAGGCACCTCTATGGGTCACAATTGTTTGTGCCTCTGCAGTGGCATCATCAACTGTTAATTGTTGATATGCCTGAGCCAAATCCAGTTTAGCAAATACTGTACCCCTGCCAAGGGAATGGAGCAGATGATGCACAACTGGTACAGGATATCGCTCTGCTGCAGCGCATGGTTCAGTGTCCCCTTGTAGTCACCACAGATTCTCACTGACCCATCAGCTTGACTGGTGTGACTATGGGTGTTTCCCATCTGGAGTGGTCAGTAGGCTCTAAAACCCCTTGTGCAATGAGTTATCTAATTGTGCATCAATTTTTCCTTTAAAGCAAATGGGACCCTCCTGGGCTTTAAACGAATTGGGGGCACCTTGGGGTCTAGGCTGAAAGCAATAGGGGTCCCCATATACTTGCCCAGTCCTTCGCTGAAGACCTCTGGAAACTCAGACTTCAAGGACTCTTCCCAGTCAGAACTGCTCACGTGATGGATGCCAGTCACCTCGATGCCAAGTGGCTTGAACCACTCAAGTCCCAGCAAACTTGGGCGATCCTTGTCCACGATGGTCAGGGGCAAGCGTTTGGTGTGGCCTTTAAACTGCACGTTGAAATCTCTCGCTCCAACTACTGGAATCTTGTTCCCTGGTAGTCTTTGAGAGTCAGTGCTTGCTTCTGGAAATGCTTTTTCTGAATTTTGGGAAAAAGTCTGTGGATAGTGTCCCATGACACCATAGATAAATAAGAGCCTGAGTCCACTTCCATTTGGCAAGGTCTTCCTTCAATAAACACCTTCACATGTACTTTTCTGCTTTTAAGGGTGAAGAATGACCAATAGTGATTGTTTGGTGCGTTTCATTCTTGCCATTTGCTTCTAAATTTCGCCCCATTTTTCAAGGAAATTGTTGGGCTTAAAGTCTCTATCAGGAATTTCTTCCTAGCTGGTGGAGTTCTGGATGATTTGCAGACTCTGGCTATGTGACCCCGTTTCTCTACGTAGGCAAATGGAGTCAAGGAACTTGCAATCAGTGCGGGGTGGCCCCCACAGCCTCTGCAATAGAACCCTTGCCTGTTCTTCCCAGAGTCTTTTCTTTTCTTCTCCATTCTGAGTTTAAAAATCCCCTCCTCTGCCTCACTGCCATCAGAATCAGAGTCTATTTGTTCACAATGAGTAGATGTGGATTTATCCCCATCAGAATGGCTTGAGGCCTGGCTTGAGGCCTTGTTAATCTTTTTCATGGCCGCTGCTGAGGACTTGGTGGCTTCCGCTGAAACAGCTTCTTCAATGGCCTCTTTAAACGTGATCTTAGGTTTCATTAATAGTTTGCTTTGTAAAACCTTATCTTTAAGGCCTAAAACAAACTGATCACGCATGGCCTCTTCTAAGTTGTTAAAGTCACAAACACCCCCAATGTCCCTCAAACTTGCCACGAAGTCATTAACACTCTCGCTATCCCCTTGATCCCGACGGTAAAATTCGTGTCTCTTAATGAGGCACGATACTTGTGGGGCGTAATGGGCTCTCAAAAGTCTTTCTAATTCGGGCCATTCCATTACCTTCAGCTCTGCTGCTCCGCCAACGCCATTTTGAAGACTGCGGACGCGTGCGTGAGAAAGACCGCCCTCTTCCGTCTCTCGGGGATGCCGGCGAGATCGTTTCCCTCCAGGAACATGTGGAAACGATCCGCATAGTCTTCCATCGCCGGATCGAACGGTGCTGGGGGTGTTCAGCGCAGCCATCTCGCTCAGTTGCTTGTTCGTCGGTCGTCTTCTCTTCAGGGAAATCCCACCTTCGCCAGTGTTAAGTTTGCATGAAGAGTCAGGCGAGGAGTTCCAGCAAAGACTTTATTAGTGACTACAGCTCGAATAGACCCGTTCTGGCTAGGCTACGGCTGCTTCTTATAGCCTGCAGCCGTAGCTGCCAGCCAATGGGAGTGCAGGGATTCTTCCCGCACTATTTAAACCAATACCATTTGACATTTTACAAGAACAGTTCAAATAAACCAATAACATTCAAACCTACATACATAACAATAAGAATCTTCAAATACAAATTCAGGATACTGGAATGTCCATGAGGCTGGACTTTCAAAACGTCTCTGACTTCTGCAAAGTACATTCATTCACAGCTGGCTTTTATCTTCTTGAAGGAGGGGCCATTACTTTGCAGACTTACTCCTGAGTTGCCCGTGCTGCTGCAGCTGCTCTTTCCTACGAGCAATCCTGTGTGCACGTGCACTTGGCACAGGGTCTTGGGGAGCCTCCTCATCACTGCTGCCAGCCCCCACAATCTCTGAAAGCAGCAGTCCACTCCCTAATGGTCCTGGCCCCTCATCTGAGTCCTCGTTCTCCTCAGCCGTCCGCACCTGCTGCTGGCTAACCACAACATTCTTGCTGCTTTACAGATTTCCCATTGAGAATCCCATCCTTAATCTCATCCCCAGTCTACAGGAGCAAGGAAAGGCCTACCGATGCGGTTCCAATCTGGATCGCCTTAGGCTGTTCAAATTAAAACAAACAGACAGACAAACAAATCCATTTCCCAGAAAACACATTTATGAAGCAGAGGCTAGAATTTGAAATAAGCCATTTAAAAAAAATTGAATTTTTCCCCCCTTCGGAGACTCTCCATTCATTTACAGTTACAGCTTAATACATTTCCAGACTTGTGAACTAGAGGGAAAAAAAGATGTTAAATAATTGAGGTGACAATAATGTAGGACAGCTCGGTTTGTGTGGGGAGGCTTGGCTGTTCCATTTGGTGAACTGACACATTAAGCAGAGCACCTGCTTGACACTAAATATGAATCAGTTCACGGTACACAGCCTGGAAATTTCTTCAGCCATAGCTCAGTTAAACACTTTGCTTCCCCACTAATTATCTGTTTCTTAAGATTTCTTCTCCGCTTTGTGGCAGCTCTCCTTTTTTTGAAGATATATAAAAACAGTGGGGGTTTCCTAGCTGTGTTTTCTGGAAGACTAATTGTATTTAATGCATTTAATACTGTTTGAACATCCTATGAAAAATATTTTGGATAATAATTCATTTGTTTCCTTCCAACTATATATATATATCCTGCTGCCATTCCCCAGTTAATCATAATCTGTCCAGGGAATGATTTAAAACGTTTTTCTTGCTAATAATGCACATTCATTACTCCTGTCTGTCAACAAAACAGTCCTGAAGGTACCTGCAATGGAATAGAATGGAGTAGAGTGGAGTGAGTGGAGTGGAGTAGAGTAGAGTAGAGTAGAGTATGAATAGTGAATAACCTGATTATTAAGGGACACTGTGCAACCGTCATAAATATGAACCACTTTGGCAAGCATCCAAATCCTGGTCACGTGACCACAAGGATGCTGCAATGGTTGTAAGTGTGAAAAACAACCCTAAGTCACTTTTTTCAGTGCTGTTGTAACTTTGAACGGACACTAAGTGAACTATTGTAAGTTGAGTTAACTTTCATCAAGATCAGTGGTTCTCAACCTTCTCTTCACCATGGGTCCCCTTTAAGTATATTTTGTGGCCACAGAATCATGGCCATGGAGCTCCAAGACTTAAGATTTAAATCATAACAATTCTTCATGCCTTCGTGGACCCCCTGCGATGACATTTCCCCCTCCCCCAAGAGTCTGTGGACCATGGGTTGAGACAAACGGATCCTTTCCCCTTAATCTATTTCACATAGCCACCAGTGGTGGGATTAAAAAAAATTATTATCAGTTCTGTGGCCATGGCTTGGTGGGTGTGGTAGAGGAAGGATACTGCAAAATTCCCATTCCCTCCCACCTCACTAACCTGCTTTCCAGCTCCGTTCTTCTCTGCAGGGCAACCAAGGAAGACCCAGCCGAGCAGCTGGGACTCAGGAGGCAGAGGATAGATGGGGCGGGGCCAGTCAGAGGTGGTATTTGCCGGTTCTCCAAACTACGCAAAATGTCCACTACCAGTTCTCCAGAACTGGTCAGAACACCACCTGATAGCCACATTAAGAAGGATGTCACTATCTCAACCTGAATGAATATTTTTCATATCGGTCAAAAATCGTTGCAGAGTAAAACACTGACTATATTTTATTTGAAGCCTTATACCGAGCACGTTGAAATGTCAGATCAAATTAATCTTCAGAACATCTGTGGAATCTTCAATCTGTGGACTTTAAAATGATGTGAACCTTGCTTTGGAAGATAGAAAGGTGAGCTGAGCTGACTCAGTAATCAATTCTGGATGTCTTTATTCTGGATGTCTTTATTCTGTCTAACAGTAGAGGCAGCCTTTCATGGACATCCCCACTCAATGTCCTTGGCTGCACAGGGTCGAGATGAAGGCAAAAGATGAACCTAGCATTGTGGTTCAAGCTTCATCCTTTTGTGTGTGTGTGCATTGTGAAACTTTTAGATGTGTGTTGGGGAAAAACTTCCATCCCAGGGGTGTGATGATTTTGATCATTCCAACTAAACCATCCTATTCTGGGGACACCTCTGTCTGGGCTTACAAGCTGATGGAAGCTTTGGATAGCCCTTCTCTGTTGTTTTTAGCTGGATTGGTGACCGAGTTCCATAAGACGTGATTGGTAGGGAAAGTCACAGAGGACCTTGGAAAAAACTATCTGGATCATATTGTAACTGCCTTTTAATTTGCTAGGTTCACCTACTGTGCCATAAATTTGATAGGCTCAGCCCAAGAACAATAAAGGACAATCCATCCAGAGTTCAATTCTCTATTTGCTCATACTCTATAGACAGAATCTTGCCAGACTAAATACTCACTACTTGCATCCTAACCAATATTCCCTGCAAGATTCCAAAGATTGGCTATCCTAACTCTCTTCCTCTGTCTCTTATCCAGCTGTGAACTGGGTTGCCTCTTGTTTCACTCACATCCTTGGAATGAGCTTCTTCCTTCTTGGAAAATGGTCACTTCACTGTAGTCCACCTCCCTCTTTGTAGACACAATCCATCACATCCGGTTTGTTTGGGTTTGTAGGTTAATAAATTGTGAGAACCACCTTACCCAATTGAGTACTTCTGAAATAAATGCCTATGAAGATTCTCAGTCATCCAGATCATGATTGTCCCAAAGGTGCTTTTTCAAGAGGTAACTGGACTTTCTGGTTTTTATCTGAAGATGTCTTGCTTCTCATCCAAGAAGCTTCTTTGGATGAGAAGCGAAACATCTTCAAAGAAAAAGCAGAAAGTCCAGTTGCCTCTTGAAAAAGCATCTTTGGGACTACTTCTCAAAGACATTAATACAGAGGTCCCCAACTTTGGCCAGATTTTATGACTTATGGACTTCAACTCCCAGAATTGCTCAGCTGGCTGAAGAATTCTGGGAGTTGAAGTCCACAAGTCGTAAAGTGGCCAAGTTTATCCTTGTAACATTTTCAGTTTTATCCTTGCTAATAGAGTTGGAAGAGACCTTATAGGTCATTTAGTCCAAGCTCCCTGCCCAAGCAGGAGACCCTGCACCATTTCTGACAAATGGCAGTCCAGTTACTTCTTGAAAACTTCCAGTGATGAGGCTCTGACAACTTCTGAAGGCAACTTCTGCTCCATCAGTTGATTGGTCTCACTGTCAGAAAATTCCTCCTTATTTCCAGGTTGAATCTCTCCTTGATCAGTTTCCATCCATTATTCCTTGTCTTGAAGATTCCTTTATTAACACATCCTGAAGCATGTGAAGATAGCCAGTCAGTCAAAACTCGTGTGAATTCCTATATCTAATTTGCACACATATAAGGTTTTATTTAACCTAGGAGAAAGCAAACCAGTGCCATTAGTGGAAACTGATGTTTCTGGATTTGAATACCAAAGAATTATCACATGGAGCAGTTGCTAGCCTGGCGAGCACTAAATTTGTACCATGGCCATAAGTGGCAAAAGGAATCAAGGCCTCTACAAAATTAAGAATGGAGTCTAATAACCATGCAAAATGGAGCAAAATGAAAATAGATTATGAGCACAGACTGCTGTAAATATCCATGAAATTAGGACTATGGAAAGCAAGGAAGGATTTGGCAATGATCGAAATTCTTTGACCCATGGTTTATGAATGCAACGCCCAATAAATAAGAAAGCTTACTGGCACCAATGAAAAGACTAGAGTTAAAATTGCTGGGATTTTATTTAGCTCTTCTTTGTGAAAGAATTTTTAGTACTGGGGACATTAAATAGGAATTGTGGATATCTCACTGCTACTGTTATTGCCATGGCTATTTCTACGCTAACATTGGATGGGATTTTAGTCAAATCTTGTTTGTTGACCAGCTGTGGCTACATTATTCAATTCTCAGCATATAGCTGAGCGTTGAAAAGCTTCAGGCACGTTCAAAGAAATTGAATACTGAATCTTTGAATTATTTTGGAGAATAAGGTACAGATTAGTCATCTAAGGTCTTTTCTAGGACATTTGGAGAGGTTTGGGGACATATTACAAGTTGGGGTTATTCAAGTCACATTTTGGCAATATACAAACCATAATGCTCTTATCTTTCAGTATGTGTTCTTTCAATATGTGTTCTAAAACTAACACGATAGAATACATGAAAATATGGAAACCGTTGCATAAACTTTTCCAAAACAGGTAGTCCTTTTAACTAATCCTCCATGGCCCCAAATTTGGCTGCCACAATAATTTGATTTTAGGGGCACAGTTGAGGAGCATAGCAGCTTGTCTGGTTGGGTGCCAGGTAGGAAGTCAGCAAGCCAGTGGTGGGATTCAAAAAATTTTTTACTACCAGTTCTGTGGGCGTGGCTTGGTGGGCATGGCAGGGGAAGGATACTGTAAAATCGCCAGTCAGAGGTGGTACTTGCTGGTTCTTTGAACTACTCAAAATTTCTGCTACCGGTTCTCCAGAACTGGTCAGAACCTGCTGAATACCTTGGTGGTGCAGGCTGTTAAATGCCTAGCACTTAGTTCCAGCTGCCTGCAATTAGTGCAGGCTCGAATCCCACCAGGCTCAAGGTTGACTCAGCCTTCCATCCTCCCAGGGTAGGTAAATTGAGGACCCAAGATTGTTGGGGGCAATAAGCTGACTTTGTAAAAATGCCGCTTGGGGGCCCCAAAAAGCCCTAGTAATAAGCAGGCATATACAGTAGAATGAAGGCTATTGCTGAGCGCATTGGGTTGTGCTCCAAAAATTGTAAGCTGCCCTGAGTCTCCGGAGAAGGGTGGCATATAAATGCAAATAAAAAAAATACCACCTCTGCAGCAAGCCCATGTTCGAGATCTGAGTGCTGCCATGGGCAAGGTTGAACTCTCATCCTTTCTTCTAGCTCCTGCCAGGGACATGGAAGGACCTCCCAACTGGGCATTCCCCAGACAATGGTAATGTAATTGGATGATACTTTCAACCTGGATGTGCCTCAGTGCTTCAGACATGAGTGTTATGCTAGGGACATAGTTTTGGATGGATTGGGTCCCAGAGGAAATGTCTATGGAGATTCTTAGTCATCCAGGTCATGGTTATCCCAAAGGACATCATTTATCTCCAATCTACAACACAGTCCTTTCAACAGTTCCAAGAAGGCTCCATACCCATTTCCACCATTCAGGTGACCCTGAGGACACAGATAAACCTCCAAGCGGCCTCAATGACTTGCTAAAAGGATGCAAATGACCAGCTGTCTGCAAGGAATACGAATCCTTCCATTCTCCACCATCCAGCTAGAGCTGAAGGAGCTTCTTCGATGAGAAGTGAAACATCTTCAAAGAAAAAACAGAAAGTCCAGTTGCCTCTTGAAAAAAAAGCAGCTTTGGGACTCCCAGAGGAAAGTTTCATTTTCATCCTTGTTTTTCACAAAAAGAAACAACAACAAAAAATGCCACTGCAAAATTGCCACTTTACCCCTCAGTTCAGAAGTATGGTTCCTTTAGGGAAAG
Source organism: Naja naja (assembly GCA_009733165.1). Lineage (NCBI taxonomy): Eukaryota > Metazoa > Chordata > Lepidosauria > Squamata > Elapidae > Naja > Naja naja. The sequence goes on from CM019162.1 coordinate 10,315,588, forward strand.
AGATGTTGGGAAATGCTTCTTCTCGTATGCCAGGGGTGTCAAACTCAATGCCATTGAGGGCCGCATTGGGGTTGGGTTTTACTTTGGGGGGCTGAGTGGAAATGTCTATGGCCAGGGTGGGCATGGCTGGGTGGGCATAGCCAGCTCCATGTCCTGCAGCCTTCTGCCAGATAAAACAGAGCTCGGGAAAGCCACGTGCAGCCCTCCTAAGCTTCATTGGGAGGAGGCACCATGGGCCGGTCCTTCGCTGTTTCCAGGGTGGCCCTGCGGGCCACTTCCAGCCCATGGGCCACTTCCAGCCCATGGGCCACTTCCAGCCCATGGGCCACATCTGGCCCACGGGCCTTGAGTTTGACACCCCTGTCATATGCTATCGAACTCTCCTTTAGCACAAAATGCTTCCTACTCCTTTCTTGAAGGAAGGCATTCCTGTTCTTACCCAGGCTTCATCAAACAGAATTAATATCAAACTTGTTTTAAAAGCAAAACCTATTTTATTGCAACGCTGGGAATTACTTTCATTCCCAGCCAGAACTAATTATAAATAATTCCCCAAGTTAAGCACACTCCTTTCAGTGTTGTGGAATGTTGCCAAAAACAGAAGTATCCAATTATAACAGAAACCAGCCGAAATACCAGAAAAAACCAACCAGAGCTTCAAGGAGGACTCGGAATCTATTGAACTAATTTTGCTTCCTTCAAAGCTTTCGTCATTGAGGTCTGAATTTTATCCCTTATGAGTGGGGCAATCACCTCCCAGCCTTGCTCCCAAGTCGCTCCTTCTGCTTCAGCTGCTCTCACCTTCTAGCAGCTCTGCGCACACGCACACTGGGAACAGGCTCCCCTGGGTCCTCTGCCTCGCTACTGCCAGACTCGGAAAGCTCCAGAGTCAGCACCCCACTCCCAGATGGTCCTGGCCCCATCCCTGCATTGGATGCAGGACCTTCATCCGAGTCCTCTCCAGACTCCCTGATTGGTCCCCTTTCTTTCTCACTGTCCGACTCCGCTGCCGTCTGCATCGGCTGTCGGCAAACCACAATAGTTCCTTGGAAATGTTTCCTCCACCACTTGAGCTGTTTGTTTTTGTGGTTAGCCCATCAAGGATTCTTCTAAACACTCACACATTAACCCTTTGCATTGGCTTTCGTTTGAGCACAATCCACCACCTAACATCATTGTAATTATTGTTACAGAACGTTGGCTTGAATTAAACCTTCCCTTTGACTAATTTGTTGCTCTCAGCCAAGCAATGATCCAAGATCATCCCCATCTTACTTTTCTGGAAAATCTTAGGGAAGCTTTCTAAAAAGGCACCGCTTGATTGAAGATAATTGATGTTGTTTGTCCAGCACATCTGGAGGGGGGGGCTGTTCGTTCAGGGGAAGTCAATACCAATCATGGTAAATTACGGAAGCTAAATTTCTTTGCTCATAGCCTGCCTGGAGAAAAGCCATCGAACAGCTTCTGAACAAAACCTTGTTAAATACCCCTTGGCAGAGAAACCCTTCATGACACTGGTCCCACTGTGGTTTTCACCCTCATTTTCAGCTGTTCTGCTATGAGAGATGCCACTCAGTACGGGCCCACCAGTTTATCTTTGAAAGTTTGCCAGAATGATTCATTGGCAGCATGCAAATATCCCAGGAATCCCGAGGTGGTATTCAGCCAGTTTGGACCAGTTCTGCAGAACCAGTAGCGGAAATTTTGAGTAGTTCAGAGAACCAGCAAATGCCACCTCTGACTGGCCCTGCCCCCATCTATCTCTACCTCCTGAGTCCCAGCTGTTTGGCTGGGAGTCGGCTTCTTTGGTTGTTCTGAACAGGAGAACAGAGCTGGAAAGCAGGTTAGTGAAGTGGGAAGGGAATGGGATTTTGCAGCATCCTTTCCCCAGGAGTGGGGAGGGAATGGAGATTTTACAGTATGCTCCCACTGCCACGCCCACCAAGCCATACCCACCAAGCCACGCTCACACAACTAGTAGTAAAAAAAATGTGAATACCACCACTGCAGGAATCCATAGTCCTAATCTAAGAGTTTTTCTGAGTCTCTTTGGAATGCTGGACACTGAAATGTAACTTCTTGTATGCAAAGTACAGGTAGTCCTTGACTTATAGCAGTTCATTTAGTGATCGTTCCAAGTTCCAACAGCACTGAAAAAAGTGACTTCTGACCATTTTTTAACTCTTATAACCATTGCAGCACTGCACTCTAACCACTGCACCACCATGGCTCATGTATGTAAGGCTGTGCTTCTCAACCTTGGCCACTGTTCAAAATTCAGATGCTTGGCAACTGACATGTTCTTATGATGGTGGCAGTGTCCCGGGGTCATGTGATTCCCTATTGTGACAGTCTGACAAGCAGAGTCCATGGCGAAACAAGATTCATTTAATTAGTGTTGCTAATTTGACAACTTCGGGGATTCACTTAACAGTTGTGGCAAGAAAGGTAGGGAAAATGTGGAAAAATTCACTGAAGAAATTTCTTGCTTAGCAACACAAATGTTGGGCTCAGTTGTGGTCGTAAGTCCAAGGACTACCTGTAATAGGAGCAAGCCAAGCTAAGAATCCCAAGCCATTAAAAAAATCTGAAGGAGGGAACAAAGTTTGGACTGGAGCATACAAATAGTCTTCGAAGTATGACCACCAGTGAACCCAGAATTTCTGTTGCTATGCAAGGCAGTTGTTAAGTGAGTTTTGCCCCCTTTTATGACCTTTTTGCCATGGTTGCTAAGAGAATCACTGCAGTTGAATCAGATGGCCATTAAGGAACTCTGCCATTTCTCCATTGACTTTGCCTGCCAGAAGCTGGCAGGGAAGCTACAAATATTGGTTACATCACCTCGGGGCCATGCAACCCTCATAAATACCTGGTAGGTTCTGAGTGCCCAAATTTTGCTCATGTGACCATGGGAAATGCTGCAATGGTCCTAAGTGTGAAAAACGATCATAAGTCACTGTAAATTTTTTAACAACCGGTTCTCTGGCTTGCTGGGAAAGCCCAGGTGGGTGACATCACTCATCGCACCCAGTCCAGCCTCCCAGGCACTCGCCTCAAAGGAACAGATAGGATTCAGCTGGTTGGGGCTAATCCCATCACTGGCTGGCCCCACACCCGCCCATTTTTTGGCCTGTTTTTGGGCCATTTTCAGGCCATTTTTCCAGCCAAAATCATCCTGGAAACAGCCCAAAAAATGGCCTGTTTTTCGGGCTGTTTTCAGGCCATTTTGGGCCCCTTTTCAGGCTATTTTTCACCCAAAAAATGGACAAAAATGGCCCCCAAAACGGGCAGTGGTAGAGCCAGCCAGTGTTCCGATTTGCCAGTTCTCCAAACCGTGCAGAATCAGAAAAAGGGGTTCATCCAGAAACCTGCAGCAGCCCAACTCTGTGTCGCTTTGTTTGTGCCATCGTAACTTTGAAAGCTCACTAAATGAATATGTCAGGGTTCCATGTAATAGATCCATTGCAAACAAAAACTCTGAGGCAGGTGAATTCCTCAAAGAAAAGCTTTATTGGAAAGATCATATTGGCACAGATCTGGTGAAAACCGACTCTGAGAAGGCCCTTGGTTTTCCCCTAATTAAAAGTAAAAGTTTTTCATCCCAACCCCAATCAGTCACATGGCCCAATCCTGTCTGGTGACATCACTCCTCCTTCCTCTGGTCAGGTATAAGAACGTCCTTGGTTCCCAAGATAAAATATTTTGTTTTGACTACACAAGCCCAGCTATCTCTAATCCCCACCCCACCCTATCCCTTGCTCCAGTGTGGCAACACTGAAGCTCCAAGGATGGCTTCGGCCAGGTCAGCTTCAGGGTTGACAGAAGGGTTGTAAATCCAGGACTGCCTGTAGTGATTTCTATAAATTGTGTCTGTCTGTGTAAAGAGATCTGTTGCTTAAAACAATAAATAGGCCAGCTGCTCCCTTGAGAGGAGGAGCAGAATAGAAATCGTGACTCTGGTATAAAAAAAATCATCAACAGTGTTTGGACTGAGCAGCTTTTAGGAGTTAGTCTCACTTCAAGCCCAGCTCCCTTTTCACATCCCAAGAGAAGAGAAAGAAAAAGGGGTTGGTTGGAGGATTTAGAAAAGGAATAAAAAAATAAATAATGCAGCGTGGTTTTGTCGGATGTGATCTGATGCCAGGATCGCTCTTTGAAATCGAAGTCATTTCAGAAATTCATTTGGTTTTTGAACTTCCACTGGTTCGGCAAATGCTCATCTTATTTTTCAGATACTCGGGGACAAGGCAATTAGCAAGCAGACAAATGAAGTCGACATTGTGCATTCTCACAATTGCACAAAGGTTATTGCAAGGATCAAGGGATGCCCATTCAATTATACGGGGAAGAACTTAACTCTCTTTTGATATTTGAAAGAGCATTCTGTTCCTGGATGCTGCAAGAAATCTGACCTGCATATATTGCTTGACAGGCTTCCTTTATCGTATTATCCTTCTGTTCCAAAGGGAGATAAACTTGACTTAAAAAGAAACACATTAATTGTATATCATATATCGGGTAATCATCTATAAAGCCCTTCATGGCTTAGGTCCGGGGTATTTGAGGGAGCACCTGCTGCCAGCAACAGTTTCCCATCACCCTGTGTGCTCCCACAGGCAGGGTCTCCTCAAGGTGCCGTCAGCCAGACAATGTTGGCTGGCAACTCCCAGGGGGAGGGCCTTCTCTGTGGGTGCGCCTGCCCTTTGGAACCAACTGCCCGTGGAGCTTCGGGTGGCTCCTGACCTTCATTCCTTCCCTCGTGACCTAAAGACTTGGCTTTTTTGATCGGCCAACCTGGACTGATGGGGTTTCTAATTGTTTTTAGATTTGTTGGTGGTTTTAATTTTTAATGTAATTGGGGTTTCGTGTTTAATTGGCTTTTAAATTTTGTATTTCTGTTTTTTATTTATGTGAGCCACCTTGAGTCCTTCGGGAGATAGGGCGGCATAGAAATCCCATCATTAAATTAAATTAAATATATCAGCTAGTCCTCAAGCTGATTGGTTGGGTCTTCTTTGGTTGCCCTGCACAGGAGAACGGAGCTGGAAAGTAAGTTAGTGGGATGGGGAGGGAATGCAGATTTTGCAGTATCCTTTCCCTGCCATGCCCACCAAGCCATGCCCACCAAACCACACCATGCCCACCACGCCACGCCTGCATAACCGGTAGTAAAAAAATGTGAACCCCACCACTTGTCATAAGTGTGAAAAATGGTGATAAGTTGCTTTTTTCAGTGCCGTTGTAACTTTGAACACTCACTCAATGAACTGTTGTAAGTCAAGGACTATCCATACTTTGCATACAAGAGGTTATGTTTCAGTGTCTGGGCATTCCAAAGAAACTCACAAAAGGTCTTATTGTCTTCACATAGGATGTGTGAGCAGATTAAGTGAAGACCTGGCATTTGTACAGAATGCCAACTTTGGTTAGTGTTAATCTCAGTTAGGTTTTTCGTGGTGTAATAGACTGCTGTGCAAGTCCAGAAAATGAGTTAAGCCAGGAAACAGATTGAAGTCATTGTATTAACTCAGCCTTGGAGAGTATTGTATATATGTATTGCATGTGTCAATTGTATTGAGTTAAGGAAACTGCTATTTCTGATGATGTATTTACAGGCTTCCTCCATTCTTCATGGTATCAGTAGTGTTAGCTCCAGATTTGGGGTGGCATTGAATAGCAAGAAAGAGATTATCTTCACATAGGATGTGTGAGCAGATTAACTGAAGACCTGGCATTTGAACAGGATGCCAAGTATGGTTAGTGTTGGGTGGTAAGGTAAGGGGGTATGTTGAGAACCACCGGTGTTCTATTGTCAACAGTGAGAGAGGTTTCAGAATTGGATAGGTGTTCAACACAATGAAAAAGTGGCATTGTTTTCAATTGTCATGACATAGTTATGCTGTCCATGGTCCTGATAATTCTTTGCCTTGTGTTCCATGAAAGAGAAAATAGGAATGCTGCTATAGGTAGTCCTTGACTTTGAACAGTTCGTTTAGTGACTGTTTGAAGTTATAACAGCACTGGAAAAAGTGACTTATGATCGTTTTTCACACTTACGATATGACCGTTGCTGCATTCCCGTGATCACGTGATCAAAATTCAAACGCTTGGCAACTGACTCAAATTTATGATGGTTGCAGTGTCATGGAGTCATGTGATCTGCTTTTGTGACCTTCTGACAAGCAAAATCAATGAGGATGCCAGATTCCTCTTAACAACCCTGTTACTAACTTCACAACTGCAGTGATTCACTTAACAACTGTGGCAAAGAAGGCAAAAGTCACTTAACAAATGGTTCATTTAGCAACAGTTGTCTTGGGATCAGGGGTGGTTATAAGTTGAGGTATACCTGTCGAGGTGTCAGCCCAGAGGGAATTTTTAAAAAAATAATCCATCTGCTTCCTCTTAATAATCTCAGATCTGCTTTGGCTCCTAAATATTGAGTTTGCAGAGACTTTCATCACTTACATCATATCCTTGTGAATGTGTTTGCATCAAGTGCAAAGAAGAACAGAGCCAGACCCTGACTCTTCTAGCAAAATTAGTTTTTTTCAGTGTGTGTAGGGAATTCACACATTGAGAAATTATTCACCAACCATAGCAGCTATTCACCAACCTCTTTTTTGGAAGTTGTGCTGTGGAGTGCAATTTAAAACTGCACATTGTTGTTGTTGTTAGTTGAGAAGTCATGTCCGACACATCGCAACCCCATGGACAACGTTCCTCCAGGCAGTGGTGGGATTCAAAAAAATTTACTACTGGTTTTGTGGCTGTAGCTTGGTGGGTGTGGCTTGGTGGGCATGGGAAGGTTACTGCAAAATCCACATTCCCTCCCCACCACACTAACCTGCTTTCCAGCTCCATTCTCCTGTGCAGGGCAACAAAAGAAGACCCAGCCAATCAGCTGGGACTCAATGGACGGCAGAGAATAGATTGGACAACCATTTATCTGAAATGGTCCACGGTCTCCTGCTCACTCAGGGGGTTGGACTAGATGACCTCCAAGGTCCCTTCCAATTCTGTTATTCTATTCTAATCTCCATTCCCCACTGTTTAGTCAGACCTGAAGAAGCTTCTTGGATGAGAAGCAAAATGTCTTCAAGGGAAAAAAAAAAGCACAGCAAATCTAGTTTGAAAAGCACCTTTGGGAGAACCATGACCTGGATGTCTGAGAATCTCCATGGACATTTTCATCCACTACTTCTTGCCCTGCCTTCAGCTGCTTTGGAGAATAGGTTCTCTGTGACATCCCCTCAAATAATGGATGACTGCTATCATGTTGCCTTTAGTCTTCCCCTTCGTTAGACTAAGCATCCCCAACTCTGACAACTGTTCATCGTATGCTTTAGCCTCCAGACACCTAATGAATTTTGCATCATTTGTTTGCATCTCTTTATAAAAATCAAAAGGTGGCTCAGTGGCTAAGATGCTGAGCTTGTCAATCAGGAAGGTCGGCAGTTTGGCGGTTTGAATCCCTAGCGCTGCGTAACAGAGTGAGCTCCTGTTACTTGTCCCAGCTTCTGCCAACCTAGCAGTTTGAAAGCATGTAAAAATGCAAATAGAAAAATAGGGACCCCTTTGGTGGGAAGGGAACAGTGTTCCATGCGCCTTCAACATTTAGTCATGTCGGCCACATGACCACAGAGATGTCTTTGGACAGCGCTGGCTCTTCGGCTTTGTAATGGAGATGAGCACCCCCCCCCCTAGAGCCGGAAATGGCTAGCACGTATGTGCCAGGGGAACCTTTACCTTACCTATAAAAATCAAGTCCAAGTTATATATGGAGTAGGTAACTACCTTTGTTTTGTCACTAGGAAGGGCAGTTTTCAGTGGGGATCAGAGATTTCTGTGCAATTTAAGAGAAAACTGTGTTTTGTCTTTAGGGTAGAGATGCTACTTTGGTTTTCATGTGCAGCTTTCCTTAAATTTATGTCTCCAACTATCCCTGCACCAGTAACTGTAGCAGATGTCACCTCTCTTGGCTGTACTCTTATATGAATCCCTAGTCTGCTCCGCTCTTAGCATAAAACAGGAGCACCATCTTGAAAGGAAGATGAAAAAAGCTCTTTCTTTAGAATGATTGTTTTATTCATATGCAAGCATATGCCACTTTTATCAAAAATATGCACTTATCCAAGAAGTAGCAGAGTAATAGCATACATCTCTCTCTCTGTGTGTGTGTGTGTGTGTGTGTGTGTGTGTGTGTGTGTGTGTCATCAGTGGTGGGATTCAAGATTTTTTACTACCGGTTCTGTGGGCATGGCTTGATGGATGTGGTTTGGTGGGCATGGCATGGGAAGGATAATGTAAAATCTCAAGTCAGAGTTGGTATTTGCCGGTTGTCTGAACTACTCAAAATTTCCGCTACCAGTTCTCCAGAACTGGTCAGAACCTGCTGAATACCACCTCTGGTATGCATGCTGTGAAACTAAAACTGAAACTGAAACTCCTCTCCTCTGCTTGTGTTTTGCATTTGGAAGAGATTTCTTTTCAGGTGGGGAGAGGGTGTAAACTCCTTAGCATCAGAGAATGTTAATAATAATATAGGAAATACTAATGCTCTGATAGTCATTTCGAAAAATCCTTTCTTAGTGAGCACCTAGAAGCCAAGAGGAGGAAACATGCCAAATTTCAAGTTTGTAAGCTTTACGGTTCTGGAGATTTTGTGATGATGCGTGAGTGGTATTTCGCTTTTGTGTGTGTGTGCGTGTGTGCATGTGTGCATGTGTCTGTGCGCGTGCGTGCGTGCATGTATGTATGTATATGTATATGTGTGTATATACAATCTATCTAATAGATAGATAGATAGATAGATAGATAGATAGATAGATAGAGAGACAGACAGACAGACAGACAGACAGACAGACAGACAGACAGACAGACATAAACATGGACATGGACATGGACATGGACATGGACATGGACATGGACATGAGCATGAGCATGGGGATGGGCATGGATCGATATTGTGCAATAGAAGAAGAGATCTGAACAAAATCTGCAGAGCCAAAGTATAAAGCTGGAAATCCATTTTCAAGAAAGAGCCCTGCTGGTACAATAGTTAGAATGCAGTATTGCAGGCAAACTCTGCCCACAGCCTGACATTCAATCCTGATTGGCTCACAGTTGACTCAGCCTTCTATCTTTCCGTGGTTGGTGAAATGAGGACCCAGATTGTTGGGGGCAACATGCTGACATTGTAAATCATCCAGAGAGTGCCGTGAAGTGCTATGAGGCGGTATATAAGTCATAAGTGCTATTGCTAATGCTATTTTCTATGTGCACAATGTGAGACTTACCAAAGCAGGTCTCAGGTCCAATAAATCAAAGGTTTTGGGGGTATTTGAGTACCGACTGAGGTTTTCCAGGAATCATAGCCCTGATGAATGTACTTTGTGCTACTAAAAGAGCATCGGAGCAATAGCAAAGTGATCGTCTGAATTGAGAAACATTCAGGAGAGAAAAAAAGTTAAATTTGTTATAGAGCTTAGGAAAGCATGATGAAATAAGCAAATTTGTTTTCTGAATCAAGTAATTGGGATGTTCCATGACATCACCATTAATTCCCATCAGCCATTAAAACCATTTTCTCAGTTTATGCACTTAATTTTCCTACCTGTTGCTCAGCTAATGGAAATCAATATTAATGTGCTAAGAAAGCATTGGTGATTACACCATTGGCCCCTCCTCTTTTCCCCTCCTTCACTTCCCTCCCAGCCAGTGGGATTCTGAAGGTTTTAAATCTGATTTGTTTGTTTGTTTCTTTTCTGGAACAAAATTTGCTTTAAGCAAGGGATTAATCTCTTTTTTGCTTCTAGTTTCCTTGTTATTCAGCTTGTGATTAATTTGTTTAATTCTCTGCAACATCAAGAGACACATGGCAAGTGGAAAGGAAAGGTGGAAAATAGTTATGTTTTTTCTCCCACCCGTGCACCCATTGGTGATATTCAGCATATTCTGACACTTACCTCATTGCAAAATTCAATAGAAAGCAATTAACTCCAAACTGAAGCTTGACATGAGACTAAATAATTTACCAGCTTGAACAAATATTGTCATAAGTGCCCGTGATTGGATGCCCATGTTACAGTGTGCAACGTTCTATTAATCATTGCTTGTGGTTTGTTCAGCTGGGTTCAAACTTGTGTTGTGTCAGGGCTTAAAGAGAGGTGGGAATACCATGACCTAGGTTTTGCTGATCTGAAGAAAAGACATTGAGCAGCAAAAATAATGAATATTTCATGTTGCAACAGGGATTTGCAGGCCTGTGAACGCCCAATTGTTATAAAAGTGAACTAGCAAAATCATTCTCCGAGTAACCAAGAATTTGAAAGGATTTTTTTCATGGATTTTAAAAGCCCTCTTCCACATTCTGAGAGAAGAGCTGATACCGGAGGAAAGAGAAGAGATTCAAAAAGGGTCTGGATGGGTTTGAGCAGTGGGCTGAAAGGAATAGGAGGATATTTAATGAGAAATACCTAAAATTCTGCAACTGTACAGGAAGCATATAAGGCACAAAAAAAGTATGACAGGAAAGACCTTGCTTGGCAGCATTATATATGAAAGGAATCAGGAAGTCCTTGTCAGCCACAAGTTAAATGTGAGACAGTAATGTGGTATCACACACAGATGTCAAACCAGTAAATGCAAATGTAACCTTGATTTGAATTCAGGTTGAACTGATTTGGAGAACTGTATTTAATTCTGGGCAGCGTGATTTACAAAAAAGGACAGTGACAAATTGGAAGTTCAGAGGAAGCCTACAAAAAGGGAAGAGTTTGGAATCCAAGGCCTCCAAAGGATGGTTGAAGATTCTGGAGTATATTTAGCCTACGGGAAAGATGACCAAGATGACCACAGTCTTCAGCTATGGGTGGGGTATCAAATAATAAAAGGAATGGACTTATTCTTCATTGCTCCAGAGGACAGAGCCAAACTCAATGGGTTAATACTATGAGGGGAAGCACGGTGGCTCGCATGGTTAGGACATTGGGTTGGAGCAAGCCCATGTTTGAGACCTGAATGCTGCTGTGGGGCAGGGTGAGTTCCCATCCTTTGCTCCAGCTCCCGTGGGGGACATGAAAGGAGCTCCCAACTGGACATCCCCTGGGCAATGGTGATGTCACCAGCTAATCCTTTCAATCTGGAAGTGCATTGGTGCTTCTGACACTAGTGCAATACAATGCTATGAGGAATCAAATTTATGATAGACATAAGGAGGAATTTCTCTAGGTGAACTGCCAGTGGAACAGACTGCCTCATGAAGTGAAGAGTCCCCACTTGCTACAGAGCTTCAAATAGATTGGATGGTTATGTGTTAGAGTCACCCTAGTGGATTCTGCAACAAGCAGAGTTGAATAAGATAAATTGCAAAATAAAGAGTTAGTAGGGACCTTGGGGGTCTTCTAACTCAATCCCCTGCCCAAGCTGAAGATCTTCTACCCAGTGGTGGGATTCAAATTGTTTTACTACTGGTTTGGTGGGCCTGGCTTGGTGGGCATGCTTTGCCTAATGCGCGCAGCTTTCCCCACACCAGCTGAGGCCTGCAGTGCCAATCAGCTGAGAGGATAAAGAAGAGAAAAGTACAGGGGTGGTTAGGAGGGCTGATCCTGCGCCTTTCTCTTCTTTTTCCTCTCAGATAATGGAGGGTTTTTCCCCTCCTCTCAGCTGATCGTAAGAGGCTTATTTTACTACCAGTTTGGCCGAACCAGGCCGAACTGGTAGCATACCACCACTGCCTCTACCATTCCAGAAAAATGGCTGTCAAATCTCTTTTGAGTGGATCCCATCCAACACCAGCTTTATTTTGTTCTTGCTGACTGGAGGAATTGGAGTCGCAGAGAACTTAAACCAGGGGATTCTACCAGTTCGCACCTATTCGCTATTGTTAAGTTTACATGAAGAGTCAGACGCGAAGAGCTTCAGTGAAGAGTTTATTAAGTGACTACAGCTCGAATGGACCCGACCTGCCTGGGCTACGGCTGCTTCTTATAGCCAGCAGCCGTAGTTGCCAGACAATCAGAGTGCAGGGTTTTCCCGCACTTTTTAAACCAATCTTATTTGACATTTTACAAAAACAATTCAAACTAAACCAATGACATTCAAACCTACATACATAACAGCTATAACTGGTTGTTAACATTCTAAGCAGTTCAGAGAACCGGTTGTTAGAAGAAATTACTGGCCTAATCCTGTAAGGAAGGCAGGAAGGAAACATTCTGGTGTTGCTTACAGAAACTGCCTCTCCGTTAACCCTTATTACATTCTTGGCAGGACTAGACTTCCTGTCTCTGGAACTTCTCTGGAGTTTTTTTTCCCCTCCTTTGCTGGTTCTTTGCTAATGTGGAGTAACCATTCAAAGTTACAATGGCACTGAAAAGTGACTTATGACCATTTTTCACACTGCAGCATCCCCACAGTCATGAGAGGCCAGGCGAGGAGAAACGTGCCTTGATGTGAGTGATATTGAGTTGGCCACGCCCAGCCAATAACATGACCACCAAGCCATGTCCACCCAGTCACATGACCACCAAGCCATGCCTACCACCTAAGCCACGCCCACAGAACCAGTTGTTAAAAATTTGAATCCCACCCCTGCCTTAGTTGCTTTGCGTGGCACAGCTGAGTGCTGCGCGTCAGCACGAGATAGTGATTGCTTGCAGGAGAAGTTGTTTTGCAAGTATTGCATGTGCACAGTGCGCATTTGGTGCACGCTCAACAAGCCAGTTATTATAGTAATAGCATTTAGACTTATATACTGCTTTATAGTGCTTTACAGCCCTCTCTAAGTGGTTTACAGAGTCAGCCTATTGCCCCCAACAATCTGGGTCCTCATTTGACCCACCTCGGAAGGATGGAAGGCTGAGTCAACCTTGAGCCTGGTGGGATTTGAACTGCCAAATTGTAGGCAGCTGGTTGCAGAAGTAGCTTGCAGTACTGCACTCTAACCACTGTGCCCCAGAGGCTCATTATGCCAGTAGGATCCCACCCCTGCCTTGAAGCATGTACCTGGAGGTACAGTTAGAAGCCTGAAGCCTGAAAAAAATCTTATAAATAAGAAAATTAATGTATTTTAGGAGTCTTCATTCCAAATCAGGACAAATCAATTTTTTTAATAACTGGGGCAGTTTGGTCTTATAGGAAAGAATGATAAAATAGGAGAAATGATTGTTTTTGTGATGGGAAAAGAAAATGTAGATCTTTTCACTGTTCATGCTATTTCTGCCCAAATCTTCCTATATCCCTTTTCAGTGTCCTGTACCACACCACACCTTCCAGTCCTCCACTCTCTAGATTGGCTTCGCCTTGGAAGATTAATGCTGAACAGAGAGATTCTCTAAATTTTATTCAAGTTGGCAAATGTTGGTTTCTGTTATGTATGCAGGTTTGAATGTCATTGGTTAAGTTTGAACTGTTCTTGTAAAATGTCAGAAATACCATCGGGATCAAGGGGAAAGTGAAAACGTTAATGACTTCATGGCAAGTTTAAGGGACATTGGGGGTGCATGTGAATTTATCAACTTAGAAGAGGCCATGCGCGATCGATTCGTTCTAGGCCTAAAAGACAAGGTTTTGCAGAGCAAATTATTAATGAAACCTAAGATCACGCTTAAGGAGGCCATAGAAGAAGCTTTTTCAGCAGAAGCTACCAAGTCCTCAGCAGCAGCCATGAAGAAAATTAACAAGGCCTAAGCCATGCTGATGTGGAAAAATCCACAACAACCCATTACAGCAAATAGATTCTGATTCAGACTGTAGTGAGGTGGAGGAAGGAATTTATAGACTCAGAATGGAGAAGAAAAGAAAAGATCTTGGAAGAAAAAGGCAAGACTTTTACTGCAGAGGTTGTGGGGGGCCACCACTGAATGCAAGTTTCTTGATACCATCTGCCTCCGTTGTGAAAAAAGGAGGTCACCTAGCAAGAGTCTGCAAATCATCCAGAACTCCACCAAGCAGAAAGAAGTTTCCTCACAAAGATTTCAACCCTAACAACTTCAGTGAGAAAATGGGGCACAACACAGAAGCAAATGGGAAGAATGAAACTCATCAAACAGTCACCATTGGTCATTCTTCACCCTTAAGAAGCAGAAAAGTACATGTGAAGGTATTCATTGAAGGAAGGCCTTGCCAAATGGAAGTGGACTCAGGCTCCTATTTATCTATGGTGTCATGGGACACTATTCACAGGCTACTTCCCAACATTCAGAAGAAGCATTTCCAGAAGCAAGCACTGACTCTTAAAGACTACCAAGGAACAAGATTCCAGTAGTTGGAACAAGAGAATTCATCGTGAAGTTCAAAGGCCACACCAAACATTTGCCCCTGACCATCATGGACAAGGACCGCCCAAGCTTGCTGGGACTTGAGTGGTTCAATCCACTAGGCATCGAGGTGACTGGCATCAATCACGTGAGCAACACTGAATGGGAGGAGGCCCTGAAGTCTGAGTTTCCAGAGGTCTTCAGCGACAGATTGGGCAAGTATATGGGGACCCCTATCACTTTCAACCTAGATCCCAAGGTGCCCCATTTGCTTAAAGCCCAGAAGGGTCCCATTTGCCTTAAAGGAAAAAATTGATGCACAATTAGATAAACTAATAGCTCAAGGAGTTTTAGAGCCCACTGACCACTCCAGATGGGAGACACCATAGTCACACCAGTCAAGACTGATGGGTCAGTGAGAATCTGTGGGGACTATAAGGGGACATTGAACCATGCACTTCAACAGAGCACATATCCAGTTCCAGTGGTGCATCATTTATTACATTCACTTGGCAGGGGTACAGTCTTTGCCAAATTGGATCTGGCCCAGGCATATCAACAACTAACAGTTGATGATGCCACTGCAGAGGCCCAAACCATTGTGACTCATAGAGGTGCCTTCAAATGTAAAAGGTTACAGTTTGGAGTAAGCGTGGCACCAGGCATTTTCCAAAGCCTTATGGAAAGGATGCTCCAAGGACTGCCAGGGTAGTGCCTTACTTTGATGATGTGTTAATCTCTGCTGAAAATGACACTCAATTACAAGAGAGACTCAGAGAAGTCCTTACCAGATTCAAGAAAGCAGGGTTAAAAGTCAAGGAAGAAAATGCACTCTTAGAACTGACAAGGTTGAGTTCTTGGGCTATATGATTGACAAGCATGGCATCCACCCTACAGATGCCAAGGTTCAAGCAATCAAAGAAGCCCCTAGACCAAAATGCAAAACAGATTTGCAAGCCTTCCTTGGACTTATTAACTTTTACCACATGTTCCTACCTCAGAAGGCAACCATTGCAGAACCATTACACAGATTGCTTGACAAAAAGTCTGTTTGGGTCTGGGGCAGGAAAGAACAATCAGCATTTAACAGTATTAAAAGACTAATCACATCTGATGCTGTACTCATACAGTTCTCTGAGAATTTACCTGTTGTACTGACTTGTGATGCATACCCCTTTGGAGTGGGGGGGGTTTGAGCCACAGGCTTCCCAGCGGGAGGGAAGCCCCTATTGCATTTTACTCTCGACCTTGACCAAAGCAGAGAGGAATTACAGCCAATTGGACAAGGAAGCATTGGCAATTGTTGCAGCTATCAAGAAATTTCATGAGTATTTATATGGGAGAACATTTACCATTGTCACAGATCACAAACCTTTGTTAGGCATTGTGGCAGGAGACAAACCTACACCCACTATCCTGTCACCAAGAATGCTGAGGTGGACTGAATTTCTTGCTGCTTATTCATACAAACTTATCCACAAGCCTGGCAAGGACATTGGACATGCTGATGCCTTGAGTTGCCCACTTCCTTATCACAAGGAGGACTTTGAACCTGAGGCACACACCTTTTTCCTAGAAACTGTTGCCAAGCTTCCAGTACAGCTGCTGAAATTGCCAGAGAGACTGCCAAAGACACTTTATTGGCTCCTATTATAGGCTGGATTAAGAAAGGTTGGCCTCTTCAAGATCTACCTCACCTTGCCCAACCTTTTAAATCCAGGCAAACTGAATTATCTGTATTAAGAGGATGTATTTTGTGGGGTAACAGGGTGGTTATTCCTGCAAAACTGCAAAGGGAGGTTTTGGAAATGTACATGAGGGTCATCCTGGTATTGTAAGGATGAAGGGATTGGCCAGGAGTTATGTATGGTGGCCAGGTATTGACAAAATGGTTGAAAACTGGGTTGCATCTTGTCCCAACTGTCAGGTAGTCAGGCCTGCCCCACCTCTTGCCCCCAAACAGGAATGGGAATGTCCTAGGGGCCCCTGGTCTAGGATTCACATTGATTTTGCTGGCCCTACCAGAGGGCACACCTTCCTTATTATAGTAGATGCATATTCCAAATGGCTAGAGGTAATCCCTATGGCATCCACCACAACTGAAGCTGTCATCAAACAGCTTAAAAAGCTTTTTGTAACCCACAGGTTACCTGATGTTCTTGTCTCTGACAATGGCCTTCAATTTACATCCAACCCTTTTGAATCCTATCTAGCACAACTGGGTATCAGACATGCCCTGACAGCCCCTGGGCACCCTTTGGCTAACGGCCGGGCTGAACGAATGGTATGTTTTACCAAGGAAAAGCTTCAGCAATTGGGCCCTGGGGACATCACTGAGAAAGTTGAAAAACTTCTTAGTGTTCAGCACATCACTCTAACCCATCAACTAACTTATCCCCAGCAGAGTTGTTGATGGGTAGGAAACTTAGGTCTCCCCTTGACCGCCTTCATCCCACTTATACACCCAACGCACCACTAGATTCCACTAGCAAAGTTCGACGTTCAGTGGGTGATTCTGTTTATGCTAAGAACCTTATGGGTGAGCCTTCATGGATTCCTGCTGAAATAACTCAAATCACAGGCCCTCGTTCTTACAGGGTACAAACAGAGGATGGAGTCCTCTGGAGCAGGCACATTGATCAGCTTAGATCCAGGTTACCTCAGGAACATCGCAATTGTTCCTCTCTAGTTCCCATAACTAATGCTTTTTCTAGGGGAGGGGAGGAACATGAGGATAATCAGCAAACAAGAATCAACCCCATGTGTAACGAGCCATTATGACAGGAACCATCCCAAAACCTGTCACAATGCCAAAATCCATCCTTACAAGTGGAAGATTGCACATCACTACCTGACTTGGGTGCTGACATTGGGCTGGAGATGGGTTGGGAGGAGAGACCAGATTCTAACAATCAAACAGGGTCTTTCACAGGAAGTCCCAGTAGGGAAATGTCAGCAGACACATTTCTCTCACTGGGTGAGAATGTTAAAACTTCTGAACCACAAAGGTCTCAACATACACGCGAAGAGCCCCACCTATTTAAAAGAATACATTAGATAGGTTGGGGTTTGAGTATGGACTGAACCTAGTGGGAGGGGTGTTATGTATGCAGGTTTGAATGTCATTGGTTAAGTTTGAACTGTTCTTGTAAAATGTCAGAAATGATTGGTTTAAATAGTGCGGGAAAACCCTGCACTCTGATTGGCTGGCAACTGAGGCTGCTGGCTATAAGTAGCAGCACAGTCCAGCCAAATCGGGTCTGTTATGAGCTGTAGTCACTAATAAACTCTTCACTGAAGCACTCCGTGTCTGACTCTTCATGCAAATCTAACAGTTTCCTTTGGTTTCTTTTTATAAAATAAGACAGAAGGTTGATGGACCCCATGGGGAAATTGAGATGTCCCTGTTCTTGTTTAGTAGCATGGTTTTTGACCCAGCTATGCATAAAAAAAAACAACCCAGACATAGTTCTAATGGCATCACTGTGGCCATCATATTGACTTTTTTTTAACCCTACCCCCAACCAGAAACTTCACGAGAGAGATTTGATTGAATGGGTTAAGCAGTTTGTGGCAAAGTGGCCAGTGTCAAAGCCTGACACTCAGAAAAATGAGATGCCTATAATTCAAATATCAGCATTCCTTACAAAAAGCTAGCTATCATTTTGCAATTGAAATAATTGTGCGAGTGTAATTTGCTTAATTAATTGAAAGAAGTCAACCTGGTATCTGATATTATAAAAGGAGAGAAGAACTTTAAATAACACTAAGAAATTTTTAAGCAGGTTACTTTTCTTTTGAGATAATGATAGATAGATAGATAGATAGATAGATAGATAGATAGATAGATAGATAGATAGATGATATAGATGGATGGATGGATGGATTGTATAGATGGATGGGTGAATGGTGGACAGATAGATGGATAGATAGACAGATGATGAGTGGATGGATGGACGAATAGATGGATGGATGAATAGATAGACAGACAGACAGACAGAATGAGGATGAGTGAATAGATGGATGGATAGATGGTAGATATATAAACAGAGACAGAGATAGACAGACTGTGTGGGTGTTTATATATTCTAACCAATTTATCAAAGTCTGGAGACTTTTTAAAAAAATAATGACAGACTGTATCCATGACACATGCACATTTTAATGAAACAAGCAGCAGGTTTTGGAAGCCCTTTTTGAGGGCTTATAAAAACCATGCTTTGTACAGCTAATCCTATTTGAAGCAGGGCACAGATAATGGCTGCTTGAGTGCACTTTTCATCAGTGCCTTCCATTTTCACAAATTTGGCCTTTTTTGACTTTCTCCTTTTGGGGCTGGAACATCCTGGGTTTTAGTGCATTTTGCAGAAAATCCTGTTAATTGTTAATGAGTTTTGAGTCTAGGGAGAAGAACCTTATCCTTCCCATGGAGGGAAAAGTAGATGTTTTTCTTCCTTGCTTTCTTCTGGTATTCTAAATGAAGAAACTGCTGATATATCAGCACAGGAAATTGTCCTGGATGAAGTCTTCCAGCAAATTATTTTCTAGGAAGGAAGGAAGGAAGGAAGGAAGGAAGGAAGGGGTAGAGGGAAGGAAGGAAGGTGGGTGAGAGGGAGGGAAGGAAGGTGAGAGGGAAGGAAGAAAGGAAGGAAGGAAGGAAGGAAGGAAGGAAGGAAGGAAGGAAGGAAGGAAGGAAGGAAGGAAGGAAGGAAGGAAGGTGAGAGGGAAGGAAGGAAGGTGAGAGGGAAGGAAGGAAAATTACAATATTATTATTTATTTAACCAGAGACTAATCTTGAGTGGTGCACTGACTGAAAAGTTATCTGGCTAAATTGCACAGTGTTACCTTTGTAAGGCAGAAGAACAGGTCTGCTGAATCACCTTGGTCTAGTATTTCCTTGTCACAATGGCCAGCCAGATGTCTCTTACCCCACAACCAGTTGTTGAAGAGATGTCTCTTCTTGCAATTCAATGCTGCTCCAAATCTGGAGCTAACACTACTGATACCACAAAGAATGGAGAATCCCCTTTTGCCACTTTCTGACAAGCATAGTCAATGGGGAAGCCTGATTCACTTGACAACCATGTTACTAACTTAACAATCGCAATGATTCACTTAACAACAGTGTCAAGAAAAGTCATAAAACAGGGTAAAAATGTTTCACTTAGCATGTTGATCTCAAATGTGGTTGTAAGTTGAGGACTACCTGTAATTTTTTTAGAGACCTTTTTCTAATCTCCAGGTGTTCCCAGGAAGCTTAGAGGGATGGCAGAAAGGGTGAATGTTTTTAAATTTAACAGATTAACAGAGTTGGAAGGGACCTTGTAGGTCATGTAGTCCCCCACCCAAGCAGGAGACCCTACACCATTTCTGACAAATGGGAGTCCAATCTCTTCTAGAAAGCCTCCAGTGATGAAGCTCCCACAACTTCTGAAGGCAACTTCTGTTCCACGGGTTGATTGTTCTCACGGTCAGAAAATTCCTCCTTATTTCCAGGTTGAATCTCTCCTTGTTCAGTTTCATCCATTATTCCTTGTCTGGCCTTCAGGTTCGTTGGAAAATAGCTTGACCCCCTCCTCCGCTCTGGCAGCCCCTCAAATATTGGAAGACTGCTATCATGTTTCCCCTGGTCCTTCTCTTCACTAGACTAGCCAGGCCTGGTTCCTGCAACTGTTCATCGTATGTTTTAGTCTCCAGTCCCCCCAAACATCATAGTTTCTCTTCTCTGCACTCTTTCTAGAGTCTCAACATTTTTTTTATAGTGTGGTGACCAAAGCTGGATGCAGTATTCTAAATTTCTCCTGGCAACTATTATTGTTCCTCCTCCACCACCACCACCCAAATTGTGGAGTTGCCTAGCCATTCTGGAGTCAGGCAGTCTAGAAATTTGATGAAGGGACAAACAACCAGAAAATAATGAGGGCAAATATCAGAGAAAATGTCTTCCCAAGCTCCACTGGGCTCTGGGCTCTCCTCTTCCTGGTTCAGCCCAATCAAAGGTAGCCTTGTATAGAAAAGAAAGGCTATGCACCTTGCATGCCATGATATTTGCAAACAGATGGTAGACAGTCAGCGAGCAAGATCTGGCTTTATGAACGGTTGGTGTTGAATTACTTGGACCACCTTCTCATTCTTTCCTGAATTTCCCCGTGTGAAATCCGCACATTTCTGAAGGCGCGTTTCAACTAGGGCTTTTAATGCCAGAAAATGCAGGAGATGATGGACCTGCCAAAACAATGGTGGGATAATGGTTAGGTTTGCATAGGATGCGGTGCATTGGCAGACCTGCAATAGCCTTTTCCATTCTCAGACTGTATCATTACTTGTTCAGGAGGCTTTTGTGTGATCCAGAGAAAATATAAAACAAAACAAAACAGAAGAAGAGGACCAAGTGTCATGGATTCCTATAGGCGTAAAGCACCCCATAGACAGGTTTATGCCTGTTCCTGAATCTATTCCAACTGCTAGAGATGGCCTAGGGCAGCTGGAGGTCCATAGAAAATCCATGTTCCCATTTCTATACACAAATCTGTGGAAAAACACAACCAGGGTGAATATTTGTGTTTTCTCCATTTGTAAAAATCTATTGGTATTTCCAAGTTCAAGGTCTTCCTAATTCAAGTGTCTTCCAGATACTGTAGGTTGAACATGTATCACCCAAATGTCTTAGACACAAACATCCAAGAAAATTGTACTAAGATGGGGAAGGCCATGACAGCTGATTTACTTCCATGTTGTACAACTGGCACTAAAGAAAAGTAGCAGTATCTGTGATGACTTGGGGTGTGGCACGAAGGCAACACAGTCAAATAAGCAAGAAGAGTCTCTTTATTATCTCCAACTTTGCCCCCAATGTCCAGGTTACCTTTGGCTGGAGAAAAACTCTCCCAGGAACAGTCTTTAACTGGAGAAAATTCAGTCCAAAACAAGATACATACAGACTGTAACTAAAAATCCAAACAAACCAAACTGCAGTAATTAACTTGACAGGGCAGGAGAAAGTCTTTCAGACTTGAAAGCACGGCAAAACTCATGCAGTTGGGAAGATGCCAGGAACACATATAAAGCCACGATGAGATCAGATAAACTCACAATTTGCTCCCAACAGCTTGCTGCGCGCAGCTTCCCTTTTTATACACTGTATTCCAAGCTGCAGCTAATGAAGGGAATCAGGGCCCTTTCCTCCCCCGTAAGCCATGCAACTCACATTGCTCCCTTCTCCGTTCCTCCCTGCATGCCCTAGGATGAAGAGGGGATGGGCCTGGGTCTTTCTCTGAATTCCCTCTCCCTTGCTCTACCTCTCCCCTGCTCTACCCAGCCGGACTTCACCCTTCCCCAGTTTCTTCCACAGCCAACGGACCCACACTCCCACTCCCTGTCAGCTGTTCGGCCTCCCCCTCCAAATTGTATTCTGACAGGGGCATGACAGTATCATTATAAAGCACAGGAATGGTCAACCAGTGGTTCTTAAGGTGTATGTTGCTTCCAGATCCTATCTTTGTGGCATATAGAGGTGTCTCTGATACTGACAGATAGACAAACTTCCTATACATCTGAAATGACACACACACATGAAAACTGTAGTATATAAACCCAAAAGAGATATATCAGGATCAAAAATAAGAACCATGCCCATGGGTGTGATGCCCATCCATCGTGCAGCCCTCAGCTTTCCCCTCCCCCCCAATGTTATGTGCATCTTTGGCCATCAAGGGTGGCCTGTCTCTGACCTAGTTAGAGCATCAACTAGGTATTAGTGATGACATACAAAGTCCAACATGGCTTGGGTCCAGGGTACTTGCAGGAACATCTTCTGCCAGCATCACATTCCTATTGCCCTGTACGCTCCCACAGGCAGGGCCTCCTTGGGGTACCGTCAGCCAGACATTGTTGGCTGGCGGTGCCCAGGGGTAGGGCCTTCTCGGTGGGAGCACCCACCCTGTGGAACCAGCTCCCTTTGGGTCTTCGTTTGGCCCCTGATCTCCACTCCTTCCGCCATGACCTGAAGATTTGGCTGTTTCAGCAGGCGGCCCTGGACTGAACTAAGGGGGTAATGTAATTTTTAACTTGTTTTTTAGTTTCATTATTGGGCTTGTACTATTTAATTATTTTTTTAAGTAATTTATTGTAATGAGTTTTTACACTGTGAGCTGCCCTAAGTCCTTAGGGAGAGAGGGCGGCATACAAGTCTAATAAATTATTATTATTATTATCACACTTCAACCAATTCCAAAACCAGTCCAACTTCATGAGTCCAAGATCTATCCAATATCCCCAATAGGAGAACTGAAGGAGCTTCTTGGATGAGAGGCGAAACGTTTTCAAGGAAAAAACCAAAAGAAGTCCAGTTATATTTTGGAAAAACACATTTGGGACAACCATGACCTAGGTCAGTGATGGCGAACCTATGGCACGTGTGCCAGAGGTGGCACATAGAGCCCTCTCTGTGGGCATGCATGTCATTGCCAGCTGCTCTTCCAGTTTCTGCTGTGCACATGTGTGCCACCCAGCTGGTCTTCACGGGAACTGGAGTGCCAGAAAATGGCCCCAAAACAGCCTGAAAATGACCCCAAAACAGCCCAAAACCAGTCAATTTTTTGGGCCATTTTCAGGCCAAAAACACCCTGGAAAGTGGCCCCCAAAATGCCCAAAAAACAGGCATTTGCGCACCAGCCAGCTGGTCTTCAGGTTTCCATTGCTCTGGCATGCACACATGCATGGGCATACATGCACGTTTCGGTTTGGGCACTCGGTGCTGAAAAGGTTCACCATCACTGACCTAGGTGATTGAGAATCTCCATAGACCAAAATTCCCAGCTTTATTTTTCTATAAGTCTATATATCTTTCTATATTTCTATAAGACTTCAAAGTCTCTGAAGATATAAGCCGCATTGTCTTCATGGCGGATAGAGTCATCCTGAGCACTGCTTCCACGCATTGTATTGTTTGACTGCTCACCGTCATATAATGTGACCACCACATTTTCCAACAATGACTCTTTCTATTCCTTCTATTGTCAGCTGCCATACTGTTTGAGCCATTAAGTAGCTGTCTTCCCAAAAAATACCCCAGGGAGCTATAAACGAGCAGCTTAGTCATAAAACCCACCAATTTTGCTTTTCATAATAGACGTCTCTGGCATAAAGGCATATTTAGATCAAACAGCTACACATAATTTCCTGATCAGTGCATGGCACACTTGGAAGATGAGCACTCAGAAAGGGACCTGGGGAAAATTCCTTCTGAATACTTTCGCGCAGAACCACTGTGGTGTTTAAGAAAACTAAACTTTTTTCACCCGTGTTGTCTTTCCTCTCTCCTACTGATATCACGTCTAGCATGTTTTATCAAGTGCTCTATGAGAGCTTTTATAGATATGGTGGCTTCTCGTGCTACATTAAAGCTGAGTGGTTAACATTTAGAGAATTGCCATTCTAAAGAGTCTTATGCTTATGTATATCTGTTTGTAGATAATGAAATAGATAGATAGATAGATAGATAGATAGATAGATAGATAGATAGATAGATAGATATAGATAGATGGTAGGTAGCTAGCTAGGTAGATACAGTAGCTAGCTAGGTAGATGGATGGATGGACGGATGGAGGGACAGACGGACGGACAGACAGACAGACAGACAGATAATTTATTCAATTTATATCCCACCCACCTTGTTATGCAGGTGGCTTACTAGGCAGTAAAATAGAAATATAAAAATTATTACAAATATTAACTACAATTAAAATTCAAGAGTTAAATACAGGCTAAAACAAACAACCTAAGGACTTGAGTTAGAATAGCAATGGTGCCTTGGATGGATGGATGGATGGATGGATGGATGGATGGATGGATGGATGAATAGCAATATTTCAAATAAGACTTGACTCCTACATCAAGTTTTCTTGCCAACTCTTCTGGAAGTGGTTTGCTCTTGCCTTTTTCCTGGGCCAGAGAGTGACTGTCCCCAAATCACACAGCAAGATTTGTCTCTAAGGTGGGACTAGAATTCAGAATCTCTCAGTTTCTAGTCCGGTGCATTTAATTGGTGCATTATGGTTCTAACATAATATCATAATAGAGAAGTAATATCAGTTGATTGAAACTGTGCAGCTTTCCTTGACTTTCCCTAGAGTGTGTCCTGAGGTAAAATAGCTACAGGATATTTTTGTTTAAAAAGTTGAAAGAACCCAACTACAAACTGATAATGAAGGAAGACATTGTTGAGGACATGTTTCTTTTTTTGTAGGAGTTCTAGAAAATGCTCTTAAAAGACCATGGGAGAAATAAATGGATATTTTTCCTCAAAGCTTTCTCAGCATTGGTCTCTCACTGCCATCATTTAACAAGCCTGAACACAGCAAAATGGAGGCCACAAATGTAGCCCAAAAAATACAGGCTGAAAAACAAATCTGATCAGTGTTTGCCAACCTGGTGAGGTAGAACAGTTGTAGCATATGTCATGTGTAGCATTAAGCAATAGCATTTTGACTTAATACCACTCCACAGTGCTTTACAGCCCTCTCTAAGCAGTTTACAGAGTATTGCTGTGCCACGCAAATCAGCTGAGCTGCAAAACACAGAAATATAGGGCAGACTATGGTGGAGCCAACTGATCGTTGGAACTACCAGTTCATTTGAACCAGTCTGACCCGGCTGAATCCCACCCCTGTTTACTCCCAAAACACAACAGATTCCGAACACTTTTATTCTACAATTCTTTATTTCAATTCTTTATTTCAGATGAGTACAATCCTAAAAACCTGCGAGTAAATTAAAATAATCATCTTGGCTGCAGTTTTTTTAAAAGGGAATCTGCTGTTCGCACGTATCCAGATGAAAACCTTCTAGTTCAAAGGGTGAAAGTTTTCTAGCTCCAACGGAGCTGTAGTGAACCTACTGAAAACTGTTCTTTTATAGCTAACTGGAGCTCCTATTGTCACTTGTCTAGGTCTTGATGACTGCCTACAGCAATACATTAAAAACTTTGAGAGAGAAAAGATCAGTGGGGAGCAGTTGTTGCACATCACTCATCAGGAGCTGGAAGAATTGGGAGTCACTCGGATTGGCCATCAAGAGCTGATTCTAGAAGCGGTTGATCTTCTCTGTGCGTTGGTAAGTGGATCCCTTTCCTTAGATCTTTGCTCTGCTCTGATCTTTGCAATTTTATCCCAAAAGGGGAGGGAAGGTTGCGTTTACTGGACAGGGAAAGGGGCACAATTCTATAAAATATTCATGAAGGAAGGCAAATATATGTGCCCCAGGATAATGTTGCAGGATCCAATCTGGGTTGCTTATGGGGACCAGAGGTTGAAAATGGAGATAAATATGAAACCAGAACTTTTCCTCTTGGGTCTAATGGAAAAAGAATTGGAGAAAATGTTAGGAGCTTTGTTACTATATATGTTGACAGCAGCAAGACTATAGTATGCGCAAAAATGGAAGGACACTTTGATGCCTACCATGGAAGAATACCATGATGGAATTGGCTGAAATGGCAAAATTAACTAGTCTGCTCAAAGAAAAGAACATAAGTACTTTTGTTTCCACATGGAAACCGCTTCTGAATTTCATGCTTGAGGTGGAAAAGAATGAAACTTTGATTCTGGGTTTTACTGATAGACTTGTGTATAAATGACTGTTTCATACTATTTTGGTAAAACAAAAAGTTGTGATTTGTTGATAATACCTTATTCTACTGTAACAGAGAGAGTTGGAAATCAATGCCTTTTTTTCTTTCTCTATCCTTCCTCATTTTTCTTTGCCTTTTGCCCTTCTCTCTCCCTGTCCTCTTATTTGCTTTTATATTTTGTATTTTATAATACTTTATAACCAGAAAGGGATGCGGTGGCTCAGTGGCTAAGAAGCTGAGCTTGCCGGTGGTTCGAATCCCTAGTGCCACGTAATGGAGTGAGCTCCCGTTACTGGTCCCAGCTTCTGCCAACCTAGCAGTTTGAAAGCATGTAAAAATGCAAGTAGAAAAATAGGGACCACTTTGGTGGGAAGGGAACAGCATTCCGTGCACCTTCGGTGTTTAGTCATGCGGGCCACATGACCATGGAGAGGTCTTCGGACAGTGCTGGCTCTTTGGCTTTGTAACAGAGATGAGCACCACACATTAGAGCCGGAAATGATTAGCATGTATGTGTGAGGGGAACCTTTACCTTTATAACCCAATACAAACATTTTTAAAAAGGAAAAAACAAACAAGCAAAAAAGGACCAGAGGTTTAATGCTGGAGCCCATCATCAAGGAACTTCGATCTTACGAGAATGCATCATTGGTCATTCTGGTGTGAGAGAAGTTCCCTGAGAATGGGCTCCAGCATGAGTCCCAAAGCTTGGAAGACTAAATCTCTGGTTCTGGTGACCGACCCAGACTGGATCCTGCATATAGATTCATACATGGGAGAATGGTCCGTGACCTCTTTACCGACCACAGCTACCTCAAAGGTCACTGCCACATATTCATGGAATAAGAATGGAAAGGAAGATAGATGGAAAGATGGACCATTGGTAGTTTATGGTCAACCACTGGCTTACATTTAAATGGGACACAAAGACAAGACTATAAAATTCTACAGAGATATTTTACGGCCCAGTAAGTGGCAAATGATGCTCAGAGAGGCATAAAATTTAGCAACTCTCCAGGTTACATCAAGATGGAGATCATCTAATAGATCATACGGATAGCATCCAGGGTCTCTGGCTGGAGTTCTCTGAAGAATAGGATAAATTCTTCACCTACTGATATTGATAAAAGGCACCATAAGACTTTATTTGACTCAAAGGGTTCCTCCCACCAGAACACAGAGATCACGAAGGATGCAGCCATTGCAGTTTTCCCACTGCAGAGGGCGGGACATCAAGTCTTGTGAGAACACTTTTATTTAAACCATTTGTACATGTATCGATCGCTACATGTTCTGTTGAACTGTGTGTGTTTTTTTTAATTGATTTTCTTGACATTTTATGTGCCTTTGGGTAAATGTGTTTTTTCTTAAACACTCTTCTGAGATACTTTGCATGTTGTTGCTGTTTAGTGTATTTTAGTATTTAGCATTTCTGGGATTGATAAAATTGCCTCCAACTTCTGTAGCCCGTAGGTGGAAAGGTGGGGTATTTTCAAGGCCCCCCGAGATCCAAGAAAGACACATAGGGGTATCTCTGAGTAGTCCTTTTATTGATCCTCGTCTACAGACAGAAATCTTGCCAAACTAAAGCAACTGTTTGCCACTGTGTAGATCTTGGAATCACTCGGGAGAAGCTGTTTTAATTTGCTTCCACCCTAATCCTAACGATCAAGAGCATCCTGTCATATGGAATTGCTGTCTGGTTTGGAAGCATTACTGCTTCAAACAAGAAGGCTCTGTGTGTGTGTGTCAGTGCTAGGATTCAATTTTTTTTACTACCGGTTCTGTGGGCATGGCTTGGTGGGTGTGGTGTGGCTTGGTGGCCGTGGCAGGGGAAGGATACTGCAAAATCTCCATTTCCACCCCACTCCCAGGGGAAGATTACTGCAAAATCCCCATTTGCTGTCCACCCCACTAACCTGCTTTCCAGCTCCGTTCTCCTGTGCAGGGCAACAAAAGAAGAACCAGCTGATCAGCTGGGACTTGGGAGGCAGAGAATAGAAGGGGTTGGCAGGGCCAGTCTGAGGTGATATTTGCCACCAGTTCTTTGAACTACTCAAAAAAATTTTTTTAATTACATTTATATGCTGCCCTTCTCCGAAGACTCAGGGCGGCTTACAATTTTTGGGATACAACCCAATGCGCTCAGCAGTAGCCTTCATTCCATTGTGTATGCCTGCTTATTACTAAGCGGCATTTTTACAAAGTCAGCTTATTGCCCCCAACAATCTTGGGTCCTCACTTTACCTACCCCGAGAGGATGGAAGGCTGAGTCAACCTTGAGCCTGGTGGGATTCGAGCCTGCAGTAATTGCAGGCAGCTGGAACTTAGGTGCTAGGCATTTTACAGCCTGCACCACCACCAAGGCTCTTTAAATTTCTTAAAGAAATTTAAAGAGCCTTGGTGGTGCAGGCTGTTAAATTCTAAAAATTTCCGCTACCAGTTCTCCAGAACTGGTCAGAACCTGCTGAATACCACCTCTGGTGTGTACGTATGTAAAATATGTATATCTGTGTATGGGTATGGGTAGATAGATACTTTCTTTTGAGAACAGGCAACAGAATTTCATTTTTAATGTGGGCGAATGTGCTCACAGTAAAAAAAAAAGACAATTTACCTTATATTATATTATCTTATCTTATCCTATCCTATCTTACCTTATATCCTATATCCTATATCCTACATCTTGTCTTGTCTTATCTTAATCTTACACATTCTGTTGAATTACAGTATGTGTGTATTTTTAATTGATTTTCTTGACATTTTATGTCCCTTTGGATAAACTTTTTTTTTAAAGAAATTACTCTTCTGCTCTATTTTGTATGTTACTGCTGTTTGTTATGACTTGCCTTCAGAAATTGTGGGTGCTCCCACACTGGAGGCTTTTAAGAAGAGATTGGACAACCATTTTTCTAAAAGGGTATAGGGTTTCCTATTTGAGCAGGGAGGGTTGGACTAGAAGACCTCAAAGGCCCCTTCCAACTCTGTTATTCTGTCATTCTGTTACATTTATTTGTGTGATAGATAAGTGTTGCCTCCAATTTCAGGCTGGAAAGATGGGGTATCGTCAAGACCCCAAGAACCAAGGAAGACCCATGGTGTAACTTCGGACTAGTTCCTTTATTGTTTGTCACCTACAGACAGAAATCTTGCCAAAGTAAAGCAACTATTTGCATCCCTATAGATATACTCTGTGAACTGCTGGGGGGGCTGTTTTAACTCTTTTCTTCCCAACCAAACTGTCCAAAACTCACTGTTTCTTTGCCCTCTGGAATGCAACCCACCCCGCTTCCTGGGAATCCAGACTACATTCCATCACAGATATAGCTGTAACAAATAAGTTAAGCTCTCCCCTCGAAAGCGAACATATCTGTTGGGCAACTATCTTAAAATACTGTGGTTAGGAAGGCAAACGGAAAATTGGGGATCACAACTGAAACTTTGTGCTTTCATGAAACAGAAAAAAACTTTGTTATCAAAGATAGCACTATCCATTTTCCTTCTAGACAATTTCACCATTTGTTCTTTCAAGTAAGAGCTCCTAGGTTGTAGGAGATTACGGTACATCATGATTACGGTACAATTTCTTTCCTATTCTCAGTGAGGCACTCATGCCTCATAGGCGTTCACACCTTGACATGAAATAACTCTTCATTATATTCTTATAAAATTGGCATATTTTGTCAGCTGTGAAAGTTCTGTACAGCATGGTCTTTGTTTTCTCTTTGGCCTGTGCTGAATAATGCTGGCTTTCTGTCGGCAAAAAATATGTGCTTCAGGTTTTATCAAAAAGAGCATAACCCAGTCAGGTTCTTTTGAAGAGATCTTCTCCCTCCTTACAGAGCTATTTCCAAAGACTTGAAATTCTCACAAAAGCATCTTTTGCTTGTAAATGTGAAAAGGCTGCCCTTCAAAGACTCTTTTGCTCTCTTCTGGCTCGAGTTTTTCTTCAGAAGAGGCGTTATTATGTACGTGTGTGTTGGTATGTGTCAACTAAAAAGATCTTTAGAAAATTTTCTGGCTTAGGAAAGATTTTGCACAATATGTCAGGCAATGTAGACATTTTACAGCACAACATGAGCCAGCTACGCAGACAGCAGCTCTTAAAACTAATTGTATGGACACAAATAGATGTTACATTTTG
This sequence comes from Naja naja, assembly GCA_009733165.1. NCBI lineage: Eukaryota > Metazoa > Chordata > Lepidosauria > Squamata > Elapidae > Naja > Naja naja. The sequence continues at coordinate 10,345,622 of CM019162.1, forward strand.
CATTCTTCATTGGCCTCGTTTTATTCTTTTGTTTGTTTGTCGGTCTGCCTGCTTGGAAAAGAGGATCAAACAATTATTGAAAAGTGATAAAGAGTTTTCTCCTTTTAGTCTTTTTATACCGTAAGTCCTACCATAATTCCTGGGAAGAAAAATGCAGAAATTATTTGTGGGCTAAAGCTCACAAGATGGAAATGTTTGCAAAAAGAATAATGTTTGCACTTTTTAAAGGAAAAATATCAGTGAATTAAATTAGGACAGTTGGGGACATGTGCCACCTCAGGGAGCATTAAATTCTTTTATTAGCCAATATGCAATTTTAGGATATATCAATTTGATTAGTTCATACTGTACCAATAAAGGAGAATATTTGTAACTCAGGGTTGAAATGAGGGGTCCTTGGTGCTCTCTGAGCTTTGTGGTTTTCTTGCAGATGTTTCATTACCCCAACTAGGTAACATCTGACTAGCACTGATACTGTTACCTACTTTGGGTAGTGAAATGCCCGCAAGAAAACAAACTAGCTCAAAGAGCACCAAGGACTTCGTAGTTCATACTGTTAATGCTGTTACTTAATCTACTTACCTGTTATGTTGCCTAGGAAAAAGGTAGGTTGGAAAAATTGGTCAGTGGAGATTCTCAATCATCCAGTTCACAGTCGTCCCAAAGGTGATTTTTCAAAAGGCAACTGGACTTTGTTTTTCCTTGAAGATGTTTTGCTGAAGAGCTGAAGAAACTTCTTGGATGAGAAGTGAAATATCTTCAAGAAAAAAACGAAGTCCAGTTGCCTTTTGAAAAAGCACCTTTTGGGACGTTGGGTTTCTTGACTAAACGTTACACCGAGTGAGTTCATCTGCTTGAGGAAACAAGAGTGTTAGGGGAAAAGGTAGGATTGAGACAATAACTCAGTTCAGATATGGCCATGAAGTACAGTAATCTTCGACTTATAACCACAACTGAGCCAAAACTTCTGTTGCTAAGCAAGATAGTAGTTAAATGAGGTTTGCCCCCATTTTACGTCCTTTCTTGCCACAGTTATTAAGAGAATCACTGTAGTTGTTAAGTTAGTAGCATAGTTGTTAAGGGAATCTGGCTTTTCCATGGAATTTGCTTGTCAGAAGGTTACAAAAAGGGATCATGTGACCCTAGGACACTGCAACTGTCATAAATATGAGCCAGTGCCAAGATTCCAACTTTTGATCATCTGACCATTGTGATGTTGCAATAGCCATAAAAATAAAAAATTGCCATCAGTGTTGTGGCCTGCCAGTGGCCAGCAGAGTTGGCAGCAGACTCGGACAGTAAGGAGGCTGGGGAGGAACATGGGGCAGTCCTGGAGTCTGGGGAAGGCTCTGATGAGGGCTCTGCGCCAGGGCCATCCGACAGTTATCAGCTGCCTTTGGAGTCGGAGATCAGTGAAGCAGAAGAACAGCTGGAGCCTGTTCCCAGTGTGCGCATGCACAGAGCTGCCAGGAGAAGGGAACAGTTAAGGAACAAGGGTGGACTCAGGAGTAAAGGCTCAGGTGGATGGTGAATGGCCCCTCCCATAGGGAATAAAGAAGAGTGAAAAGGGGAAAGGTGTTTGCAGGAGACAATTAGTTCAATTCATCAGGTTGAAGATCTGTTCCAGACTTCTTGCCAAGTAATTGCTGCTACAGCATAGCATTTGGAAGATATCAGCCTGGCAACTCTCCAAGCCTGATAAAGGTCTGTAGTTGTGAAATCTCATGAAAGGCTGTTGGCCAGGACTTTGCTGGAGAGGAATTCACTTTAACCTAAATAAACGGGGTTTTTATTGGTACAAGGAGTGGGCTTTGTGATCTTGGGAAGCCTAGGCCAGAACAATCAGTCACTTTTTTCAGTAACTTCAAAGGGTCACTAAACAATTGGTTGTAAATTGAAGACTACCATAATCTCTCAGGATTTGGCTTAATCAATTCTGGTTTCTAAATCATGATTTAAGACAGGGGTCCTCAAACTTGGCAATTTTAAGACTTCTGGACTTCAACTCCCAGAATTCTGGGAATTGAAGTCCACAAGTGTTAAAGTAACCAAGTTTGGAGACCTCTGATTTAAGACATGGTGGTGTTGTGTGCAAACCCAGTCAAGATTGAAGAACTCCAGCTGGCTACAAGTCAGAATCCAATCACTTTGGCCACATCCCCAGGACATTTTAATCCTCCTGTGTGTGGGGTTTTTTTTTTATGGATCCCTGAAGCATCTTTGAAACTTAGAATCTGCCATCCTGTCTCTGTGCGACATGCTGAAACTCCAAAATGCCATCAGAGTAAATTTGAGATTCCACTCGTGGTAACAGCATCATCTATTTCCCCGTTCTTCCTCTCCCCATGTGTATTTATGAGCCAAAAGAACAATTTGGCAGATTCTTTTCAAACAATTGCTCTTTCCAGATGACATTGACCTTGTAGCTCACGCTGAGGTTGAGAGTACTCTAGGCAGGAGTTAATGATATCTCATTTGCTTCTCTCGATTTAAACCCTGACAATTAGCATTTTAGGGGCCAGCCCTCTATCATGGCCTGCCTCAAACCGGTTCTGGTGAACCGGATGCTAGCTTTACCAGACAGCTAGACTGTAAACTCACTAACATGAGCTAGTCATTTCCTTGGGACATACTGGAAGACAATGTACAGCCTTTGTTTTACATCATCTCAAGAACTTGACTTTAGTTATTGATCTGCAATGTGCTGTGCTTGTAAAGGTATCATAAATAACAGCACTATCGCTGGAGTTCTCATTCATGCCATCATTAACATTATTAATTGCCACTAATATGTACTGGTATAAGAACTGTTGTGGCTCACTGGCAGCCTGTGCAGATGGCAGCAGAATCAGAGAGTAGGGAAGAACATGGACTAGTCCAGGAGTCTGGGGAGGACTTGGACGAGGGTCCTGTATCCGATACAGAGAAGGAGCCAGGACCATCTGGGAGTTGTGTGCTGACTCTGGAGCCTCCAGAGTCTGGTAGCAGTGAGGCAGAGGAACAAGGAGAGCCTGTTCCCAGTGCGCGTATGCGCAGAGCTACCAGAAGGCAAGACCAGCTAAGACAAAAGGGGTGACTTGGAAGTAAGGCTTGAAGGTGATTGCCCCTCCCCTAAGGTATAAAGGAGGTGCAAAAGTAGAGAAACCTTTGCAGGAAGCAATGTCATTCGGGTTAAACCTTGAAGCTCTGTGTGGTCTTTGTACTTTGGTTGGTTTTTTATAAATCATTTGGCACTTTAGTGTTGGCAGCAATTCAAAGGAGAGAAAGGTGGGTGCTTATCGCAAGAGATTGTTTGGGACTCATTATGGGCTGGGAATGAACATAATTCCCAGCGCTGAAATAAAACAAGAGTTGTTTGGATTAAGCATGTGCTTAATTACTGTCTCAGGAACCCTTGGTCAGAACAAGAACAAGGTAATGTCATATGCTGTAAAGGATAACCCAGACTAGGATAGGGCACATGATCTACCAAGTGTAAGGCCACACTTGGAATATTGATTCAGATTCAGATTAACAGAGTTGGAAGGGACCTTGTAGATCATCTAGTCCAACCTTCCTGCCCTAGCAGGAGACCCTGTACCATTTCTGACTGATGGCAGTCCAGTCTCTTCTTGAAAGCTTGTAGGATGAAGCTCCCACAACTTCTGGAAGCAAGTCACTCCACTGCTTAATTGTTCTAACTGTCAGAAAATTGTCACCTCCCACAACCTCAACTTATTGCATCCAGTTTTGGTTTCCACGGTATAAAAAAGATGTTGAGACTCTAGAAAGAGTTCTGAGAAGAGCAACAAAGATGATTAGGAGACTGGAGGCTAATGATGATTGCATGGGGTAGGAACATTGGACATACTATTGATCTGGAAGAATGGGAAAAGATGTGGAATGTGAATTATAAAATAACAAAATTGGTGGCATATAAGGATAACCAACATAAAATGTTCTACCATTGGCATTTGGCATCTTCAAGACTGGTTAAGATTTACCCAAACTTAAAACCAAATTGTTGGAAGTGTGGACAACAACAAGGTACCTTCTTTCATTCTTGGTGGACATTCCCTAAAGCAAAAAAAATACTGGAAAATGATTCAAACGTGGTTAGAAGAGTTAACTAAAAACAAAATTGATTTTGTCCCAGAATTATTCCTCTTAGGAATAATAAAAAAAATTATAATAGGAAGATAAAATATATTATATTACATATATTAACAGCAGCAAGAATTTCATATGCTCAGTACTGGAAGGAAAATTCTATACCACCTGAAGGCTTAATAATAAAAAAAAAAGTAGAGTGTGTGGAAATGGATAAATTAACTATGGAACTAAAAGGGAAAACAGACACAGAATACAATGCAGTATGGGAAACATGGTTTATTTAGATAGATAATAGATATAAATGCAGAAATTGTAAATAATGTATATAATAAATAAGAGGATATGAAAGTATTATGCATAGTAAGTTTTGATAGGACACATAAATGTATATATAATGTCACAGCACTGTTGAATAACTATTGGTAATATGTATAAATGGAAAAAATTCAATAAAGCATTATTAAAAAAAAGGAGACTGGAGGCTAAAACATATGAAGAACGGTTACAGGAACTGGGTATGTCTAGTTTAATGAAAAGAAGGATTACAGGTGACGTAATACCAGTCTTCCAATATTTGAGAGGCCACCTTGGAGAAGAGGGAGTATGTGTAAGGGCCTTGGTGGCTCAGGCTGTTAATTGCCTGCACTTAAGTTCCAGCTGCCTACAACTGCTGTAGGCTCGAATCCCACCAGGCTCAAGGTTGACTCAGCCTTCCATCCTCTCAGGGTAGGTAAATTGAGGAACCAAGATTGTTGGGGGCAATTAGCTGACTTTGTAAAAATGCCGCTTAGTAATAAGCAGGCATATACAATGGAATGAAGGCTATTGCTGAGCGCATTGGGTTGCGCTCCAAAAATTGTAAGCCGCCCTGAGTCTCCGGAGAAGGGCGGCATATAAATGTAATTAAAAAAAAAAACCTATTCTCCAAAGCCCCTAAAGACAGGACAAGAAACAATGGATGGAAACTAATTGAGGAGAGAAGCAATCTAGAACTAAGGGGAAATTTATTAAGAGTTAGAACAATTAATCAGTGGAATGACTTATTCCAGAAGTGGTGGATATTCCATCACTGGAGGCTTTTAAGAAGAGACTGGACAGCCCTTTGTCTGGGATGGTATAGAGTTTCCTGCTTGAGCAGGGGGTTGGGCTAGAAGACCTTACAAGGTCCCTTTCAGCTCTGTTATTCAGAATATCAGCTCTGTCCTAAGGACCAAACAAAAAATAACAGATAGAAGATATCAAAGAAATCTAACCTAGAATTAAAGAGAAATTTCCTACCAGTGAGAACAATTAATCACTGAAAAGACTTGCCTGCCTGCAGAACTTGTGGAGGCTCCATCTCTGGAGGTTTTTAAGAAGAGATTGGACAGTCATTTGTCCAAAATTGTATAGGTTCTAGAACTGTATAGGTTCTGGACTAGAAGACTTGCAAGGTCATAGCGAACTCTCTTATTCTCGAATTATCTTTGTTTTAACCAAGAAAGCAACCACCCCAGGGCCTGTCTCCATAATAGATGCAGTTTCCAGAACTGCATACAGTCAATCTCACTTTTTCCCTTGCTTGTTGATGAGGACGTTGGTCGATAGTCCCCTGCTGCCATTGCTGGCAGGAAATCAAATGGTCGGATCACTTATTTTTAGCTGATCTCTTGGCTGTCATTTCTGGGCACGTGACCAGGGGATGCTGCAACGGTCCTGTGAAAAATGGCCATAAGTCACGTTTTTCACATCCGTTGTAATTTTGAATGCTCACTAAAATGAACAAATAGTTAAGTCGAGAACTGCCTGTACTTACATATGTATGTGTATATAAGTACGTGTGTGTGTGTGTGTGTGTGTGTATATATATATATATATATATATATATATATACATACACACACACACACACACACACATATATATATACATATATCTCATCGAAATGTCGCCAAGGTATTCTCAATCTTACACGGGACAAGACCCGAATACACCAAGACCTACATACATATATACATATATACATATATATATATTTGTTTTCTTAAGTTTTCGCAGGTATTTATATGTATGGTATTCAGCTTTATTCGGGTATTTTCCCATGTCCTTATAAAGCTTTTAAAGTTGTAGTGACATTTTGGCAGAATCTCATCTGTGATCATCAGGCATCATCAGATGAACCCAATACACAAGCCTGATGATCATCCAGACGTATTTAATACGTCCGGATATGGGTATTCAATATGTACGATCACAGCACATAATGAAATTTCCCTCCAAACCAAAACCCCTGAAGTATATTATGCAGGTTTATCCCTCCAACATGAGATTGCTTTGATTTCCCAACTGGAAGCTAAGCCTCTCGTTTTCCTACGTAGGAGCTTAAAGAGGTGGACATGGGGCTTTGTTTCTTTCCGATACAGGTGCATCTGTGGGACGTTAAGCAGAAATGTGAACATTACCGGGGTGGGCTTCAAAAATTTTAGCAAAGGGTTCTCTGCCCGGTTGCTGGGTGGGTGTGGCCATGTTGGGCGTGGCCTAGTCGGCCTCCTGCACTACAGTGGGGGGGAATTTTTGCCCTTCCCGGGCTATGGAGACTTGCCTCAAGCCTCCAGGAGGGTGAAAATGGCCTTCCCACACTCCGGAGGCTGTTGGAAGCTGGAAACAGGCCCATTTCCGGCCTTCCCAAACTTCTGGGAGGCCCATTTTTCACCCTCCCCGAGCCTCCATGTGCACTCTGCACTTACCTGCATCCAAAACGGGCCGTGTGGGGACTCCTGGGAGGGGTAGGGCGGGGTGGGGCGGGGCCAGCCAGGAGTGGGATTTGGGGGTTCTCCAAACTGTGCAGAATCTTAGCTAGAGGATCTCAAGAACCCCTGCAAAACCCTAGAAGCCCACCCCTCCAACTTCCTTAGTATCTGTTTCCCATCCCCCGCTTTTAAATTATTATTAAAGCCCAGGAGAGCCATGCTTTATAATCGCAAAGGACTCATTTTCTAATGCAGTGCTCCATTCCAAAGAGGCTGGGAATTAATTATTAAAGCAATCTTGTTTGCCAAATCGGGAGGTATCGCCTCCTTCCTTTAACAAACTCTTAGCAGGATCTTTTTCTTCTTCTTTGTGTTGACATGCATGCCTGGCTTTTCCTCCGATTGCTAAAGGATACAAATTGCAAACATTGACAAGTTCTCAGTGGTTTAATTATCATAATTTAAATTATGCATATAGCATTGTCTACATAAATGGCTCTTTAAAATTAAGAAGTGAGTGGTAAGGAAAAAGGGGATTTTCTTTCTTGGGAAATTTTCAGCAGGTTTTTTTTTCCTCTACAAGAAGTGGGTTGGCTGGATCCATTCGTTTCCATTTCTTAAGAGCATTTGGTTCTGACCAAGGCTTCCTGAGACCGTAATTAAGCACATGCTTAGTCCAAACAACTCTCTTTTTATTTCAGTGTTGGGATTATATTCATTCCCAGCCCGTAATGAGTCCCAAACAGTCTCTCAAGATAAGCACCCACCTTTATCTCCTTTGAATTGCTGCCAACTAAAGTGCCAAATTAACTGTAAAAAGCCAAACTAAGTACAAAGTCCACACAGAGCCTTCAAGGTTTAATCTGAACAGAGCGAACAACTTTGCTTCCTGCAAAGGTTCCTGTCCCTTTGCCCTTTCTTTATACATTATGGGAGGGGCAATCACCTCCGAGCCTTACTCCCGAGTTGCCCCTTTTGTCTCAGCTCCTCTTGCCTTCTAGCAGCTCTGTGTACACATGCACAGGGAACAGGCTCCCCTTGTTCCTCTGCCTCGCTGCTGCCAGACTCTGGAGACTCTGGAGTCAGCACATAACTCCCCATCTCTGTATTGGACACAGGACTATTGTCTGAATCCTCCCCAGACTCCCAAACTGGCCTATGTTCTTCCCCACTGTCCGATTCCACTGCCGTCTCCGCAGGCTGTCGGCGGATCACAACACATTCTACCCTATTCTGCCACACTGTGTTTTGTGTATGCATGTGCCATGCTGCTTTAAAAATATTTTCCCCAATTTTAATATATGCATAAAAATAAAAGAACCCAACTGTCATATAGAGAGCAAAATGTCTATGCTCTCAAGTTGCCATAAAATGGAGAGGGGGAGATCTGATGGAGCAGTTCGTTGCTATGATCAGAAGCACATTCCATGCATACCTTTCTCCAAATAGTGTCTCAAGTTACCAAGCCCAGCCGGAGAGGCGTGTTTTCCACAGCCCCCCAAAAGTGCTTTGTTGGAGAATATGATTTATGACACACCCTAGGAGAAGAGGAGAAACAGGGTCATAGGTGAACAGTAAAGTACATAGGGCGGAGCCAACTGCACTTGGGAAAAGTGCCAACATGTTGCTCCTAATAAATAATTGGATTTCTTTTGAAACTTGGCTCAAGGCTCATGAATTAATTACAACATCCGTTGGAACCCTGACACTTTCTTTGTTTTTTCTTGAAGATGTTTCGCTTCTCATCCAAGAAGCTTCTTCAATTCTCAGAAGAACCGAAGAAGCTGCTTGGATGAGAATTGACACATCTTCAAAGTAAAACAAGAAAGTTCAGTTGCCTGTTGAAAAAAGGATCTTTGGGACAAACATGACCTGGATGACTGAGAATCTCAATAGAGAGAACTCCTACTTCTGATGATGCCATTCCATTTCTATCACAGCCTTTTGAATCAATAATATGAGGTTGGATGGGTGAAATGTAGTTTTTGGTTTAAAAAATGGTTCATAGTATAATGCTCAGGTTAACCTGTTGACTGTTTTTTACATTTTTATACATCTATTATGATTAGATGTTGGGTTGATTTGCTTATTAGGTAGATGTCTCATTTGAAATATTTGTTTACATATTTTTCTCATTAAATAAGGATGAGAAAAATTATTTGTGGACCCATTATGTAAGGGAGGGGAATTTACTGGGTTTATTTTTCTTTCCAGCCAGTTTATTTTTCTTTCCAGCCAGAGTGGATTTTTTTTGTATGTCTAATGTTAGATTTATTTGATATTCAGGTCTTTTTCCCCTCTTTTTTATGCACAATATTCTAACCAAGGCTTCCCAAGACCATAATTAAGCACATGCTTAGTTAAAACAACTCTTGTTTTATTTCAGTGCTGGGAATTATGTTCATTCCCAGCCTGTAATAAGTCACAAACAGTCCTTCAAGATAAGCACCCACCTTTCTGTCCTTTGAAGTGCTGCCAATAACTAAAGTGCCAAATGAATTATAAAAAAACAACCGAAGTACAAAGTCCACACAGAGCTTCAAGGATTAATTCGAACAGAGCGAACGACTTTGCTTCCTGCAAAGGTTTCTCTATCTTTGCACCACCTTTATACCTTATGGGAGGGGCAATCATCTCCAAGCCTTACTCCCAAGTTGCCCCTTTTGTCTTAGCTGCTCTTGCCTTCTAGCAGCTCTGCGCAAATGCACACTGGGAACAGGCTCCCCTCGTTCCTCTGCCTCGCTGCTGCCAGACTCCGGAGGCTCTGGAAGCAGCACCCCACTCCCAGATGGTCCTGGCCCCATCTCTTCATTGGATGCAGGACCCTCATCCAAGTCCTCTCCAAACTCCTGGACTGGTCCCCGTTCTTCCCCACTGTCTGATTCTGTTGCCAATTCTGCTTTGTACTTCAGTTGTTTTTTTCTGCACAGGCTGCTGGCGAACCACAGTACACAATTTTTTTTTGTTCTTGTTGGATGTAACATTTTTCTCATGTTTTCTGTGTTTTGCATTTCTGCTATGTGCCATATACACTTCATAGATGTTCGCCTGAGGAATCCCTCTGAATTCAACTGGGCTTACCTCTGAGTAAACAGGCTTATGGCATCCCGATTTGTAGACTTGGCTGTCCATTTTTTTCTGAATTGAATTCTGAAGTGGATGAAATTCTGGCATGATTAAATCTAATGTAATCTTCAGTACTTCATCATAGTGCTGTTTATTGGCTGACATAAAGCTTGATTACTGTCCACTGGTGCATGTCCTAATTAATTTAGTGAGTCCACAATGCCAGATGTGTCCTGACTCATATTCAACCTGGAGTTACAATATCTGTGAGGTTAGTTATCTTTTATTCTTTCTTAGTGGCCTTTATTTTCTGCGCGCAGAAGGAGATAGACACTACAGGAGCAGCATACATAATTAAGATGAACCACAACAACAAATTCTTATCAACTCTCTTCCACTTTCTTAAAAGATCTTCAGATGATCACATCTCATGCCTATGATCATAGGCAACAAAATACCATTGTCCAAAATATTTTACTACTGGTTCTATGGGTGCGCACCTGGGGAGCATTATAAAATGGACAATTATAAGCACAAAAACTTACAGTTTTAAAGATGGAAGAGGGAGGACTTTATGCCCCAATGGCAGATAAAATGGTAGAACCATCTTCTAGGAGAAGGGAAACTCTGATTTCAAACCTCCACTGCCTTGTGGCTATATCTCTTATTGGCAAAGGCTTCAGGAGTCAACCTCGAGGCAAAATCTGGAGCCGGAGTCCCGGAAGCAGTTTGTGTATTGGGCTTATAACCCTGCAGAAATATTCAAAGTGCTGAGTACAATCTCTCTACATCTCTTGAATACACAGAAGACCACCAACGATCTCTCTAATTGTGCAAAAGTGGAGAAGAGTTTATGGCAGTGATTTGGAGGGAGACATCACTGTGTCTTCAGAGTAGCAGGCATGGACACAGCTTGCACTGCGACTGAAGGATGAATCATCTCTTTGGCTTGGATTTCACTTCTCAAAGTTGCACCTGGCAGAGTAATCACCCTGCCTTCTATTTTTCTCTTCTTCTCGTTCAGTTGGATGAGAGGCAGAATTGGCCCTTGAAATGGCTTTCGAAGGAGAAGAGAATTTGGGAGAAATGCTTAGGGTTGCAATGTGGTGTTTATTGAAAGAAGAAGTAGCTGTCAATCACGGCTTTGTCTTTCATTACATGTGAATGCTTCTGGATTCTTCACTTTTTCTTCTCTTCTTTTTTAATTCCCAGGTAACATCACACCAAACTTTTCTGATGGACCTTTTCAATAAGGTTGCTATTGCTGGTGGCTAGGGATCATTTGCTCTTAAGTAATGGTTGGAGGATTTTTCTTTCCCCCTGGAACAATTGAGAGAAAACACCCACCAATTTCTTCCAATCAGTGGAGAATTTTGAAAGGCTCTTTGGTCTCATTTCTGTCCTCAGATAAGAAAACATCTCTTTCCAAATTGATAGATTTGAGAAGATGAAAAGAATCAGCAGTGCCTTTTATTTCTGGACCACACTTCATGCTGTTTTTTAAAGTTGTTAAAGAAAAAGATTATATTTTCATTTGAAAAGGAAAAACACAGTAATTCCACAAGGGCAGTAGAGCAATCTCAGAGGGACAAAACACAATTTAACAAGGCCATAGATAAGCCAACAAGTTGACTTCTTTCCCCTGCTCCCCCTTACTCAATATGTGTATGATTTATGACCTATGACTTATCACATTTTTGTTTGTATGTACACTGCACCAAGACAAATTCCTTGTGTGTCCAATCACACTTGGCCAATAAAGAATTCAATTCTGTTCTGTTCTGTTCTGTTCTGTTCTGTTCTGTTCTGTTCTATTCTATTCTCTGTCTGCTCTGCTCTGCTCTGCTCTACTCTACTCTACTCTACTCCACTCTGTCATTCCAATGACAAGGAAGTCCTAGGCCAAAATATTCTCCCTCGATTGCAGAGTTATGCCAAAGGAATGAGAAGAATTTGGATCCAGTGATTCCAAAACCTCTTCTGAATCATCCCACAATGCTCTTTTTCCATGCCTGGAAATCCCATATCCTGGAAGCAGAGGTGGGGGGCAATTGCTATGCCTTTCCATCACTTTAAAAGAGGACATTTACAAAATGTTGCTGCGTCATACGCTAAAGGCCACCATTCCCTATTAACCTCACAGGAAGTAGACCTTATTAAATTCATTAGGCTAGACATGGATAAAATTGTATCTTCACATATTCCCTGGTGTTTCGCCTCAATTTGTCATATTCTAGATTTAGGAATTGAAATAATTGGACAGTTGAGTTTCCTACCATCTTTTTGAGGGATATGAGCAATCAAGAATATCTCATCCTTTAAGCCTGATGAATGTTACTTTCTGAAAAGTTAATTAATTTATTTCCCTTTTGTATGGAAATGGGGGTTGTGGTATTTAGAAGGTAATATGATGCACGTTGTGCTTTGAAGTAAGTTTCTCTAATCATCCTGGAAAAGAAGCAACTTCAATTAATTTACATGTTTAGATTAACTAAGTAGGAGTCCTAATGAACTGGGCAATAAATTCAGTATTCCAGATGTTAAGCTAAGCTGTAGAAAATGGCATTCCAACTTTATTTGAGAAGGGAAAATGTATCTTCTAAAATAGCTCTGGATAAATCATGTGGAAACAACTTTTTCTTGGCAATCGTAAATGAAACTTAGTTTTTAAAAATTAATATTAAGTGTGTGTGTGTGTGTGTGTGTGTGTGTATATGTGTGTGTGTGTGTGTGTGTGTGTCTTGGTGTATTCGGGTCTTGTCCCGTGTAAGATTGAGAATACCTTGGCGGCGTTTTGAGATCCCACTGCCATCTTCAGGCTGGTGTCTTGACTTTGTGCTTGTGCCAGCAAGCACAAAGCAAGAACAAGCATATCACGGCCAAGGTATTCTCAATCTTACAGACAAGACCAATACCCTTACCCATGAAAATCTACGAATATATATATATATATATATATATATATATATATATATATATATGGTTAAGAAGGTGAACTTGTCAGCTGGAAAACTGACAGCCTAGGTGTCAACACCAAGCTGAACCTGGCAGAAGCCTTTTTCCTGGTTCAACATTGCCACACTGTATGGGAGGGAGAAGGAGGTTGGAATGTATTACTAGACACAACATAGAACTTTCTCATGAGAACCAAGGTCATCTCTTGGGTGATGGAGGAAGGGGGAGACGAATCCCCTAGAAGCTCACCAGTTAACCTAATTGGCCAATGTGATTAATGAAACTGGGGGAAAGGGGTCATTACTGTACTGTAACCGTGGGAAAAAGTCAGTGTTGGCTTTCCTTCAAATGTGCCAATATGTTTTATCCAATAAAGACATTCTTTGAGGAAGTGCTTGGCCTCAGAATTTTGATTTGCTTGGGTTTGTTAGTCAGAACCTTTACACTTGGTTTCAGACCAAGTGCCACATGATGGGGCAAGTTCCCATCCTTGCCCCAGCTCCTGCCCACCTAGCTGTTTGAAAGTGTGAAAATGCAAGTAGTTAAATAGGTACCACTTCAGTGGGAAGGTAAGAGTCAGTGGGAAGGTAACATAATAGATTGTTGAGGGCAATATGCTGCCTTTGTAGCAATAGCAATAGCTCTTAGACTTATATACCACTCTATAGTGCTTTACAGGCCTCTCTAAGCAGTTTTTACAGAGTCAGCCTATTGCCCTCTGTTATGTATGCAGGTTTAAAGTCATTGGTTTAGTTTGAACTGTTCTTGTAAAATGTAAGAAATGATTGGTTTAAAAAGTGCGGCCTGCACTCTGATTGGCTGGCAACTGCGGCTGCTGGCTATAAGTAGCAGCCGCAGCCCAGCCAAAGTGGGTTCGTTCTGAGCTGTAGTCACTAATAAACAAAGAGCTTGAAGCACTCTGTGTCTGTCTCTTCATGCAAACTTAACACTGGCGATGAAGGTGGGATCTCCCTGAAGAAGAAGGCAACGCGGAACAGAAGAAGAGAGAGATGGCTGCGCTGAACACCCCCCCAGCCCCGTTCGATCCAAAGGCAGAAGACTAGGAGACGTATGCAGATCGTTTCCAAATGTATCTGGAAGGATGCACAATTAGACAAGTTAAATGCTCAAGGGGTTTTAGAGCCCACTGACCACTCCAGATGGGAGACACCCATAGTCACACCAGTCAAGGCTGATGGGTCAGTAAGAATTTGTGGAGACTATAAGGGGGCACTGAACCATGCGCTGAAGCAGAGTGCATATCCAGTGCCAGTTGTGCATCATCTGTTACATTCACTTGGCAGGGGTACAGTCTTTGCCAAATTGGACCTGGCCCAGGCATATCAACAATTAACAGCTGATGATGCCACTGCAGAGGCCCAAACCATTGTGACTCATAGAGGTGCTTTCAAATGTAAAAGGTTACAGTTTGGAGTAAGCGTGGCACCAGGCATCTTCCAAAGCCTTATGGAAAGCAAATAGATTCTGAGTCAGACTGTAGTGAGGTAGAGGAAGGAATTTATAGACTCAGAATGGAGTGGAAAAAGAAAGACCTGGGAAGAAAGAGGCAAGATTTCTACTGCAGAGGTTGTGGGGGAAGCCACCCCCGCACTGAATGCAAGTTCCTAGATACCATCTGCCTCCGTTGTGAAAAAAGAGGACATCTAGCAAGAGTCTGCAAATCATCCAGAACTCCACCCAACAGAAGGAAGTTTCCTAACAAAGAATTCAAGCCCAACAACCTCAGTGAGAAAATGGGGCGCAGCACAGAAGCAAAGGGGAAGAATGAAACTCATCAGACAGTAACTATTGGTCATTCTTCTTCTATCAATAACAGAAAAGTGCATGTCAAGGTACTAATTGAAGGAAGGCCTTGCCAAATGGAAGTGGACTCAGGCTCATATTTATCTATGGTGTCATGGGACACTATTCACAGGCTACTCCCAAACATTCAGAAGAAGCATTTCAAGAAGCAAGCACTGACTCTTAAAGACTACCAAGGGAACAAGATTCCAGTAGTTGGAACAAGAGAATTCAACATGAAGTTCAAAGGCCACACCAAACACTTGCCCCTGACCATCGTGGACAAGGATCGCCCAAGCTTGCTGGGACTTGAGTGGTTCAAGCCACTAGGCATCGAGGTGACTGGCATCAATCACGTGAACAACACTGAATGGGAGGAGGCCTTGAAGTCTGAGTTTCCAGAGGTCTTCAGTGAAGGATTGGGCAAGTATATGGGGACCCCTATCACTTTCAATCTAGATCCCAAGGTGCCACCAATTCGCTTAAAGCCCAGAAGGGTCCCATTTGCCTTAAAGGAAAAAATTGATGCACAATTAGATAAACTAATAGCTCAAGGAGTTTTAGAGCCCACTGACCACTCCAGGTGGGAGACACCCATAGTCACACCAGTCAAGACTGATGGGTCAGTGAGAATCCAGTGGTGCATCATTTACTACATTCACTTGGCAGGGGTACAGTCTTTGCCAAATTGGATCTGGCCCAGGCATATCAACAATTAACAGCTGATGATGCCACTGCAGAGGCCCAAACCATTGTGACTCATAGAGGTGCTTTCAAATGTAAAAGGTTACAGTTTGGAGTAAGCGTGGCACCAGGCATCTTCCAAAGCCTTATGGAAAGGATGCTCCAAAGACTGCCAGGGGTAGTACCTTACTTTGATGATGTGTTAATCTCTGCTGAAAATGACACTCAGTTACAAGAGAGACTCAGAGAAGTCCTTACCAGATTCAAAAAGCGGGTTAAAAGTCAAGGAAGAAAAATGCACTCTTAGAACTGACAAGGTTGAGTTCTTGGGCTATATGATTGACAAGCATGGTATCCACCCCACAGATGCCAAGGTTCAGGCAATCAAAGAAGCCCCTAGAGCAAAATGTAAAACAGATTTGCAAGCCCTCCTTGGACTCATTAACTTTTATCACATGTTCCTACATCAGAAGGCAACCATTGCAGAACCACTGCACAGATTATTAGACAAAAAGTCTGTTTGGGTCTGGGGCAGGAAAGAACAATCAGCATTTAACAGTATTAAAAGACTAATCACATCTGATGCTGTACTGATACAGTTCTCTGAGAATTTGCCTGTTGTACTGACTTGTGATGCATCCCCTTTTGGAGTGGGGGGGTTTTGAGCCACAGGCTTCCCAGCGGGAGGAAAGCCCCTATTGCATTTTACTCTCGCACCTTGACCAAAGTAGAGAGGAACTACAGCCAACTGGACATGGAAGCCTTGGCAATTGTTGCAGCTGTCAAGAAATTCCATGAGTATTTATATGGGAGAACATTTACCATTGTCACAGATCACAAACCTCTGTTAGGCATTGTGGCAGGAGACAAACCTACGCCCACTATCCTGTCATCAAGAATGCTGAGGTGGACTGAATTTCTTGCTGCTTATTCATACAAACTCATCCACAGGCCTGGCAAAGACATTGGGCATGCAGATGCTTTGAGTCGCTGCCCACTTCCTTCTCACACTGAGGATGTTGCTCCTGAGACTTACACCTTTTTCCTAGAAACTGTTGCCAAGCTTCCAGTACACGCTGCTGAAATTGCCAGAGAGACTGCCAAAGACACTTTATTGGCTCCTGTTATAGGCTGGATTAAGAAAAGTTGGTCTCTTCAAGATCTACCTCAACTTGCCCAACCTTTTAAATCCAGGCAAACTGAATTATCTGTATTAAGAGGATGTATTTTGTGGGGTAACAGGGTGGTTATTTCTACAAAACTGCAAAAAGAGGTTTTGGAAATGTTACATGAGGGTCATCCAGGTATTGTAAGAATGAAGGGATTGGCCAGGAGTTATGTATGGTGGCCAGGTATTGACAAAATGGTTGAAAACTGGGTTGCATCTTGTCCCAACTGTCAGGTAGTCAGGCCTGCCCCACCTCTCACCCCCACACAGGAATGGGAATGTCCTAGGGGCCCATGGTCCAGGATTCACATTGATTTTGCTGGCCCTACCAGAGGGCACACTTTCCTTATTATAGTTGATGCATATTCCAAATGGCTAGAGGTTATCCCTATGGCATCCACCACAACTGAAGCTGTCATCAAACAGCTTAAAAGCTTTTTGTAACTCACGGGTTACCTGATGTGCTTGTTTCTGACAATGGCCCTCAATTTACATCCAACCTTTTTGAATTCTATCTAGCACAACAGACATGCCCTGACAGCCCCTGGGCATCCTTCGGCTAACGGCCGGGCTGAACGTATGGTACAATTTACCAAGGAAAAACTTCTGCAATTGTGTCCAGGGGATATCACTGAGAGAGTTGAAAAACTTCTCAGTGTTCAGCATATCACTCCCAACCCCTCAACTAATTTGTCCCCAGCAGAGTTGTTGATGGGTAGGAAACTCAGGTCTCCCCTTGACCGCCTTCATCCCACTTATGCACCCAACGCACCACTAGATTCCACTAGCAAAGTTCGCACATTCACTGTGGGTGATTCTGTTTATGCTAAGAACCTTATGGGTGAACCTTTATGGATTCCTGCTGAAATAACCCAAATCACAGGCCCTTGATCTTACAGGGTACAAACAGAGGATGGTGTCCTCTGGAGCAGGCACATTGATCAGCTTAGATCCAGATTACCTCAGGAACATCGCAATTGTTCCTCTCTAGTTCCCATACCTAATACCTCTTCTAGGGGGGAAGGGGAGGATCACGAGTGTAATGAACAAGCAAGAATCAACCCCATGTATAACGAGCTAACATGACAGGAACCATCCCAAAACCTGTCACAAGATACCAACAACCATTTTCACAAGGAAGATTGCACATCTGAATCACGTAGGTCTCAATGTACACGAAGAGCCCCACCTATTTAAAAGAATACATTAGATAGGCTGGGGTTTGAGTATGGACTGAACCTAGTGGGAAGGGTGTTATGTATGCAGGTTTAAAGTCATTGGTTTAGTTTGAACTGTTCTTGTAAAATGTAAGAAATGATTGAAAAACCCTGCACTCTGATTGGCTGGCAACGCGGCTGCTGGCTATAAGTAGCAGCCGCAGCCCAGCCAAAGTTGGTTCTGAGCTGTAGTCACTAATAAACAAAGAGCTTGAAGCACTCCGCGTCTGTCTCTTCATGCAAACTTAACACTTGGGTCCTCATTTTACTGACCTTGGAAGGATGGAAGGCTGAGTCAACCTTGAGCCGGTCAGGATTGAACTTCCTGTCTGTGGGCAGAGTTTGCCTGCAATATTGCACTCTAACCACTGCACCACCATGGCTTCCTTCTTGTTTTCCTTCCTTCCTTCCTTCCTTCCTTCCTTCCTTCCTTCCTTCCTTCCTTCCTTCCTTCCTTCCTTCCTTCCCTTCTCAAGCAATTGCACTTAGACTTATATACTTCTTCACAGTGCTTTACAGCCCTCTCTAAGCGGTTTACAGAATCAGCATATTATTCCCAACAATCTGGGTCCTCATTTGCCCCACCTTGGAAGGATGGAAGGCTGAGTCAACCTTGAGCCTGGTGAGATTCAATTTGCCAAATTGCAGGCAGCTGGCAATCAGCAGAAGTAGCCTGCAGTACTGCACTGTAACCACTGCACCACCGAGGCTAAGCTATAAATGGCTTAGAGAGGGCTGCAAAGCACTGTGAAGTGGTATGTAAGCCTAAGTGCTATTGCTATTCCACTGGTACAGACAGCATCAAATGAGTGAAAAAAAAATATAAGGCATGTTTTTAAGGTTGTGTCATTGACATCCACCTACCCCATAAGATCATTTCCTGTGAATACCAGAAAGGGCTTGCTTGGGTCTCAACAGAGCAGAACACAGATATGCAAATTGTCACTGCGTACTGAGTACATGAAGACACTTTATGCTAAATGACCTGGATATTGAAATGTTAACTAAGTATGGATGCAACTTGTTGTTAGCAACTTCAAGTGGTCCTTAGACCTCTCCCCATCAGTAGCAATGCAAAAATAAAAAAAATAAAAAACCCTTATGGATGAGGACTAGGAGAAATTAAGAGTGCTTTCTGCATAACCATCGCTGCTTATTATTCCCTTTCTACCGAGTTCCCTTTGCATAATTTAGAACAGCTCTGCCTCTTTATTAAGTTTATTCTGAGGATGATTCAGCCTCCCCAGTGAATAGCTGATAAGCGGTTCAGGCAAAGCATTCCTTCTCGTCTGTTTTTGATGTAAGCTTGGCATCAAAGAAACTTAGTGCCTTAAATCTCATTCCTTGATGGCCATGCAAGGATTATTTCTTCAAATGCGTTTTCCTTAACATCATCCAGGCCCCAATAATTGTGGCAATGTAGCAACAAGAAAAGACAGACCATGAAGAGACCTTCTGCTTTTTAATTTGAGATAACAGATAACAGATAATCAGAGCTGGAAGGGACCTTGTAGATCATCTAGTCCAACCCCCCACCCAAGCGGGAGACCCTACACCATTTCTGACAAATGGCAGTCCAATCTCTTCTTGAAAGTCTCAAGTGATGGCGCTCCCACAACTTCCAAGGGCAAGCTGTTCCATTGGTTGATTGTTCTCACTGTCAGAAAATTTGACAGCCACGCCCGCAGAACCGGTGGTAAAAAAATTTGAAACCCACCACTGGAAAAGTTGGGTCCTGGTTGGATTCCTGCATTTGCCAATTTAACTCCAGTCCATGCTTACTATTATAGACTAGATAATGTTTCTTGGGATTATTACACATATATCAATGTGCACACATCGGGCCCCAAACCAAAGAATGATGTCTAATCTGAGTTCTTTATTGTTTACACACCTATTGACAAAATCTTGCTAGACTGAGGACTCTACTATCTGCTGCTACAATGTATTCTGGGAACTATCAGGGAGGGGCTGTCTTCACCCTCTTTCTCTCACACATCACATCTGGGCTGAGTTGCCTCTTGCTCCTCTGGAATACACACCCTCCCTCTCCTAGCAATTCACCTCCTTACCATACGACATCATAATATGTGTCGACTTTAAATCCCAGAATTCCTCAGCCACCACATGTGGACTTCAAATCCCAGAATTCCACAGTCACCATGTATCAGGCCCCAAACCAGAAACCATTCTTCCAAGCTGAGTTCCTTATTGTTTTACACCTATAGGTCAAATCTTTCCAGACTGAGGACTCTCCTATCTGCATCTACATATACTTTGGGAACTACCAGGGAAGGGCTGTTTTCACCCTCTTTCTCTCACAGCTGATATCTGAACTGAGTTGCCTCTTACTCCTCTGGACTGTACCAGCTTCCCTTCTGGGAATCCATCTCCTCACTGCATTCAATCAGAGCATATTTAAATAGTTTGGCTTATCTTTGATGGTTCTTCAGTTAGAAAAAACGATTGCCAAATGCACTTCTGAAATTCATCTTCCCCAACGTTCATTTTGCAGTCTTCTCAGTACCAGATATAGGCCATTTCATCTGAAAGGCATTTAACCTTTGATGATTGGAAGTTGCTTTTAATTGCTTGTCTTTAGACAGATGCTTATTGTGGCTGCTTCCTTATTGTCACTGGCTCAGAGCCAGTCGTTTTGAAAGCAAACCAAATTAAATGAGAGTAGTAAAAAAGATGCAGATGATTTTTTTTGCATAGGACAGAGAGAGGGAGGGAGAGGGAGAGACAGAGAGACAGAGAGACAGAGAGACAGAGAGACAGAGAGAGAAAGAGGCGCTTAGCAAAAGAGAGAGATATGTATATATCCATAACAGTAAAGGTTTCCCTGTCCAGTCATGTCCAACATTACAGAGAGGTGCTCATCTCCATTTCTTAGCTGAGGGAGCCACTCAGCTCATACACTTTCCATGGTCATGTGGCCAGCATGACTATATATGCCAAGACACACAGAACACTGTAACCTTCCAACCGAAATGATGCCTATTTATCTACTTGCATTTACATGCTTTCGAACTGCTAGGTTGGGAGGAGCTGGAGCAAAGAACAGGATCTCAGCTCATCACGCCACGCTTGGGTCTCAAACCTGGGCTGCTGGTTTTGCAGCTGACAAGCTGACAATGTCTTTAACCCCTGAGCCATCGCGCCCCTGTGTGCTTAAATAAGCAACGGAGAGAAAACCATGCTTAAGTCCATTTATTAAAAAAAGAGCCATGTACACACACGTTATATAAAGAAAAAAAATGAATCTGTGAGTCACGCTTACTAGAGGTGCATAGACAGGCTTCAATCCAGTTCACATTTGTGATTCAGTTGACAATTCATAAAGAGATTGAATTTTTAACTGAATCAGTTTAAAATTATCAACTAATTCTGAGAGGCAATTTGATTTGGAGATTTGATAAGAACAGCCTCCAAACTGAATTACCTAACCAAATCTTTCCACTGCCCTTATCGTGTTCATAATTTAAAACCCTATAAATATTAAGGAACATCTGCATAGGAAATGCCATGTTATTAAAAGGGGAAAGAAATCAGTTATATATCAAATAGGATGGATATTAAATTATCATCAATTGAATTTGATCCTCAAAATCTGGACATGATAATTTGCCCGATACCATCCTATCTCCATATTTTTTTTAATTTAAAGTAATTCTAGAATCCTACTCAGTACCAAAGCAAATACAATAAAATATATCAAAATGATATAATAAATTAGCAAAGGGAAGCTTTGCACCAGTGGTGGGATTCAAAAAATTTTTACTACCGGTTCTGTGTGCGTGGCTTGGTGGGTGTGGTATGGCTTGGTGGGCATGCTTGGTGGGCGTGGCAGGGGAAGGTTGCTGCAAAATCCCCATTCCCTCCCCACTCCACTAACCTGCTTTCCAGCTCTGTTCTCCTGTGCAGGGCAACCAAAAAAGACCCAGCCGATCAGCTGGGATTCAACGGGAGGCAGAGAATAGATGGAGGCGGGGCCAGTCAGAGGTGGAATTTGCTGGTTCTCCTAACTACTCAAAATTTCTACTACTGGTTCTCCAGAACTGGTCAGAACCTGCTGAATACCACATAATATGCTTTGCACATTATAAAAAATACTGCCATTCCCTAAATATCTGTGGTATACCATGAAAACTATCTTAATTTGAAAGGATGCCTTTTTATGTTTTGGAATGAATGATCATGACTAATATCTTTTATTGCTCTTTTATTCATGCTGTGGGAGGCCATTCACATTAACCACTTCATTTATAATCCAGCTCTACATCAAAGGTTCTTCAATCCTGAGAGGTATCCCTCCCTCCCTCCCTCCCTCAAGAAGAAAAAAGAGGGTGGAAGTGCGGGAGATAAAGAGGTTTCATTTCCAGAAACAAAGACTTCAATTCTGACCATAACAGGAGTGAAAAGATAAAGTCAACCTTCGAGTTGAGCCAAAATGGACTTCATAAATTTGTTACTGCAGTTTCTTGGTTCAGTCTGAAAATAGTTTGCCAGTACTATTTTTTGGTTGTTTTTTTTTAAGTTTCCCAATCTAATATCAGTCATAAATTTTCCTAGTGAAACTCTATGAAAGTAAAAGTTCAAGTTTGAAGAAAACAGATAGAAAAGGCATTGGTGCTTTTGACTCCTGAGAATACCATAGATACATACCCAAGAAATTTTAAAAAACTAGAGTTTTTAAAAAATCAACCTAGAATTCTCATTTGGAATACACTTGACCAAGATCATATTATTTCTTCTTCTTCTTCTTCTTCTTCTTCTTCTTCTTCTTCTTCTTCTTCTTCTTCTTCTTCTTCTTCTTCTTCTTCTTCTTCTTCTTCTAATTCTAATTCTTCTTCTTCTTCTTCCTCTTCCTCTTCCTCCTTCTCCTCCTCCTCCTCCACTTCCTCTTCCTCTTCTCATATTCCCGCAGGTGTAGGGTCTGCTTTTTGGATCATTGCAGGGGTGGACTTCAAAAATTTTAGCAACAGGTTCTCTGCCCGGCTGCTGGATGGCTGTGGTCACATGGCCTAGTTGGCCTCCTGCACCATGGAGGGGGGTTTGCCCTTCCCAGGCTCTGGCATGGCCATGGTGGGCATGGCCAAGTAAGTCACCGTGGCAATGCCCACCCAGCAACCGGGCAGAGAACTAGTTGCTAAAATTTTTGAAGCCCACCTCTGTCCTCATCCCTTTACATCATTTCACTATATTAACCCCTTGCTGCCATGTGGTTCTTAGCTGAGAAATATATTTCATCTCCTGAATACAAGAGCATTGTCCTCATCTTTTGGGGGAGAGACAGAGCACCTGGAACAAAAATGTTTTAGCGACCTTCTCTGTTGTGTGATGAAGAAGGGATCCAAAGTTTTATCAAGTCCAAAAGACTAAAAGCTGGAAATCTTCCAAGAAAATTTGATTATCCTCCCTAGGTAGGTGAACTATAATCTTTGTCATCAAGGTTAGAGATTCCAGATTGTATTTGAGAAGATTAGGCAAAGCTTTGTTCTGTTGTCTTTGAAATATCCTGACAAGCACTAACATCCTTCACTTTGACCAAAGCTCAGAATAAAAAAAAAAGTCATAGGAATTAGTAGATGGGGAACTGCCCCCATCTGGTAACAATGCCAGTTTGACATCAGAATATTTCCCCAAGTTTTCCCTGCAAAAAAAATGATAAGTTAAATTACAAAGAAGTGGATTGTCTGTATTAAAACATTGTGAAAATTAGATCCTGTTGGGTTCAGTTGCTTCCTACTTGGATCTTCTGCCTAGGGAGTAGATGATTATCATCATTACCCAATTAAAATCTGTTGTGGAATGACAAGGTTGATGGGGCATGAAGCACACCTGACATAGGAAGATTACTTAAGCACCCTGTTTCCTGCTCTACTCTTCTTTCCTTTTTTTACATCTCATTTAACAATGCAAGCATAGTTGCATTTCACATTACCATCACATTCTGCAAAGAACTGCTGGTTGGTGTACTTGGGAATGAGTTTCCACAGATCTTCATAGCAGTGGTGGGATTCAAATTGTTTAACTACCAGTTCTCTGGGCATGGCTTGGTGGGCATGGCAGGGGAAGGATACTGTAAAATCTCCATTCCCTCCCCTCTCCTGGGGGAAGGTTACTGCAAAATCCCCATTCCCACCCCACTCATTAACCTGATTTCCAGCTCTGTTCTCCTGTGCAGGGCAACAAAAGAAGACGCAGCCAATCAGCTGGGACTCAGGAGGCAGAGAATAGATGGGGGCGGGGCCAGTCAGAGGTGGGATTTGCAGGGTCTCCAAACTACTCAAAATTCTCCAGAACTGGTCAGAACTGGCTGAATACCACCGCTGCTTCATAGGAGGCATTTAAGCCTCCTGGACAATGATCGGTCAATGCAGATTCATCCTGTGTTGCAGATATTTTATGAAATGGGTTTTTTTAAGCAGATTATCAACAATCAACAATCAATGGAACAGAAGTTGCCCTCAGAAGTTGTGAGAGCTTCATCCCTGGAAGCTTTCAAGAAGAGAGTCGACTGCCATCTGTCGGAAATGGTGTAGGGTCTCCTGCTTGGGTGGGGAGGTTGGACTAGATGACCTACAAGGTCCCTCCCAACTCTGTTAATCTGTAACATGATTCATTCTTCCTGGCTCTGTGATTCAGTGAAATTCTTTTAAAGATAAACCTTGGCTAATCTCCTCTGCCATTTCCTCTAAGAGAATATATGAGCATTTAGAAAGCATTCTGAAACCACATGGAGTTACATTTGGTAATGGGGAGAAATACAGGAGAAACAGACAGGCCTTGCAAATTCTTGATTGGTAAAAGAGCCTTTGGGGACAGTTGATTCAAATTTCCCATACAGGTTTAGCCAGATTGGAAGAGACTTGTAGGTCTTTTAGTCCAATCCTCCACCCAAGCAGGCAACTCTACACCATTTCTGACAAATGGCAGTCCAATCTCTTCTTGAAAGCCTCCAGTGACGAAGCTAGGGTTAAATTCTTTATATATCACTTTACCCCCTCCCCCCAAATGAAATAGATTATACATGAAACACTTTCCACAATGAACAGTAGAAAAACAAGAAACTTAGCAATATCAAATTACAGTGATTCAGTCCAAAATTAAGACAAGGTGACGGATCCATTGCCAACATCCCTAAGCAACAATGCCTACCAAAATTATCAATATTACAATTG
This sequence comes from Naja naja, assembly GCA_009733165.1. NCBI lineage: Eukaryota > Metazoa > Chordata > Lepidosauria > Squamata > Elapidae > Naja > Naja naja. The sequence continues at coordinate 10,370,523 of CM019162.1, forward strand.
CAGATTGAAAAGTGGGATAATGTGATTTGTTTAATTTGAGGCTCAGTTTAATATTGGATCAAACTATTGCATTGTACTTTGTAAATTACAAGTGTGATCTGATACTGTTCCATATTTGAAGGTTTGTTTGCTTTTAACAAGGATTTTAGGAGATCTCCTGAATTGCTTTTCATTGTCTCAATCTTCCTGTTAATTGTTCATTTGTAGCCAACAGTGGAATGTTTATGTGTTGAAGCTAATTAAGATTATATTATGTTATAATCTTAATTGATCTGATAATTTTCCTGCTTTGTGAACATCTCTAGATATACTTCTAGGAGGAAATAACACAGTTGCTACTGAAGCAGCTTTAGATGTGTGTGCAGAACATCTCCTTAGTCCTTGGAGGGTTACCATCCATGAGATCAGCTTGTGAATCTCATTTCAAAGACAAGCATTGTGTAGTATCAAACTAACATAGCATAAAAGTTTACAGACCAAATAAATGCCTCTGTCCTCTTCGTGGAAGGATCTTCAGTAAAAGGAGAATTCTCTGTACACTCTAAAAAGAAACTAAAATATTAAAGCAGTATTGACTGGTATGCTCCAGGGTGGCCTGCAGTGTTGGGATTCAAATTTTTTTACTACCTGTTCTGTGGGCATGGCTTGGCAGGTGTGGCTTGGTGGGCGTGGCATGGGAAGGATACTGCAAACTCCCCATTCCCTCTCCACCCCACTAACCTGCTTTCCAGCTCCATTCTCCTGTGCAGGGCAACAAAAGGAGACCCAGCCCATCAGCTGGGACTTGAGAGGCAGAGAATAGATGGGGTTGGCAGAGCCAGTCAGAGGTGGGATTTGCCGGTTCTCTGAACTACTCAAAATTTCTACTACCGGTTCTCCAGAACTGGTCAGAACCTGCTGAATACCACCTCTGGTGGCCTCCCTGTTTAGCATATGAAGGCGGGACAAGAAGCAATGGGTGGAAACTCATCAAGGAGAGAAGCAACCTAGAACTAAGGAGAAATTTCCTGACAGTGAGAACAATCAACCAGTTGAACAACTTGCCTCCAGAAGCTGTGGGCATTCCAACTCTGCAGATTTTTAAGAACAGACTGGATAACCATGAGTCTGAAGTGGTGTAGGGTTTTCTGCTTCAGCTTGTGCAGGGCTTTGGGCTAGAACAGGGTATCAAACTGGATTTCTTCGAGGGCTGGATCATCATTGTAGTTCTCCTCTCCAGTCCAGTGGTGGGAGGGCAGGATGGATGCCTCCTGCAGCACCCTGCTAGCCAAAGTGGGGCACAGGAAGTCCACATGCAGCCCCCTTGTACCTTGTTTTTGCCCTCCATGGCCTCCTGCAAAACTCTGCTGGCCAAAAACAGACCATGTGGCCCATTTTGGGGGTGGTGTTTTTTTACCATTTTGGCCCATTTTTCAGCCTGTTTTGGGCCCATTTTCAGACCATTTTTCTAAATCTAAACAGTCCAACCAAAGAAGCTCTAAGACCTCCCCCACCAACACTGACAGGCAAGCCGCCAGAATGTAAACTGACAGCAAATTGTACTCCTTACTAGCACTGATAATGTTACCTAGTTGGATAATGAAACATCTGCAAGAAAACAGACAAGCTCAGAGACCACCATTTCAAACCTGAACTACAAATATTCTCCTTTATTGAGACTTAGCTTCACTCATCCCATCACTTTTCTGTCAGATCCTAGGGAACTGCCCACCCAAACATACAAACTGTAGCTCATAGTTATGGTGAATCATAAACTTTTGAATTACTCTTCTCTAGTAATATAGTCTGTGACATCACCAACAAAGGAAATTGAAGAGAAATTCTCAAACTTCTCTCAGAAAACTAGAAAGAGGACCTCTTTTGCAGGCAGCAGAGAAATTGCAAAATAGATATCAATCTGATATTAAGGCTTTTATCCCTTTTCTTAAGTCAGAGACTGGGGTCCAACATAGGACTGAGTCATAAATCACTAGCTGTAGCAACTAATGTGACAGATCTAAACAGAACAGTCCATATGCTGGATTAATAAAATGTGTGACTCTTCTCATGTTCGTATCCACAAAAAGTATTTTTAAAAGCAAATTTTGATCCAAGAAAATTAGTCAATTCCATAAATCCCTTGTTAGAATCTTCAAGACTGAGACTGCTATGACTGCATTCCCACTCACACTAGTAATACTATTACTAAATTTGCAGATGATACAACAGTGGTAGGACTCATCTCCGGGGGTGGGGGATGAGTCTGCCTACCGAGATGAGGTGGATTGGTTGCTTTTGTGGTGTGGAGACAATAACGTGGTCCTCAACACTAATAAGACCAAGGAGCTTGTAGTGGACTATATAGAAGGAACAGATCAGACATCCAGCCCTCGCTTATCCATGGAGACCAAGTGGAGCAAGTGGCCAGTTTTAAGTTTCTGGGTGTTACCATAAAAGAGGACCTGACCTGGGGTGCTCACATTGCAGCACTGGTCAAAAGGGCCCAGCAGAGATTATATTACCTGAGACTTCTCAGGAAACAACTGAATGAAAAACTGCTGGTGACCTTCTACTACTGCACCATAGAGAGTATCTTAACTTACTGCACCTGTGTATGGTTTGCCAATTGCACAGTGGCAGATAGGACAGTGCTCCAGAGGGTTAATGTCATTGCCCTGAGAATCATGGGTTGCCCTCTCCCCTCTTTGGAAGAGCTGCTGCCTTAAGAAAGTTCAAAACATTCTCAAAGGTCCATCTCATCCTGGGCACCCTTTTTTTGAACTATTACCATCTGGCAGACGGTACAGGACAATAAAAACAAGGACAAATAGGCTGAAAAACAGCTTCTATCCCAGGACAGTAGCTCTGTTGAATTCTACTGTATAGTGCAGTGTTGGTGCGGTGTCGGGAGTTTTCGGCTCAATGTGTGGAGGGTGAAGGATGTGTGTTTGTGTTTATTTTCATGGTCATGATGTGCACTGAAGATGGTGTTTGATTTCGTTGTACGAGGTGCAATGACGATAAAGTAAACTAAACTATACAGATGGTTCCCAACTCACAGCCATTCGTTTAGTCACTATTGGAACTTTCAATGGCACTGAAAAAAGTGACTTAGGACCATTTGTTCACATGTACAACCATCGCAACATCCACACAATCATGGGATCAAAATTCAGGCACTTGGCAACTGACATGTATTTATGACCGTTGCACTGTCCTAGGGTCATACGATCACCATTCGTGAACTTCTCAGCTGGCTTCCAACAAACCAAGTTAATGGGGAAAGCCAGATTCATTTAACAGCCACATGATTTGTTTAACAACTGTGGCAAAAAAGGTTGTAAAATGGGGCAAAACTTGCTTAACAGCTGCCTTGCCCAGCAACAGAAATTTTGAGCTCAATTGTGGTCATAAGACGAGGACCTATCTATATATTTAAAATGCATTGGGTATTTTTGTGGCTTGGAACTGATGCAAAATGAAAGCTGGGTCAACTTATTCGAATGGAATAAGAATAGAATAGAATAGAATAGAATAGAATAGAATAGAATAGAATAGAATAATGAAATGAAGAAGGAATAGAATAGCATAGCATAGCATAGCATAGCATAGAATAGAATATTGGAATGAAGAATAGAATAGAATAGAATAGAATAGAATAGAATAGAATAGAATAGAATAGAATTCTTTATTGGCCAAGTGTGATTGGACACCCAAGGAATTTGTGTTGGTGCATATGGTGCACATTCGTCAAGAATCAAGAATCATAAGGTACGACACTTTAATGATAGTCACAGAGTACAATAAGCAATCAAATCATACCAGGAAACAGTCAATATAAATCGTAAGGATACAAGCGACAAAGTTACAGTCATACAGTCACAAGTGGGAGGGGATGGGCAATAAGGAGTGATGAGAAGATGAATAGTAATAGTAGTGCAGACTTTGTAAATTGTTGGACAGTGTTTTCCTTCCTTCCTTCCTTCCTTCCTTCCCTCCCTCCCTCTTTTTTAATGTCTCCAATTTCTCTCTTGCTTTCAGAACTATGGCTTGGAGACTGAAAATCTGAGAACGCTTTCCCACAAGCTGAACGCATCTGCCAAAAATCTTCAAAACTTCATCACGGGTAGAAGAAGGAGCGGTCATTATGACGGACGAGCCTCCCGAAGACTGCCAAATGATTTCCTTACCTCCGTCGTGGACTTGATTGGTGCTGCCAAAAATTTGCTTGCCTGGTTAGACAGGTAATTGAGTTTGAATACTGTTTTTTTTAAGGAGCAAATATGTTTGTTCTCATTCTCTCCTTCTGTCTTCAGCATTCCATTTCCCTTTGGCAATTTTGTTCACGGCTGGCGGATATTTTCTTTTTTAGTGTTTGGATGTTAGAAAGGCCTGCCCCTTTGGAGTTGGGAGCTAGATTTGAAATCTTGTAATTTTTATTCATAAATGTTAATTCAAGATTTTACAAAGAACATAAAAGGAAACACAAAGTGATAAGAGTAAAGGCAGTAAATAAAGGAAGAAGAAGGAAATAAATGGAAATACAGAAAGAAAGAAAAATAAAAAGACATAGGTAGGATGAACTTCCAATTTCCTTTGCAGGAAAACCAGGAGACTGGGAATTTTAGTCCTGCTTTAAGCATGAATGCCAGCTGGGTAACTTTAAGCCTCCCCCCACTCTCTCTTTCTTTTTCTCTTTCTCTTTCTCTCTCTCTCTTTCTCTTTTTCTTTCTCTCTCTTCTTTCTTTCTTCTTTCTCTCCCCAACTCACTGGTTATCTGGGGTGGTTATTATGGGAGGAAAAATAGGAGGAGGAAGGAGTATTAGTGATGTTTGCCATCTTGAGTTACTTATAAAATAATAAAGAGGGATAAAATCTAATAAATAAGTATAATTACAAAATTACCTCTTAATCTATTATTGCAAAAGAAAGTCCTATTTACTATTATCTGGGGTATTTTTTTTCTAATCATCAAAAGCACAGAACCTAAATGCATCTGTGCCATTATATGCAAAAAGTCTCTAAAGGGCTTCCAGTCAACCATAAATGTAGATAATTGCTTTTTTTCCCCTCCAAATCAAAGAAGCTAATTTAGCCATCTCTGCAAGTCCCATCATCATCTTCAACAACCATTCTTCCACATATAACAGACTTCATACATAATTATACATATGTTGCATATTGTATAAAAAACAGAAGGACTAGGGGTGACATAATGGCAGTGTTCCAATAAATAAATGGCTGCTACACAGAAGAGTTTGAGACAGTCAACCTATTCTCCAAAGCATCTGAAGGCAAGACAAGAAGCAATGGTTAGAAATGAATCAAGGAGAGAAGCAACCTAGAACTAAGGAGAAATTTCCTGAAAGTGAGAACAATTAATCAGTGGAATGCTTTCAGAAGTTGTGGGTGATCCACCACTGGAGACTTTTAAGAAGAGACGTGACAACCAAGGGTATGGGGTCTCCTGGTTGGAGGTTGGACTAGAAGACCTCCAAGGTCCTTTTCAACTCTGTTATTCTATGATTCCCAACCATGACAGTTTCCAACTATGTGGAGCCAGCCAGGCTGTCCATTGCTTAACTTTCTGGAACTTGAAGTTCACATTTCTGGAAATTACCAAGTCTGGGAACACAGTTCCTTACTCTAATACTATGGAGCCTGCTGACAATTCTCCGGGGTCTGAAGGTTTGTTCCAACCTTAACTGGAAATGGTATGGATTGAACTTGACATCTTTTGCATGCACAACTCTCTCTGAAAAATGATGATGGTGATGATTTACTGGATTTATAAGCCTTTCCAGCCACAGTTCCAACCCTATGCAGCAGTTGTGTAATTAGAAGTAGATAGCTAATGCTGAAATGAATATCCTTACACTGAAATTGAAAGAGAAAGAAGACTCTGAATTTGGTACAAATGGTATGATTGGGTAACAAACAGGAATAAGAAAAAAAATAGGAAAATTAACTTGTAAGAGACAGCAAGAAAACGAATGATAAATATGTAGAATATATAAGAATATAAGAATAACAATTATGGATAAAGATATTAATTAATGTTAGATAAATGTAAATACAATGTATTAAGGTATATAAGAATTTGTATAGATGTCAAAAATGCTGTTGAAATTATGATGTTTTGAGTTGTAATAATGGAAATACAATAAAAACATAATAAAAAAGAAGTGGATAGCTATTTATAAGTCAGAATTTAAATTGCTAGTAGCTCATTAGACAGCCAGTTTGTGGAGGGGGTGTTAAAGGGTCAGGCTAGCAACCAGGAGACAGTGCCTTAGGTAGAAAGCTGGCTAGGAGAGTTGACTCAGCCCTAAGAAGGGGGAAGCAAGACAAACAAGAAATAATGGTTGGAAATAACCAAAGAGAGAAGCAACCTGGAATTAAGGAGAAACTTCCTAACAGTGAGGTAAATTAACCAGTGGAACAGCTTATTTCCAGAAATTGTGGGTGCTCCACTATTACTTCAGGATTTTGAGGAAGAGCATCAAAGTGTGGGCCATTATCCAATACATCGCATCTTCCATCTGGATAGACAATGTAGTAACTAATAGATTCGATTAAGCCACAGAATGCGAAAGAAGGTAAGTGATGGTCATTGAAGAAAACAGATGTGCATTTTCTGAAAAACATCTGGAAGAGGGAGATTTTACTCCTTCCCTCTGTGGCGTTGCTGAAATACAAATTAATGGGACTGGATATTTTTAGCAGCATCCAGTTTGAAACTGCAAATCCAGACAAACCTGAAGTGGTCAGATTTATGGGCTACCCAGAAGCAACTGAGAGGTATCTTATCTACTCTTCAGCAGGGTTGATAAGCTGCAATTGATCATGGAAAGTGAACTGCCATTTGTTAAATTGAAGGTGGGGAGGAATAACAGTTTTTCTTGGTAAGCAGGTTGCTCCATATCTATTCCCTCCAAAAATGCTTGGCTTTTACCCATGTTACAGACTTGAGTCATTTTAAGGATTAATACAGCCAAGAGCTCTGCATTTGCCTTAAGAATTTTTCTTGGAATCAAATGAAGTTCTCTGCGTGCTTTACATGTCATCATTACCAGGTGAGCTGAAATCCTAAGAGTGAAGGATTGTAACTGAATTCATTGAACTAGCTTAATTCAGTTAATTAATTAGTTTAACTGAATTGTAGACAGTTGTGCTGGAAATAGCTTAATGCCAGCAGTCCAATCTAGGTAAGGCAGAGTCCTCACCACCTTGCTTACCCATCCTCCCCCTGGAAAGCAGAACAATTATCATAATAATGGATACTGTTTGGAAAATAGCACAACTGAAAGGGAGGAAATCAAAACAATGCTCCTAAGTCCGTAGTTCTGATATTTCACTAGAGTTCAAATAACTGACCAAATGGCCGGGTTCCAGGAAGAGAAGTTAACATAGGAAGATCCCATCTGGTGCAATGGTTAAAGTGCTGGTCTAGAAACCAGGAGACTGTGAGTTCTAGTCCTGCCTTGGACATGAAAGCCAGCTGGGTGACTTTGAGCCAATCACTAACGCAGGGGTCTTCAAACTTGACAACTTTAAGACTTGTGGACTTCAACTCTCAGAATTCCTCCTCCAGTCATGTTAGCTCAGGAATTCTGGGAGTTGAAGTCCGCAAGTCTTAAACTGGCCAAGTTTGAAGATCCTTGCACTAGGGGAATGTAAGTTCTAGTCCTGCCCTCGACTTGAAAACTGGCTGGGAGACTTTGAGCCAATCACTCTGTCAGCCCACCCATATCCCAGGGTTGTTGTGGGGAAAATAGAAGATAAGAGTGTTGTGTGTGGGAGGTATGATGATTCAGTGGGTTAAAGATACTGAGCTTGTCAACTGAAAACCCAGGTTCAAGACCGTATGAGGGGATGAGCTCTCATCCTTGCTTCAGTTCCTGCCCATCAAGCAGTTTGAAAGGACATGAATGCAAGTAGATAGGTAAATAGGTACCACTTTTGTGGGAAGGTAACAGCATCCTGTGTGCCTTGGCATGTAGCCATGCCAGCCAAATGACCATGGAAGAGTCTTCAAACAATAGCAATAGCACTTAGACTTACTACGCCACTTCACAGTCCTTTACAGCTCTCTCTAAACGGTTTACAGAGTTGGCCTCTTGCCCCCAACAATCTCGGTCCTCATTTGACCCACCTTGGAAGGATGGAAGGCTGAGTCAACCTTGAGCCAGTGACATTCGAACTGCCAAATTGCAGGTAGCTAGTAGTCAGCAGAAGTAGCCTGCAGTCCTGCATTCTAACCACTGCACCACCATGGCTCTTCAATGCTGGCTCCCTCAGCTAAGAAACAGAGATGAACACCACACCCTAGAGATGGATACTGCTGGACAGGGAAAACCTCTACTTTTTAAAGAGTATTATGCATGTTGGCTTCCTAGAGTTACTTATAAAATAACTAGCTCTATACCCGTGGTTCGCTACAGAACTATGTCTGCCTCCAGCATCTATTAGTAGAGAGTTGAGGGCTGTTTGGAAACTGAAGCAGTATTTGCTGTGTGAGCAAGAAGGAGACAGCAAGGAGCCTGGGCATGGCTTAGCTCAACTGTTCTGTACTAAAGCTGCTTGGTGCTGTGAAACTGAAACTGAAACTGAAAGTCCTCTGCTTGTGTTTTGCATTTGGAACAGATTTCTTTTCAGGGAGGGGAGTAGAACTCCTTAGCATCAGAGCGTGTTAATAATAATATTATATGAAATACTAATGCTCTGATGGTCATTCTGAAAAATTCTTTCTTAGTGAGCACCTAGAAGCCAAGAGGACCATACATTTTAAGTTTATAGGCTTTATGGTTCTGGAGATTTTGTGATGATGCTTGAGTGGTATTTCGCTTTTATATATAGATAAGATACGATATAAGATAAAAAGAAAAGGTGGGATAAAAACTAACCAATAAAAGAACAGATCTATCCACTCAATCCCTCCCTCACATACATGGAGCAGTAGCAGAAGGCTTTGTATTGTAACCCAGGCTGGCTGCTATAAAGATTTGCAACTGAACCCACAGAATTTGACTTGTGAATCTGATCCAGCTGATTTTCATCTGGGATACAGGCTTATTCTCAGTGCAATATTGTAGAAGGCAAAGGTGAAACTACTTAAGAGGTTTTTCTAACCAATTTCTTGATAATGATTATTTTGACATATTTCTATTGACACTCTACCAAGTGGAACAAATCTGTGTTTTCAAAGTTCATTCCTCATCATTTGTTGACTAGGACAAATTGTTTATAAAGCTTGTCTTATTACAGGAATTATCAGTGATAAATGAACTCAGATGTTAAAATTCTCTCTTTTCCATAGGTCCCCATTTGTCAGTGTGACAGAATACTCACTGCTGAAAAATAATATTGTTCAGCTCTGCTTAGAACTTACCACCATTGTTCAGCAGGTAAGAGTAAATTTCTCTTCTACTAAATCCCTTTTAAATTATTTCCATGGTGGAAAAAATCAGGAGATTCCATTTCTCTCCAAGGATAATTGATATTGAATCAACTAAAGAATGATCAGTTATCTGTTCAGGTTAAAATCAACCCAGAAAAGGTAATTATCCTGAAAGATAGCCTACAAACTTTTGTAAATTAATCAAATGTATTGATTGGTCAGAGAAAAACATTTTCATGGACAGAAGAGAGAGTCATATGTATCTTTAATCATAAGTCTCTTCCATCCAACTTTTCTGTGTGTGTTTTTTTAAACATTATAAAAGTACTCTTTTTTTCCATGCAACTGACAAACACTTTAATAGATTCTGTTTTTCTGTGCAACTTTGCTTAATAATTATATGTTTGGTGATTCTATACAGCTACTGCAGGGATGGCTGTCAGGTGAAAAAAACCTTCTGGCATCTACAGTACCTTAGACTAATTCCAATCATTTGTTATTCCAATCATTCTATTTTTTCCCCTCAGGTTTTTAACATGTAGAAATGTACAGCGTTGGGATTCTGAAATGCTTGTCTTTTTAGAAGCTCTGTTTCAAACCTGACCACTAAATTTAGAAGGGCTCATTTCAATTTGTTGAAAATGACCCTTTCTAACTAGAGGAGCTACAGTGGTGAGAATGCAGTATTGCAGGTTAATCCTGCCCACTGCCAGCAGTTCGATCCTGACCGGCTCAAGGTTGACTCAGCCTTCCATCCTTCTGAGGTGGGTAAAATGAGTGTCCAGATTGTTGGGGGCAATGTGCTAACTCTGTAAACCACTTAGAGAGAGCTGTAAAGCACTGTGAGGTCTAAGTGCTATTGCTATTAGGAGCGTGGTGGCGCAGTGGTCAGAATGCAGTATTGCAGATTAATTTTGCCCACAGCCTAGAGTTCGATCCTGAGTGGCTCAAGGTTGACTCAGCCTTCCATCCTTCCGAGGTCAGTAAAATGAGGGCCCAGATTGTTGGGGGCAATAGGCTGACTCTGTAAAACTGCTTAGAGAAGGCTGTGAAGCGGTATACAAGTCTAAGTGTTGTTGCTATTGCTATTTAGTTATACAGATAATCCTCAAATTACAACCATTAGTTTAGCAACCATTTGAAGGTACAACAATCCTGAACAAAGAGGTTTATAACCAGTCCAAACACTTACAACCATTACAATATCCCCATGGTCACCCAATCAAAGTTTGGGCTTGTGGCAGCCAACATGTATTTATGATGGTTGAAGAGTCCTGGGGTCACATGATCACCATTTGCAATCTTCCCAGTCAGCTTCCAATCAATAAGACCAGCTGAATTCATTTAATGATGCACGATTCACTTAACTGCAATGATTTGCTTAATAACTGAGCTGTGGTGGTGCAGTGGTTAGAATGCAGTACTGCAGGCCCACTTTGCCCACAGCCTGGAGTTCAATCCTACTTCTGCTGACTGCTGGCTGCCAGCAGTTCGATTCTGACTGGCTCAAGGCTGACTCAGTCTTCCATCTTTCCGAGGTGGATAAAATGAGGACCCAGATTGTTCAGGGCAACATGCTTATTCTATGAACTGTAACAGCACTGTGAAGCAGTATATAAACAGTATATAAGTCTTGCTAACTGGTGCTATTGCTATGGAAAAAATGATTGTAAAATTGAGTGCAACTTAATCAATGAGCACCTACCTTAGCAACAGAAACTCTGGTCCCAACTGTAGTTATAAGTCGTGGGTTACCTGTATATATTGTTGATGGATGATCACTCCATCATATGATTGAACTCCTGCCTTTTAATATCTGTTTAAGTAATCTTTCTTGCAACAGGAATTCCACATATTTGTTGTGTTGTGAAAATATATGTTGCTCGTATTACAATTCTACGCTCAAGTACTTAAATGCAGTACCTATTTCTAAATTCTATGCAAACAGGGGTTGGGTCTTCCTTCATTTATTCTCTCCGAAACTTCAATTGCCTGTTGTCTCCCCAGTAACCTCTTCTAACTGTTGGAATTTAAGTAAATGGTTCTATTGTTTAATTGACCATCTGCTCCTTGGATTCTGGCTTTTCTCCAGATTCCCTGGAAGCTGCTTTGATGCTAGGCACCTTGGCATAAAACTCTCTCACCAAATGTGGTTTTAAATTAAGTTGATGTGGCAAGCAAATAGTTTTTTCTTCCCTTCAGTTATGCAATATGAATTTTAAAATGAATGCTTTGGAAAACCAAGCAAGAATTGTTTTGCTCTTTAAAAATAATTTATTTGGCTTTACATGGGGTTAAGAGGAGCTCTCATACAGTCAGTGTCCAGAACTGAAAACTGTTGCATTGTAAATAATTTGAGGGATAAAGCAGAAGGCATAAACAACTACATGACCCATGGTGGCACAGTGGTTAGAGTGCAGTATTGCAGGCTACTTCTGCTGACTGCCAGCTGCCTGCAATTTGGCAGTTCAAATCCCACCAGGCGCAAGGTTGACTCAGCCTTCCATCCTTTGGAGGTGGGTCAGATGAGGACCCAGATTGTTGGGGGCAATAGGCTCTCTAAACTGCTTAGAGAGGGCTGTAAAGTACTATAAAGCGGTATATAAGTCAAAGTGCTATTGCTACACAGATGGAAATGTCAGCTCAGAGATTCAGCTCTAAGCCCAAAGGTGAGTAATTTATTCTCGTTGGGTTTCAAGAGTTGAACCAAAACGGTGTGGTAAAAATGAATATTTCAATTTACGTTTCCCATTGTATGAAGGAAATGGAGAAATATGTTTTTTTTTCAGGCTTAAGTGCCTTGCAAAGAGTTATATTTGCTCATTTTCCAGGTAAACTGGCATGCATCCAGTTATTTTTATGCTCTAAGAAAGCAAACTTGGAGTCATGTAGTAAAGGATCATTCTTGGAAATATAGTTGATATCGGAAACTTGTTTGCCCAACCTCCTATCTTTTCAAAACCACCCTGTTATGGAGCCCATTGGGTGCCCTGGAAACACTGAGAATCCCAAAGGTGCTTTTTCAAGAGGCAACTGGACTTTCTGGTTTTCTCTGAAAATGTTTCATTTCTCTTTACTTTACTTTATTGTCATTGCACTTCATGCAACAAAATTAAATACCATTTTCAGTGTACATTATGACTAAGAAAATAAACACAAACACACGTCCTTCACATTCTATACATTGAATTGAAAACTCCTGATATTGCATTAATATTGCAATATACAGCAGAATTCAAAAGAGCTACTGCCCTGTGATAGAAGCTTTTTTTCAGCCTATTTGCCCTTGTTTTTATTATCCTGTAACATCTGCCAGATGGTAATAGTTCAAAAAAAAGGGGGTGCCCAGGATGAGAGGGATCTTTGAGAATGTTTTGAACTTTCTTAAAGCAGCAGGACCTATGAAGCTCTTCCAAAGAGGGGAGAGGGCAACCCATGATCCTCTGGGCAATGACGTTAACCTCCTGGAATGCTGTCCTATCTGCCATGGTGCAATTGGCAAACCATACACTGATGTGCAGTAAGTTAAGATACTCTCTATGGTGCATCCAAGAAGCTTCCTCAGCTCTTTTTCATTGAGAAGTTGGAATTGTGCTTTCTGCAGGATGCTTCCTTCCCTGTGTCCCTTCACTGTTGAGCACACATGCAGGCTGTTGGGGATGATGTCTGCATCTCAAACTGAAGTGCAGATGGTTCCTGTAGCCTGCAATTTTTCTGGAAATCCATTCATACTCCTGCATCATTCAAAGGGTGTTCATTCCAAAGTACATAGTTGAATGTCTATGGAGATCCTCAGTCATCCAGGTCATGGTAGTCCCAAAGGTGCTTTTTCAAGAGGCAACTGGACTTTCTGGTTTTTCTTTGAAGTTGTTTCGTTTTTCATCCAAGAAGCTACTTGTGTGATGACCCAGGGTGCGATACAAAACAAACACAGTCACAAAAAACAGGTGAAGCCCCTTTTATTCCTTCACTTTGCTTCCAAGCTCCAAATATCTTTGATGGAAGACAAAAAACTCCCACACAAACAGTTACAAGAAAGAGGGGGAAAAAAACACAAACCAGGCAAGATAAGGGCTGGAGGACATCCACAGATAACAGAACACACACTGGGAAGGACACCAAACTCAGAGAGGAACAATAAACTAGAGATATTTCCATGCTTTGTTTCCAGCACTCGCCTGTACGCGTGTCCGTCCTCTTATTCAGTTGTCACAGCTGCAGCCCATGAAGAAGAACAAGGCCTTTTCCTCCCAAGTAGACCACATCTTTCCCTTATCCTCTCCTCCCTGTGTGCCCTAGGATGGAGAGGGGATGGGCCTGGGTCCTCCTCTGACTGCTCAGCCGGCATCTGCCCTTCCCCAGCCTCCTTCACAACCTCCGGAGCCACACTTCCACTCCCTGTCGGCTGTTCCTCCTCTCCCTCAGAGTCAGTCTCCACCAGGTGCATGACACTTGGATGAGAATCTCCTTAGACATGAAACACTGTGAAGAACAATTATATTTAAACTACTAAATAATGCATTATTATTATGGTTGGCCACACAGTCAACCCTGTGTGAAGACTGAATTTGGAGATTTTGTTCGCCTATCGAGTCCTTCCCAAGAATCTGAGATAGAATCTGGATGGTTGACAGTGCCAAAGTATTGTTTACAGAATGTAAGCTGCTCTGAGTAAGGCTGCTTTTTTGCAATTGACTGATGGGGATTTTGTCAGTCCCAAATATGATCAAGTGGTGCTCCAGATGTTTTGGGATTGCATCCAAGGTATCTATTATTATTGGTACTATTCTTTTCTTTTCTTTTTTTTTGGTCACCATTGTTCTACTTCTATTTGTATTTTGGGATTTTTCTCCAGTTCTTTCTCTTCCATTCTGGTGTCTCCAGGTATTGCCACATCCATTATCCAAAGGTTTTTTTTGTCTTTATCATCAAAAGTTGTTAAATTTGGTGTGTTATGTGGCAGGTGAATGTCTGGTGGAATTCTAAAGTCCTAGAGTACAGGTAGTCCTCAACTTACAACAGTTCACTTAGTGACAGTTCAAAGTTACATTAGCATTGAAAAAGGTGACTTATGGCCGTTTTTCACAGTTATGACATTTTCAGCATCCTCATGATCATGTGATAAAAATTCAGATGCTTGGTAACTGGTTCATATGTATGACCATTGCTGTATCCCAAGATCATGTGATTACCTTTTGCAACCTTCTGACAAATAAAGTGTTCTGTCTCCCCTTCCCTTCCCCAGAAGGTAAGGAACTTGGCAGCAACACTAGCACAGAGAGTCACGCTGGCCTGTCTCCAAAATCCAAGTTATCTCTCCCAATAAGAGTGTTGGCAGTCACCCAGGCTCTCACTGCCAAATTTGGAGCTGACAAGAAATGAATTACTCACAGAAGGAATGAATTATTCCCAAAGTCCAGAAACCAAATCAGGAACTACAACACAGACAGAATCCTCAGCTTATTCCACACTTTGTCACGTACAGAGTTTGTAACGTAGGCACACCCACTTTTATACCTGGTGGGGTGTGGTCCAGCTCAATCTCTGGCCCTCCCATGCCCCCTACATTGCTGCTGATGTTTCTCCCTCCGACGTTGCCTGGGATCAAGCCAGGAATCCTCCTCCTCCCTCCCTCGCTGTGGCCGTACTGATACTCGTCTCTCAGGCTGTTCCTCTTGGCTTTCCGAAGAAACCTGAGGCATTGCCAGGGAGGAAGGTCCTGGGGAGGGAGGCCTTGCCAGGGAGGAAGGTCCTGGGGAGGGAGACCTTGCCAGGGAG
The DNA here is from genome assembly GCA_009733165.1 of Naja naja. Lineage (NCBI taxonomy): Eukaryota > Metazoa > Chordata > Lepidosauria > Squamata > Elapidae > Naja > Naja naja. The sequence goes on from CM019162.1 coordinate 10,385,680, forward strand.
GAAGGTCCTGGGGAGGAAGGCCCTGGTGAGGAAGGCATTGCCCGTTCCTCCTCTTCTTCATCATCCAGGTCCTCTTCCTCTGTCAGCACAGGCTCATGAGGCGGGGCCACAACATAAAGTCAATGGGGAAGCTAGACTCATTTAACAACCAGGTTGCTAACTTATCAACTGCAGTGATTCTCTTAACAACTGAGGCAAGGAAGGTCGTAAAATGGGGCAAAATTCACTTAACAGGTGTCTCACTTAACAACAGAATTGTTGGACCCAATTGTGGTTGTAAGTCGAGGATTACATGCCTTTAGCTTCTTCGTTTTCTTTTTTTTTTAATAACAAGTTTTATTCAATTTTTCCAAAACAACATTAAAAAAAGCTCTTTTCAGTGTACAACATAATTCCGAGTCACTTTTTTTACCTGCAAATATGACAGTAATTATATATTCACTTTTAACATTCAACATCCTATCTTATCCATTAAGTAATGTTACTTTCCATCTAAATATCTTAATTCGTTTCAATTTATTTCAAATATACTTCTTAAACATTAACATTTCTTTTTAACGCGTCCTTTTCCAAAATGTTCTTTTCTCATTTTACCTCTCCACTTTAACATGAGAAAGAACTAACAAGTTAATTCTAATCATTAATATTATTCTCATTCTACACATCTTCTCAATTCATTTCAATTTATTTCAAATATATTTCTTAAACATTAACGTTTCTTTTAAACACGTCCTTTTCCAAAATATTCTTTTCTCATTCTCTTAACAATTCTCTTAACAACTGAAGCAAGAAAGGTCGTAAAATGGGGCAAAATTCACTTAACAACAGAATTGTTGGACTCAATTGTGGTTGTAAGTCGAGGGTTACATGCCTTTAGCTTCTTCGTTTTCTATTATTTTCTCTACCAGTCCCACCAGTTCTTGCTTGAGCGTTATTTCTTGGAGATCTTCCAATGCATCATCGTCACTATTTTGGTCATACTGTGATTTGTAGTCAGTCTGTGCCATCTTCTAGCGGCAGCTACTTAGGTGATCCACAGCAGTGGTGGGATTCAAATTTTTTTACTACCGGTTCTGTGGGCATGGCTTGGTGGTCGTGGCATGGCTTGGTGGGTGTGGCTTGGTGGGTGTGGCTTGGTGAGCATGGCAGGGGAAGGTTACTGCGAAATCCCCATTTCCTCCCTGCTCCTGGGGGAAGGTTACTGCAAAATCCCCAATCCTTCCCCATCCCACTAGCCTGCTTTCCAGCTCCGTTCTCCCATGCAGGGCAACAAAAGAAGACCCAGCAATCAGCTGGGACTCAATGGGAGGCAGAGAAGAAATGGGGGCGGGGCCAATCAGAGATGGGATTTGCCAGTTCTCCAAACTACTCAAAATTTCCCCTACCGGTTCTTCAGAACTGGTCAGAATCTGCTGAATACCACCTCTGATCCACAGTTATTATTACTATGTTCATTTCCAGAGGTTCAGACTCGATTTGGCAATTTTGTCTACCTGTCGAGTCCTTTCCAAGGATCTGGGATAGATAGGTCTTGATGTTTGTGGTGTTAGAGGTATCGTTGCAGGATGTAAGCTCTTCCGAGTGTGGCTGCCTTTTGCAATTGACCGGTAGGGAAGTTGTCAATGCCAATGGTATTCAAATGATGCTTCAGATGTTTTGGAATTGTACCCAAGGCCCTTTACTATTGGTAGTACATAGTTAATACTATTAATATTAAATGTCTAGGGGGATTCTCAGTCATCCGGGTCAAGGTTGTCCCAAAGGTGCTTTTTTCGAACAACAAGGGGACTTTCTTTGTTTTATTTTTTATGTTTTGAAGGCATTTTGCTTCTCAGCCAAGAAGCTTCTTCACTTCTGACTGAAGAACTGAAGAAGCTTCTTGGATAAGAAGCAAAATGTGTTCAAGAAAAAACAAAATAAAGGAAGTCCAGTTGCCTTTTAAAAAAGAAGTTTAGGGATATTAATATTCAAATTATTATAAGTGTCTCCAAGGTAGTAATTTCTGCAACTTCTTGAAGGACTGCAAATATTTTTCCTTAACTCTTTCCACCTCTGAAACTCTTAGAATATTTTATTTCCCGGTTGTAGAATAAATACAAAACTAGTTAACACAGTATGTGATTCCAAGAAAACACAGCAGCTGGCCCTAGTTGACAGAACTTTCTCTGAGTTGAAGATATGTATCATTAGCAGTGGTGAGAAACAGTCACAGCCAGTAGGTAATTTTCAGCTCTGGATTTAATGGTCCAATGGGCTCTGATCTTTAGAAGATGAGGCCCATTACACGATTGATTTCCACATGTACTTAATGATTCCTACCACAACCATTTGAAGGTTGCCTTCATTCTGTGGAACTAAACCTCGGATATTCACATCTCCATTTTATTTAGATGATGCCATTAAGACCACACTTGGAATACTGAATCCAGCTTTGGTTGCCACAATGTAAAAAAAGATGTTGAGACTCTAGAAACAGTGCAGAGAAGAGCATGAAAGATGATTAGGGGACTGGAGGCTAAAACATATGAAGAATGGTTGCAGGAATTGGGTAGGTCTAGTTTAATAAAAAGACGTACTAGGGATGACAAGATAGCAGTCTTCCAATATCCCAGGGGCTGCCACAAAGAAGAGAGTCTCAAACTATTCTCCAAAGCCCTTGAGGGCAGGATAAGAAGCAATGGGCTGAAACTAATAAAGGAGAGAAGCAACCTAGAACTAAGGAGAAATTTCCTGACAGAACAATTAATCAGTGGAAAAGCTTGCCTCCAGAAATTGTGAATGCTCCAACACTGGACGTTTTTAAGAAGAGATACAGATTAACAGAGTTGGAAGGGACCCAAGCAGACCCTGACAGATGGCAGTCCAATCTCTTCTTGAAAGCCTCCAGTGATGAAGTTCCCACAACTTCCGAAGGCAACTTCTGTTTCATTGGTTAATTGTTCTCACTGTCAGAAAATTTCTCCTTATTTCCAGGTTGAATCTCTCCTTGATCAGTTTCCATCCATTATTCCTTGTCTGGCCTTCGGGTGCTTTAGAAAATAGCTTGATCCCCTTCCTCTCTGTGGCAGCCCCTCAAATATTGGAACACTGCTATCATGTCTCCCCTGGTCCTTCTCTTCACTAGACTAGCCATGTCCAGTTCCTGCAACCGTTCATCGTATGTTTTAGTCTCCAATCCCTTAATCATCTTGGTTGCTGTTCTCTGCACTGTTTCTAAAGTCTTAACATCATTTTTATAGTGTGGTGACCAAAATTGGAGATTGAACAACCATTTGTCTGAAATGGTTTAGGGTTTCCTGCCTGAGCAGGGGGTTGGACTAGAACAGTGGTCACCAACCAGTGTGCTGGGGACCACTGGTGGTCCGTGAGAAAAATTTGGTGGTTCGCAGAGAAATGTCACCCCTAAAGCAATTAATCCAGGCTGCACGGGAACACAAGGCTGCTCCACCTACATGGCCCATGGGAATGCAAGGTTTGCGTTGCTTGCATTGTGAACAACATGAAGTAGTGAGGAGAGGGTGGAAAGGGCGGAGGAGGGGAACTTACCCTACTTGCCCCACGTGCCTGGTCTGGCCACCGGGCTGCTTCTTTCTGCTTCTTTCTTCTTCTGCTTTTGGCTGCACGCAAGGAAAGCAGCAAAAGTCTTTCTTTCTCTCCCCCAAACTCCACCAAAAGTGAGTTTTTGGGACCCTGCAAGGCATCCTGCTCCAAGAGGCTGCGCTGGCAAAGACTCATTTCTGATGGAGTTTGGCGGAGAGAAAGAAAGACTTCTGCTGCTTGTGTTACTTTCCTTGCATGAAGCCAAAAGTCTCTCTCTCTCTCTCTCCCCTTGAGAACGGAACTGGAGACAGTATCCTGCGATCTCAAATAAAGAACAATTCATCAGTAGGAAAACGGGGTGGGGAATTTTCCTGCAGACTTTTTTTGGGAGTTTTCCCAGGGTGTCTGGTCCATGGGATTTAAAATTATGAGTTTGGTGGTCCCTGAGGTCCAAAAGGTTGGCGACCCCTGGACTAAAAGACCTCCAAGGTCCCTTCCAACTCTGTTATTCTATTCTATTAGTAGGAAAAGAAGAGGCAGAAGAAAAGGTAGCAGTTGAAATGAACTTGGTGCCCCTCATACAGTTTTAGATTTTAGCATTTGCAAGCTGCTAATGAGAAACAAGGCTTTGAAGTAAGTAATGTGGCCGTTGAGTCAGCTCTGTTTCAAAATAATTCTGCCACTGCTCAAATTAACCCCACTCAGACGTTTTACAGGAGCAGATTAATAACAACAAAAGAAACTCAGGGTTTTCCAACCATAAGCATCTACTCATATTTGAAAGCATGGGTCTAAGGTGGATTGAGAAGGAAGTCACATTGTGTATGAGCGAAAAAAGAACCTCCAATGCTAAATTGATGCATTTCTTCAATTTAAAAAAAAATTCATCGGATGAAACTTCATTATAGAGAATGGCTGTTGTGAGACTCAGAAGGCATCTGAAAAAAATCTGGTACCAAAGATGTCTGTGTTGAAACTCAAACACCATCTGAAAAATATTTGTTTTTTCTTTATAAAACGCATTTTCATTAAAATACAAAAGAGGAGGCTTGGAGGTGGGGATCAGCAGGGGGTAGGAGATTTTTGTTAATTGGTTCATTCCCATACAGCCAAGTGCAGCATCCTTCTGTGATTGCCCCCGTCACTGTGCAATTATATCAGAGCTCATCATCCTGTTGGAAGCCAACTGACTGTTTTAAGGACCCTTTTAAAACAGGGGGAATGGAAGTTAAATCGGGAGCTGTAAGGGAAATCATGTTCAATGTTAGCCTGGAACCAGATAAATTGCCACCAGGAATGTTTTGTAATTGCTTGGGGAGACAAGTCATTTCCCCCCTTAATAACTGTATTTCTGGCAAAGAGAGAGAGAGAGAGAGAGAAAGTAAGAGAGAAAGAGAGAGAGAGAAAATCTTATAATAGGGAAGGAATGCCATCATTGGTAAAATTAAAAGAAAAAAGGGAGAACTGGAGATTTGATTCCATTTCATTCATCAGAATACATCTGTTTCATTTGCTTATCTGTTTATTTGGCTTTATGACTAGTCCTGGGGATTTGCATCCAGGTGTGGTGTAGTTGTCTTTTTTTTATTTCTACAAAATGGAAAAATATGGGAATGTATTCTATGTTAGGGAATATTTTCTAGGGTAGAGAACTCACCCAATTTAAGCCAAACATTCTGTATTTTGTTGTACATTGTGCAAATACCCCAAATAATAAAAAGTAATGGTTTGCTTTGGGTGTTGGTGTCCCTTTCCACTATAGAGACACAGAGTTGGGTTTGCCTACATCAGCAAGAGGTCCCTGTGTCCCATTATCACCACTTTTGGATATCCAGGTCTGAAACTGGTAGAATGGCTCATATATGAAAAATACTTTGCAATTTTACATGTATGAACATAGGAGAAGAATCTGAATGTGTAGGAAGACTCTCTAAAGGTAATTCTAGTCAATTTGCTGGAAGATTCATTGATCTGAAAGGAAAGATGGAACACTGGTTTACTTAACCATGATTTGATTAAGCTACAATAGCTGGGTTTAATTCACACACAACACCCATGCATCACTTAAACATTATTTAAAAAGCACTATGGCTTGGCTAATCCGAAACAAACCAACTACATTATGTTTTAGCATGGAGTTAATAGCTAATGGGAAGCATAGTTCAGCACCATGGACAAGTCACAAGATTCTAGTACTGTATATTCTAGAGCCATGGTGGTGCAGTGGTTAGAATGCAATATTGCAGGCTAATTCTGCTGACTGCCAATTGCCAGCAGTTTGATGCTCATAGGCTCAAGGTTGACTCAGCCTTCCATCCTTCTGAGATAAGTAAACTGGGGACCTAGGTTGTTGGGGGCAATAAACTGACTCTGTAAACCAATTCAAGAGGGGGTAAAGCACTGTAAAGTCTAAGTGCTATTGCTATTTAATTATATAGATAATCCTCAATTTACAACCATTTGTTTAGCAACTATCTGAAGGTACCCTGAACAAATGATATAATTATAATTAGTCCTCACGCTTGGCTTTCCTCCCTCTGGGCTGTGTCCCCACATCGTGTTGAACCATAATATGATTTTTGTTTTGGTTTCATGTGCTACATAAACCCAACCACTGTTGCTTGCAAATCATGCATTATGGCTTTGTGTTGCCAACAAACCTGGGTAGTATGGTTTCATCAAGCAACCATGGTTATAAAAACCTGTCTTCAGGTGTAGGGTATATCCAGCACACTAGCATAAGATTCCATCGATTCCATCAAGATTTTAGATGTTAATATGTGCAGAAACCTCTCAGTTGGCCAGCCTTATATATGATCAGAAATTAAGTTTGGATCTGGTAATTTATTACTTGGATGGAAACCACCAAGGAATTCTAGGCTAAGTAGCAATTCTAGGCTAAGTAGAAAACACATCTAAGAGAAAGTAATAGCAAATTGCTTCTTGGCATAGAACATTGATTAGATGATGTCTTGGCTTGATCCAATTTATCTTCAATAAATGATACATTCACTGATGATTTCCCATCATCAAGAGTCAGTAGATCTCTGATCTCCAAGAGGAGTGTGAAGCTAAGAGTGGCTTGGAACTTAACTCTCTCCTTCAGCATTGAGCTTAACTCTTTAACCAAGAGCTGGTCCTAACTCCCAGCCCTGGGAGACATCTAATGGAAAACCATCCTTTTTAAATCATTTATTGAATTTATTTGTTGAATTTATATTGCCGCCTACTCACCCATGGTGACTCAAGGAGGCTTAATCTTGCTAAAAAAAAAGACAGGATTATAAAACAAACTGACTTGATAGACAATCAAGTCTATATTTCAGTTGATCTTCTGGTTCCCTCCCACAGAACGAAGGGAAACACAGTCAGGAATAGATTTTCAGTAAACACACAATAGGTGAAATTGTGCATAAGTGATATTGGCTGTAACTTTCCGACTCCAGCTAAAGCATCAGAAAATGTGCCTTTGGGACTAGAATGAAAGCAGTAATGCCCCGAACTTTTCTCACGATTATACTAATGCACATCAAAGATACTTCTACAGACACCTTATTTTAAATTGAAGGTTCTTGTGAGCTAGATCCTTCCTTTGTTTCCTATTTGTCACATAATCCACTTGACCAAATGCCATTTGAAAACCTTTTCTTCCCCCCTTTCCCTCTCTCTCCCCTTATCTCCTCTCCCTCCCTCTTTCCCTTCTGATCCCTCCATCTCGTCTCCAGCGTTTCTTCTGATTGACGAGCAAACAAAGCCACATACATGCTGCGGCCATTTCTGCCTGTAGCTGATGTCTAACTTGTCCGTGTTTGTGTGCATCCATGCATGCTCACGTGTTGGTGAGAGACAGCCCGTGGGGGAAACTGTAGCTAAGACAAATATTTTTTTTAAAAAACCCAGCCAGAATATATTGATAAGAGTGTCCACTATGCAAGCATGACCCTGTCTTTGAACAGATTCCATGTGGACTTGCACCGTTTGATGTATTCCAGTGTCATTGTTTCTCTCGGAAAACAATTGTTGAACATTGGCGTAAGGAATAGTGGGAAGGATACAGCAAATGCACTAATATAGTGACATGAATGGAAAAGTTCTTTACATCCTCTTCCTCATATTCCAAACTTTATTTTTCACAACACCAAGAGAAAAAAAATAAGAATTAATCCATCTATCCATCCATCCATTTATTTATTATTTATAAATTTTATTTGGCAGCTATCTTGTATCCAATAACCCTGGCTGGCTTACAACATAAAGCATTAAAAAACACCATTAAAATCCTCCGTCATAAAAACTACTGCCAATTTAAAAAAAAACTCACCGCCTCCCAGGTTTCTAGTCTAGGGCCATTAACTTTTATACCAAGCTGGTTCTTCAAAGTGGGACAATCCCTGTTCCCAAAACCAAACAAGCTTGTGTGACCCAGACCTAAAAGCACAAACATCTCAGTAGTTAGTTCAAGGCCTCTGAGATGATCTCAAGCAGGACACAGGTCAGTGCCGTTCTCCCTTCATTGTTCCCCAGCAAGAAATACAGGTAGTCCTTGACTTACGACTGCCATTGAACCCAAGTTTCTGTTGTTAAGTGAGACATTTGTGAAGTGAGTTTTGGTAACCTTTCTTGCCACTGTTGTTAAGGGACTCACTGCAGTTGATAAGTTAGTAAACTAGTTGTGAAGTGAATCTGCTTGTGTTGTGGTTCGTCAGTAGCCTGTGCAGACAGCAGCAGAATCGGACAGTGGGGAAGAACGGGGACCAGTCCGGGAGTCTGGAGAGGACTCGGATGAGGATCCTGCATCCGATACAGAGATGGGGCCAAGACCATCTGGGAGTTGTGTGCTGACTCCAGAGCCTCTGGAGTCTGGCAGCAGCGAGGCAGAGGAACCAGGGGAGCCTGTTCCCAGTGCGCGTGTGCGCAGAGCTGCCAGAAGGCAAGAGCAGCTGAGACAAAAGGGGCGACTCGGGAGTAAGGCTGGGAGGTGATTGCCCCTCCCCTAAGGTGTAAAGGACAGGCAAAGGTGAAGAAACCTTTGCAGGAAGCAAAGTCATTTGCTCTGTTCAGATTAATCCTTAAAGCTCTGTGTGGACTTTGTACTTCAGTTGGGTTTTTTTATAATTCATTTGGCACTTTAGTTGTTGGCAGCAATTCAAAGGAAAGAAAGGTGGGTGCTTATCTTGAGGGACTGTTTGAGACTCATTACTGGTTGGGAATGAACATAATTCCCAGCATTGAAATAAAACAAGATTTGTTTTAATTAAGTGTGCACTTAATTATGGTCTCGGGAAGCCTTGGTCAGAACAGCTTGTGAGAATGGAGGATCCCATGACCTTGGGACACAGCAATGGTCAAAAATACAAACCAGTTGCCAAGCATCTGAATTTTGATTGCATGGTTATGGGGATGGTGCAAAGGTGGTAACTGTGGGGAAATGGTCATCAGTCCCATTTTTCAGTGCCATTGTAACTTTGCAGGGTCACTAAACACATTGTTGTAAGTCAAAAACTACCTGTCAACATAAGCTTAGACCCTCTGCAATGCAGATGCTGCAGACCTCCCAAGGTAGATTACATTACCCTTCATGTGTTTCTAAATGACATTTTTGGAAGGTATCAGAAGCTCTTCATTTGGATTGTGGCCCCTATGATAAAATCTCTATCATGTCTTTCATGGCCTTCACTGGCCATCTAAAACTTTTCTCAGCCCCTCCCAAAAGACTGAGGGTGCAATTGCCTCTTATTGCTTCTTATTCAGGATGGCAGAGTTGTCAACATCTTTTAATTAGTCTACGTTTTGCAACTTGTGCTGGAGAAAAGTCTATTCAGGGTTAGCAGTTTTCCAATATCTCAGGGGCTGCCACAAAGAAGAGGGAGTCAAGCAGGGGTGGGATCCTACCGGTTCGGTCCGGTTCTATAGAACCAGTAACTCCAAAGAGCAGCTGACACCGAACTGGTTCACTGGGATGAGGTTTTGGTTTGCTGTTTGGCCCTCTCGCCCACCCGGGTTCTAGGCTGTCCTTTAGTGCCTGTGTTTTCCTCCTCAGCTGCTTTGTGCGGCACAGCTGAGTGCTGCTGATCAGCTGGAGAAGGTAAATGCTTGCTGGAGCCAGTAGCATGCACATGCGTGCAGCACACATTTTAAGTGCATGTGTGCGCTCCCCCAAACCAGTTGTTATGCCGGTCGGATCCCACTCCTGGAGTCAAGCTATTCTCCAAAGCAGCTGAGGGTGGGGCAAGAAGCAAGGGTGGAAACTAATCAAGGAGAGAAGCAACTTAGAACTAAGGAGAAATTTCCTGACAGTGAGAACAATTAACCAGTGGAACAACTTGACTCCAGAAGTTGTGAATGCTCCAATACTGGAAGTTTGTAAGAAGAGATTAGATAACCATTTGTCTGAAGTGGTGCAGGGTTTCCTGCCTAAACAGGGGGTTGGACTAGAAGACCTCCAAGGTCCCTTCCAACTCTGTTATTCTATTCTGTTCTATTCTGTTCTTCCCCATCCACCCACCCCAAAAAGAAAAGCTAATGCCATTGTTATCTCTTTTATACTGTCAGGATTTGTGCTTAGTTGTTGCCTCTCATTGAATTTGTCTGCAGACAGTCCTGATTTACCGGAGTCAAACTGAGATTATTCCTTCAAGGTGGAGAAAAAAAATAACCTTAAAAGAAGCAAAGCAAGTTTTATGGGTAGATCAAGAACCGTAGCAGGTTGGGGGTACTTAACCTCTTTCTGCCAATGCATAATCCTTGGAGAAGATTGTATGAGCACTTTTACAAAACAGCTGGCATTTATTTACTAACCCCATGGCTGAATAGGCAAATACAGTGATGGGGGTAACACTGTGGCTAGGATAAGAGTGAAGTACATACACCAAATTGACACAATTGCTCCCTGCCATCTTCTTGATGGAAGTGTAGTGGCCTAAGATACTGGGCTTGTTGACTGGAAGGTTGGCAGTTCAAGACCCAAGCATCACATGATGGGGTGAGCTCCTGTTCCTTGCTCCAGCTTCTGCCAACCTAGCAGTTTGAAAGCACGCAAATGCAAGTAAATTAACAGGTACTACTTTGGTGGGAGGGGACGTGGTGGCTCAGTGGCTAAGACGCTGAGCTTGTCGATCAGAAAGGTCGGCAGTTCGGCAGTTCGTACCCCTAGCGCCGCATAATGGAGTGAGCTCCCATTACTTGTCCCAGCTTCTGCCAACCTAGCAGTTCGAAAACATGTAAAAATGCAAACAGAAAAATAGGGACGACTTTGGTGGGAAGGGAACAGCGTTCTGTGCACCTTCAGTGTTTAGTCATGCTGGCCACATGACCACGGAGACGTCTCTGGACAGCGCTGGCTCTTCAGCTTTGTAACGGAGATGAGCACTGCCCCCTAGAGCCAGAAACGACTAGCATGCATGTGTGAGGGGAACCTTTACCTTACTTTGGTGGGAGAAGGTAACCGTGTTCCATGTGCCTTTGGCGTATAGCCATGCTGGCCACATGCCCAGAAAAATATCTTTGGACGATCCTGGCTCCGTCTGCTATGAAATGGAGATGTGCATCTCCAATTCATTTCTAGACTCAGACATGACTAAGCAAAGGAAAAATTCACCCTTTTTAAAATCCTCTTGATAGCTCCTTGGGAATTTAATTGAGCTTTGATAAACAACAGAGCCTGCAGGTGGCTGGACAACAAATTCAGTAAAAAGCAGAGCTCTCATCCTTGGTACTTGGGTAACCTGTAATTCAGGTAACAGCAAGAGACCTGTCGCTCAGTCATGAAAATTCCTTGGAACCTCTCTTTGGCATGGAGTAAATAACACAGTTGCTTTTTCCCATCTACCTGAAAGGGAAGGGAAGGAAATGGGCAAAACAAGTGCCGAGGAAGCATTTAGCACCACTGTACCATAAATGCAAACACGCATAAAATGTACACTTTTCAAGATGTCGTAGCCTTCCTGGGTAAATCAACACCAAACAACTGAAGACTATAAGAGAGAATGGGAAAATAATTATTATTTGTAAGAAAGGGTAAAACAGGATGTAGATTATCCTGGACGGATGCTTTACTCAGATGTACAAGGCAGAAAAACCTCTGATGTACAGATTTTTTGCTGGCATTATTTTTAGGCAAGTTAAATTGGTGTTCCCCTTCGACATATTTGTTTAACCATCTTTTGTAATGGAAGTTAGAACTGAAAGAGTTTAACTCAAGTAATGTGCTGGCACAGGGTTCCTCTCTCTGCCTCTCCCTCCTCCCTCTCCCCGCCCTCTCTCTCTTTCTCCCTCTCTCTCTTACCTTCTTTCCAGAAAGTTGCAAATAATCTTTAAGATATTTTTGCATGCCATTAGCAGTTATGCTTTGTTTTTTTTCCAACCTAACTACCTCTGCATTGCAGCTGACTCCAAGTACTTACTGGTCATTTTAAGTTTGGAATAATAAGAATTAAGACCCACTTTGTCAAGTGGTATGAGGGTCAACGAGTGATATGCAATTCTGAGGGTGACTGGTGATGTGATCTGCTTTTTAAAAAAGTGTAATGTTTTAATTTTAACTTTGTTCTTAACTCTATTTTAACTTCATTGTATCTATAGTTTTATACCACATTTTATGTTTGTATTGCGAACTGCCAGCTTAGGAGAAATGGACAGTATCGAAATGCGATGAATAGATTTATTTCTCTACTAGCAGATGGAATCAGATTGGGGCACTTTAATGGATTGTCATCTGAAGCAGAGTAACGTGCTATTTTTCAAGGAGCAGCTAATCTAACTGAACAAAGTAGAATTCTGTGGAAGTTTTAAGAATTCTTCCCCTCCCCTTTCTCTTTTACAGGATTGCACAGTGTATGAAACAGAAAATAAAATTCTTCATGTGGTAAGTGCCCATTGTAGCTTGGGGTGGGTGCGCTTGATGCTTTGTGCAGTCTACCTCATTGGAAATCATTATTTTGCAAATCAGGACTGTACTGCTGTACACATTTGGCTTCAAGAAAGACATGTCGAACGCAGGGGATTGATTGCTGGTTTAATGTGATTTAGAAGAGATTTAAGGTGTTCCTCTGATGTGGAAGCCCCATTAGAAATGCAGTTATTTAACACCAAAAAATAATGGTAGCGATTCCTCTCACATTTTTATTTATTCATTTTGCTTTACTTAGAATAATTTAGCCTGAGGTTGCTATCCAAACAATCAAAGCAGTGAACCCAAATAGGTGACTGATGCAAACGTACATTAGTCGTGAATTTGTCCTTCAAAATCTATTTGCATCCATCTCACTTGAGAAGTGGACATTCTGGAGGAGGAGAAGAGGAAAGGAAGAGGAAGAAGAGGAAGGAAGAGAGAAAAGAGAAGGAAGAGGAGGAGAGACAGAGGAGAGAAAGAGAGGAGAGAGAAGAGGAGAGGAAGGAGGAGAGGAGAGGGAGAGGAGAGAGAGGAGGAGGAGGAGGGGAGAACAGAGAGGAGGGAGGAGGAGAGAAGAGGAGGGAGAGGAGAAGGAGAGAGGAGAGGAGTCCAACTGTGGGGTGGAGCAGAGATACTGCCCTACTCACAGAAATCTACCAAAGTTACCAGATGATTAGTGGCATGTTTTCAGGATGCTGATGTCTCTTTTCTGCCTAAGGACCAGGGAAGATGCTGCCATATGTGGCTGAAGGAACCGTGTGTGCATAGTTTTGAGGAAGTCATAGACTATTGGCAATTGTGAATATCTCAGAATTCTTTTGAGCAAGGGAAGAAAACGGTTGAGAAATCAACAGCTTGATTTTGACCTCCTATCTTTGTAATCTCCCTTTATTAAGAAATGATGGCCATTTCTGAAAGAAGATGAGGCCATGCCGAATAGGGAAGAAAATATGTACTCCCTTTATATTGTCCTACTCATAGTAATACAAATATTGTTAGTTTTTCTCCAATATAATCTAGTACAAAAGTGGGCAACATTTGATGGAACTAAAATGCTTTATCTATAGCGAATGTCATTTTGTGCACACTCAGATTATAAATCTATATTGACTGCCAAAACAGTCCAAAACAATTATTCTAATCCTTCCACTATTTATAGATTTTTTTTTAAATGGGCATAGACATCATGTTAATTATGATGGCATTACATGTCAGAAATTCATCACAGGCCTTTGTTTAATCAAAGATTATAAATGCAAATATTGGTAGACATTTATCACATGTGGAATGTCACTGATCGATAGCAACCAGAGCTTAATTTTTTCTACAAAAGGGTCAGTGATCGGCATTTTTAAAAAAGGATGGTTCCTGCTTACACTCAGATTGAATTTATCAAAGTGCTATGTATTATGTGAATATGAGCCTAGTGATATTGATGCCCCTTCTATAATCATTTTATTTTACGCTTGTCTAGGGCTGTCGGACTTCCCTCCTTGTAGTCTAGACTGGAAAGAGTTAATTTAGGTAACTAGAATCTCAGGACTATCATTAATATATTAAAAGAAAGCTTAAGGCTATGCTACAAGAATTCCAGTGAGTTTACAAATGAGACCATTGTATATATGCAATTTAGGGCAGCAGAACCTTTTGTCTATTTCTTTCTTAGTTTTAGACTGAAGGGGCAGAAGCTTGTATGTGTTTTGAAGGCAGATAGCTAGCATCAATTTTCTGCTTTAATAATGGTCATTCTTTTTATCAGAGTGAGGCATAACTCTTTCACTAGTGTTGTATATTCCATTTAATTTTTTTTTATCACTATCTCAAGGTAGGACTGCATGATTTGGGGCTGCTGCTGAGACTTCAGATAGTAGAGTTGAAATTTACAGGCTAATCATAAACTGCCCCCGAATTTGGACAACGTTAATGTTATGTTAACAGAATAACTCCAGCAGCCTACTCCTAGATACCACAACTCTCTCTTGTTTTTTGTTTTCATCGAAAGGTATCTTGGTCTTCTGAGTGCCATAACACCTCAAAGAGTTGGTTTAGATTGCAAGGACAATGTGGCAGCAAAAGAAAATCAGAAAGTATCTTCATATTCTACTCATATGAAGATATGAAAGCGATAAACCCAAAGCTAGCCTTGAGCCTAATCTGCATATGGCCTGATTTTGTACCTTGCCAAATTGCACTGAAGAAAACCACCCCCTTCTTCTCATTATGTATGAATTTTCCTGCCAAAATTTAATACCTAAAGTACCTTTGGTCAAAGGTTAATCTTTGAATGCCAAACTCTCAGAAAACAAATGAAGAGCGCAAAATGTTCATGCTAAGCAAGGCAGTTTTGTGCTGTTTCCGATGTCCTAGCAAGCAATCCTCTGCACAACATTCAGGAAGAAAAGGCAAACAATGGAAAATGTCTAAGGCATCACTTCAGCTTTGGACATATTGACTGATAAGAGAAAAGGAAAGGCTTTCCTGAAATATTAGGAAAAACTGCTTGACAGTGGACAAATTGACAGTTTGGTCACAGAACCAATTAGAACAATGATGCTTGCTTCTCCTTTGCTGAAAGTTTCCAACAAGCAATGGATAGCCATATTGGGGAATAATAATACAGTACAGAAAGAGGGACATGGTGGCTCAGTGGCTAAGATGCTGAGCTTGTCGATCAGAAAGGTCGGCAGTTCGGCGGTTCGAATCCCCAGTGCCGCGTAACTGAGTGAGCTCCTGTTACTTGTCCCAGCTTCTGCCAACCTAGCAGTTCGAAAGCATGTAAAAATGCAAGTAGAAAAATAGGGACCACTTTGGTGGGAAGGTAACCATGTTCTGTGCATCTTCGGCATTTAGTCATGCTGCTGTAGCTTGTTCAACAACACCAACACTATGCCTAAGTATGGTGTCAATCCACTGTGATGGAACAATGAGGAAAACAAGGCAGCTTCTGCCATGGAACAGATAGCCCAAGAAAATGCTAGGCTATTCAATGCATAAAAAAGAGGCTGAATCTGGACCAGCTCTGGAATATTATGGGCAGGAGAAACATGCTGAGATGGGTAGTCTTTTAGCTTTAGCCAGGGTGGCAAAGATATTGCCTATAAGCCTAGCTTTATTTGTTCATTTCTTAAGTCTCGTTCAATAAGCCCTGTGAGAATTGCTCCTGGTGGTGCCTGCTGGATGGTTCCTCACTTAAATGAGTCTTCTAGGAAGAATAAGAATGATGTGTCAATTAGCATATTAACAACATTCAGCAACTTATCCCCTAGCAACTTGGGATCCTGGATTGTGCAAACTACTGCATGATTAGATACATTGGATGAAGGCATTGGTGCTAGTTTGCTCAAATCCTATTCAGAGAATGCTGCAAAAAGTGGGTCTCATAAAAAGTTTTTTGGGAAAGAACCAGAAGAACTGACTAGGCAAAGAGACATACACCTACTAATAAACAGAAGGAGATAGCAGATCATCTTATAGATGCCATGAAAAGGTAGCAAACAGATGATTTCATAATGCAGTTTGAATCACATATTTCTAAAGCTTGTTTTGTTAACCAATTGGTGGATTATCCCATCAACCCCATCCCAAATTGTAATGGCTTGGTTTACACATTGCACTCGGGGGAACAGCAAGCAAAACAAAACAAGAGGAGCTTTTCATGATATCAAGCTTGGTAATAATTAGGGAAGTGGAGGGAAAAAATATTTGTGAAAATTTTCTGGTTCAAATAGATGCACACCGGGCAGATAATGTTTGGATGTGAGTCTTTGTGCTTCCATTACAATGTTTTGTGCTGAATTCTTTTTCTCTCTCTCTCTCTCTTTCTCTCCTCCTTTCCCACAGTGTAAAACGCTGTCTGGTATCTGTGATCATATCATCTCTCTTTCATCAGATTCTCTGGTGTCTCAGTCAGCTCATCTTGAAGTTGTTCATCTTACCAGCATCATGCCCAGTGAAGGTTTGGTAAGCAGGAACAAAGTAGAAGAATATCAGAGTTCTGAAAACAAATAAGATGATTAAAGGGGATATCAGCCCTACCATAGGTATCGTGAAGTAGTTGCTTCAGGTGGTATTTATTTTATTTATTTTATTTGTTTGTCAAACATGTACAAGATAACAAGTATAGGTATGAACATAAACATAAACAAAGGGAGTAAATACAGATAAATGGGGACAGTAAGACAGGGACAGTAGGCACGCTGGTGTGCTTATGCACGCCCCCTTTAAGGATCTCTTAGGAATGGGGTGAGGTCCACGGTAGACAGTTTGAGGTTGAAGCTGCGAAGGGTTGAGGCTGTAACAATGGAGTTGTGTAGAGAGTTCCAGGCGTTGACCACTCTGTTGTTGAAGTCGTATTTTCTGCAATCAAGTTTGGAGCTGTTTACTTTGAATTTGTGTAGGTTGTTTCCCCGTGTATTGTTGTGGTTGAAGCTGAAGAAGTCATTGATAGGCAAGATGTTGTAGCAAACAATTTTGTTGTAGCAGAAATGCTTAGATTGGACCACAGGCGGTGCAGTTCCAGATTGTCCAGGTCCAGAATTTTGAGCCTGGAAGCATAGGAAATTCTATTGTGAGTGGAGGAGTGGAGAACTTTTTTTGAGAAATACCTCTGAACCCGCTCAATTGTGTTAATGTCCAATATACAGTGCGGGTTCCAGACGGACAAGCTGTATTCAAGAATTGGTCTGGCAAAGGTTTTGTATGCCCTAGTTAACAATTCAATGTTGCCAGAGAGATCAGGATAGGGAGCAAACTGAGGTCAAACTCAGACTCCAACAGCTCTAGGGATAGTTCTGCCCAATTCTAATGTCTTTATCTAAACCAATGGCAACCTGAAGATGTGTGGACTTCCACTCCCAGAATTCCTCAGCCAACAAATTGGCCAACATGTTGGCCAGGGAATTCTGGGAACTGAAGTCCATACATCTTTAGGTTGCCAAGGTTGAGAAATATGGATTGGTGCATTTGGATGGCACTGATGTTTCCAGTACTGAACTAGAGTGAAGTTCTAGAATGTCCATGAACATCCCATATTGTCAATGAAACATTCATTGTTTGGCTTCTCTGGAAAAAAAGCTTTTGCTGTTGTAATGGGATTAAAAATCTGATGGAAATCTCAACCTGA
Source organism: Naja naja (assembly GCA_009733165.1). Classification (NCBI taxonomy): domain Eukaryota; kingdom Metazoa; phylum Chordata; class Lepidosauria; order Squamata; family Elapidae; genus Naja; species Naja naja. Next base: position 10,403,232 of record CM019162.1, read on the forward strand.
TGGAAGACTGAATCATGTGGAAGAGAAAGATCAAAGGGCCTACCTTTGTAGGTCAGTGATTGATGATGTTATATTTGGGCTGTTCTGCCCATGTTCTGCCTATGTCTAGTTGCCTGTGTCTTTAAGTGTTGCATAGAACATGAGACCCAGCCAAAGAGGGTAGTGGAATAATCATAATAGAGTTGCAACTGAACAATCCCTAGCTAGGAAAGAAAATCCAGAGGTAAAATGTAATCATAAATGTCACTTGTTAATTTCTTCTTTCTAGTTAATTCTTTATATGCAATCTTTTGTTGTTGTTCTTGTTCTTTTGGTTGCTGCTTTTGGCTCGAGGCAAAGCTAAAATACATACAATCGATGCAGAGTCAATTACTGATATTCTTAATAATTAAATGCATATTTGGCCGATTTTGGGCTCTTCTTAATTATATTCAGAGAGCCAATCCAGTTCTACTCCAACTACTTCCTTTCACTCATGTGAGATTCTAAATACAACACCTAGAAGGAAAAGATCTAACTCAACATTCCTTCTCCTGGTTCCTGTTCTCAAGTCTGTTGTCTTGTTATTTACTAAAATTACCTAGGTTATTGAAAGCATTCCTTCTCCTGGTTCCTGTTCTCAGGTCTGTTGTGTTGTTGTTTACTAAAATTACCTAGGTTATTGAAAGTTTACTAAAATTACCTAGGTTATTGATACCTTTAACCTTTCAATAAGGTTAAAGGTTAAAACTGAGGTTAAAACTGGCCAGACACATTGCTTTTTTGGTCTTAGGCAAGCTAAGGATTGCTTAAAGCAATCCCACATTGCTTTGTTTTTCTGACTGAGGACATACTCAAGAGATTGTAACTTGCCTATTTTTATGGGTGTTATGTATGCAGGTTTGAATGTAACTGGTTAAGTTTGAACTGTTCTTGTAAAATGTCAGAAATGATTGGTTTAAAAAGTGTGGGAAAACCCTGCACTCTGATTGGCTGGCAACTGCGGCTGCTGGCTATAAGTAGCAGTGCAGACCAGCCAAATCGGGTCTGTTATGAGCTGTAGTCACTAATAAACTCTTCACTGAAGCACTCCGCGTCTGACTCTTCATGCAAATCTAACACTGGCGACGAAGGTGGGATCCTTCCGAAGAGAAGACAAGTGGAGAAGAAGCCAAGAGAGATGGCTGTGCTGAACATGCCCCCAGCCCCGTTCGATCCAACGGCAGAAGACTGGGACTGGTATGCAGATCGTTTCCAAATGTATTTGGAGGGAAACGATCTCGCCGACATTCCGACAAGCGGAAGAGGGCGGTCTTTCTCACCACCTCTGTCCGGCCGTTTTCAAGATGGCGAAGGCATTGGCGGGAGCTACAGACGTGAAGGTAATGGACTGGCCCGATTTAGAAAAGTTATTAAGAGCCCATTACGTGCCACAAGTATCGTGCCTCATTAAGAGACACAAATTCTAATCGGGATCAAGGGGAAAGCAAAAGCGTTAATGACTTCGTGGCAAGTTTAAGGGACATTGGGGGTGCATGTGAATTTATCAACTTAGAAGAGGCCATGCGCGATCGATTTGTTCTAGGCCTAAAAGACAAGGTTTTGCAGAGCAAATTATTAATGAAACCTGAGATCAGCTTAAGGAGGCCATAGAAGAAGCTTCTTCAGTGGAAGCTACCAAGTCCTCAGCAGCAGCCATGAAGAAAATTAACAAGGCCTCAAGCCATCCTGATGTGGAAAAATCCACAACAACCCATTGAACAATTAGATTCTGATTCAGACTGTAGCGGTGGAGGAAGGAATTTATAGGCTCAGAATGGAGAAGAAAAGGAAAGACCTTGGAAGAAAGAGGCAAGACTTTTATTGCAGAGGTTGTGGGGGCACCCGCTGAATGAAGTTTTTGATACCATCTGTCCCCGTTGTGAAAAAGAGGTCACCTAGCAAGAGTCTGCAAATCATCCAGAACTCCACCAAGAAGAAGAAGTTTCCTGACAAAGATTTCAAGCCTAACAACTTCAGTGAGAAAATGGGGCAAACACAGAAGCAAATGGGAAGAATGAAACTCATCAAACAGTCACCATTGGTCATTCTTCACCCTTAAAAGCAGAAAAGTACATGTGAAGGTACTAATTGAAGGAAGGCCTTGCCAAATGGAAGTGGACTCAGGCTCCTATTTATCTATGGTGTCATGGGACACTATTCACAGCTACTTCCCAACATTCAGAAGAAGCATTTCCAGAAGCAAGCACTGACTCTTAAAGACTACCAAGGGAACAAGATTCCAGTAGTTGGAACAAGAGAATTCATCGTGAAGTTCAAAGGCCACACCAAGCGTTTGCCCCTGACCATCGTGGACAAGGACTGCCCAAGCTTGCTGGGACTTGAGTGGTTCAATCCACTAGGCATCGGTGACTGGCATCAATCACGTGAGCAACACTGAATGGGAGGAGGCCTTGAAGTCTGAGTTTCCAGAGGTCTTCAGCAATGGATTGGGCAAGTATATGGGGACCCCTATCACTTTCAACCTAGATCCCAAGGTGCCCCCAATTCGTTTAAAGCCCAGAAGGGTCCCATTTGCCTTAAAGGAAAAAATTGATGCACAATTAGATAAACTAATAGCTCAAGGAGTTTTAGAGCCCTGACCACTCCAGATGGGAGACACCCATAGTCACACCAGTCAAGACTGATGGGTCAGTGAGAATCTGTGAGGGACTATAAGGGGACATTGAACCATGCACTTCAGCAGAAGCATATCCAGTTCCAGTGGTGCATCATTTATTACATTCACTTGGCAGGGGTACAGTCTTTGCCAAATGGATCTGGAGGCATATCAACAACTAACAGTTGATGATGCCACTGCAGAGCCCAAACCATTGTGACTCATAGAGGTGCCTTCAAATGTAAAGGTTACAGTTTGGAGTAAGCGTGGCACCAGGCATTTCCAAAGCTCTGCTGAAAATGACACTCAATTACAAAGAGACTCAGAAGTCCTTACCAGATTCAAAAGCGGGGTTAAAAGTCAGGAAGAAAAATGCACTCTTAGAACTGACAAGGTTGAGTTCTTGGGCTATATGATTGACAAGCATGGCATCCACCCTACAGATGCCAAGGTTCAAGCAATCAAAAAGCCCCTAGACAAAATGCAAAACAGATTTGCAAGCCTTCCTTGGACTTATTAACTTTTACCACATGTTCCTACCTCAGAAGGCAACCATTGCAGAACCATTACACAGATTGCTTGACAAAGTCTGTTTGGGTCTGGGGCAGGAAAAGAACAATCAGCATTTAACAGTATTAAAAGACTAATCACGTCTGATGCTGTACTCATACAGTTCTCTGAATTTACCTGTTGTACTGACTTGTGATGCATCCCCTTTGGAGTGGGTTTTGAGCCACAGGCTTCCCAGAAAGCCTATTGCATTTTACTCTCTCACCTTTAAGTTATAAGCCTTCTGAAGCTCAGGCTGGCTTACAATCAGGCTGAATGCTGTAGCCTTCATTCCATTGTATATGCCTGCTATTACTAAGTGGCATTATTACAGTCAGCTAATTGCAACAATCTTGGACCTGTTTACCTGAGAGGTGGAAGCTGATCCACCTGAGGCCTGGTGGGATTGAGCCACAGGTTTTGACAGCTGGATCTAAGCAGGCATTTTACAGCTGAGCCACCACTTTGACCAAAGCAGAGAGAGAATTACAGCCAATTGGACAAGGAAGCATTGGCAATTGTTGCAGCTATCAAGAAATTTCATGAGTATTTATATGGGAGAACATTTACCATTGTCACAGATCACAAACCTTTGTTAGGCATTGTGGCAGGAGACAAACCTACACCCACTATCCTGTCACCAAGAATGCTGAGGTGGACTGAATTTCTTGCTGCTTATTCATACAACCTTATCCACAAGCCTGGCAAGGACATTGGACATGCTGATGCCTTGAGTCGTTGCCCACTTCCTTGTCACAAGGAGGACTTTGAACCTGAGGCACACACCTTTTTCCTAGAAACTGTTGCCAAGCTTCCAGTACACGCTGCTGAAATTGCCAGAGAGACTGCCAAAGACACTTTATTGGCTCCTATTATAGGCTGGATTAAGAAAGGTTGGCCTCTTCAAGATCTACCTCACCTTGCCCAACCTTTTAAATCCAGGCAAACTGAATTATCTGTATTAAGAGGATGTATTTTGTGGGGTAACAGGGTGGTTATTCCTGCAAAACTGCAAAGGGAGGTTTTGGAAATGTTACATGAGGGTCATCCTGGTATTGTAAGGATGAAGGGATTGGCCAGGAGTTATGTATGGTGGCCAGGTATTGACAAAATGGTTGAAAACTGGGTTGCATCTTGTCCCAACTGTCAGGTAGTCAGGCCTGCCCACCTCTTGCCCCAAACAGGAATGGGAATGTCCTAGGGGCCCATGGTCTAGGATTCACATTGATTTCGCTGGCCCTACCAGAGGGCACACCTTCCTTATTATAGTAGATGCATATTCCAAATGGCTAGAGGTAATCCCTATGGCATCCACCACAACTGATGCTGTCATCAAGCAGCTTAAAAAGCTTTTGTAACCCACGGGTTACCTGATGTTCTTGTCTCTGACAATGGCCCTCAATTTACATCCAACCTTTTGAATCCTATCTAGCACAACTGGGTATCAGACATGCCCTGACAGCCCCTGGGCACCCTTCGGCTAATGGGCCGGGCTGAACGATGGTGCGTTTTACCAAGGAAAAGCTTCAGCAATTGGGTCCTGGGGACATCACTGAGAAAGTTGAAAAACTTCTTAGTGTTCAGCACATCACTCTAACCCATCAACTAACTTATCCCCAGCAGAGTTGTTGATGGGTAGGAAACTTAGGTCTCCCTTGACGCCTTCATCCCTTACACACAGCACCACTTGCTGATTCCACTAGCAAAGTTAGCATGTTCAGTGTGGGTGATTCTGTTTATGCTAAGAACCTTATGGGTGAACCTTCATGGATTCCTGCTGAAATAACTCAAATCACAGGCCCTCGTTCTTACAGGGTACAAACAGAGGATGGAGTCCTCTGGAGCAGGCACATTGATCAGCTTAGATCCAGGTTACCTCAGGAACATCTTGTGTTCTCTCTAGTTCCCATACCTAATGCTTTTTCTAGGGGGGGGAGGACATGAGGATAATCAGCAAACCATGTGTAACGAGCCATTATTACGACAGGAACCATCCCAAAACCTGTCACAATGCCAAAATCCATCCTTACAAGTGGAAGATTGCACATCACTACCTGACTTGGGTGCTGACATTGGGCTGGAGATGGGTTGGGAGGAGAGACCAGATTCTAACAATCAAACAGGGTCTTCTTTCACAGGAAGTCCAACTAGGGAAATGTCAACAGACACATTTCCCTCTCACTGGTGAGAACGTTAAAACTTCTGAACCACGAAGGTCTCAGCATTACACGTAAGAGCCCCACCTATTTAAAAGAATACATTAGATAGGTTGGGGTTTGAGTATGGACTGAACCTAGTGGGGAGGGGTGTTATGTATGCAGGTTTGAATGTCATTGGTTAAGTTTGAACTGTTCTTGTAAAATGTCAGAAATGATTGGTTTAAAAGTGCGGAAAACCCTGCACTCTGATTGGCTGGCAACTGCGGCTGCTGGCTATAAGTAGCAGCACAGGCCAGCCAAATCAGGTCTGTTATGAGCTGTAGTCACTAATAAACTCTTCACTGAAGCACTCCGCGTCTGACTCTTCATGCAAATCTAACA